>CM052545.1:26918631-26966765 GCA_028533065.1 Trachops cirrhosus | reverse complement strand
TCCTTTGAGAGAGTGGCCAGGCCACTCGGAGGCACCCTCCCCTTGAGAGGGTAGCCATGCCGTCACTATTCCTCCACCGGACTCGGTAGTCCGTGTGTATGTTTCTCTCGCCACACGCGAGCCATCTACAACGTCTTCGATCCACCGCGGGACGGTGGACTGCAACATTTAACTGTGCTTTATACATATTTGAACAAGGAATGGAAGACAACATTTAGAGTGGACATCGTTTTAATGAGTGGTAAAGTATCAGTATTAATTTATTTTCAAATTACAGAAGTATTGAGATGTAGGAACAATAATCATTTGTATAGTTTTGCCCCTTGAAGATAAAAACATAAATGGGATTACAGATATTAAGTGAATTAACCAAGGTCTGACTGTAAGAAAAGATGATTATTCTATTTCAGTTCTCTTTCTGTCCCTGAGGTTTGGTGACTATACTCTTAACCTAAAGAACTCACTATTTTCAGACAATCTCTTCTGGTTGCTCTCTTATAGGTTTAATTCACACAAAGCAAGAAATAACTAAAAGCAATTAATATGCTATATGTTCTATGAACATATGCTATTTATTTAATAACACAAACTCATCACTGTAATTCTTAGTCTTCATCTTATTTGGCCCATCAGTAGAATTGAAGCAATTGATGGCTCTCTCCTCCTTGCTATACATTCATCACTGGGCTTCCAGAATTATGCACTCTCTTTTCTTTTCTTTCTACTTCATTGCTTAGTTTTTCTCAGTGAAGTCCTTCTACTTCTTGGTTAGTCCTTCTCAATCTTGTGGTTCCCTTTTTACTTAAATCTCTTAACATTGGAAAGTTGTATTACTCAGTCTTTGATCCTATCCTTGTCTGTATCTACAATCTTTCCCTGGTTAATTTTAACCATGTACGTGGCTTTAAATCATTCATTTTTTTAGTGTGTTTCAATTAAAGCAAGTAGCTAGGTAAACATGTACTCTTGGAAAGTTTGTGAGAAATATTTAAGAATTTTCTGCAGTTCTGTGTATTTGAAATTTTTTTGAAAGGTAAGATTTTTTTGACATTTAACTTGAAAGAAGTGGTGCCTATCTGTTTACTTCTTCATGCAGTTAATTGCCAAGGGCATTTTAAGCAGACTGACAGATTAAAAGGATGTGAATAAGTAAGTCTGTGATTCAGCTTTTTCCACCCAGGCTGAGTTTGTCTTAAAAAAAAAAAAAAGCCTAAGATAGCAGCGTTGTATGTGTAATTGATGTAAATGCCAGAGAAATGGCATAAATGAGTACAGAATTTGGATTAGGGGAAAAATGTCAGAAGAAGATATTAAGGGAATTAAAATATAGCTGAAACTATTTGGAGCAGGTAAGTTGACTGCAGATGATCCCTGAAAGCTTTTGGCGATAACATCCCCAGAGGCCTTACTGTACAAATCCCAGAAACTGTCATAAGGAGAATCTTGACAGCCAAGAAGAGGAGGAAGCATCCAGTTGGGTAGTTTCCATTGCTTCTCTTTGTGAAAGCATTCATCATCTCCAGGGTAATTTGCACATATTGATTAATTAATCCCTAAGTGACTCATTTTTCATTATTTGACAGATAATTAGATCTCCTGTAAATCTAGTTTAATAAAAGCACACAGGAAGTGTTGTAAGCCAGTTTAATGATTGGCATTAGTTTTCAAGAAGAACGTGTTTTGGCTGAGTTGTTTGTTACCTTATTAGAAATAGCCCTGTAGGAAAATATTCTCTATATTAAGTGAAAGATCTTCTCTTCCCAAAAATATGACAGTAATTTTCAGCACTTTCCATTTCATGAACACCTTAAGGCTCTGGTGCTCTAATTCCCTGTCTCTGTTAATTCACAAAAAGAACTGTGTCTTAATTTTCATGATGTGAAAAAGATGAAAGGCATGGACAGTCTTTCCTTTGCTTCTGAATGTGACCATGCAGAGGGAGGTAGACAATATAATTATAACAATTGGAGAAATTTTGAATATTTGTATTAGGAGGCACTGAGAGAAGAATTGGTTCATGTCCCTTAATTCACAGATTGAATCTCTCTAATCTAAATCACAAAAAGGTTAAATGATAATCCCAAGGACATACAAATGAATTGTAACAGAGCCAAGAGAAACAGATATCTAAATACATACCTTGTTGTTTTATAGAAATAATAGATGGATAGATAGATAGATAGATAGATAGATTGATAGATAGATGATAGAGAGACAGACAGACAGAATAATACTCCCAACTAGAGGGTTTGGAGAGATTTAGTTACACTGCTGCACCCCTCAGTTGTCTGGTTGGAACTCATCAGCTCTAAATTTCACACCCCTTTAGGAAGAAATTCCTTTTTATAAAATATTTAGACAGATTCTTTCTGAAATGGTGGTATGGAGAAGAGATGGACTTATTCAACTTCCTCATTCACTTTATATCTTCTTCCAAACTGCTCAATTTACTGACCCAAACCCTGAATCGGGAGTTCTAAACAGAAGAGCCACTAATGTAGAAGTCAGGAGTCAGTGGAAGATTTTTGAAATATTTAAAAATTTAAGATAAATTATAAATTTTACTAAGAAGTATGAATTATCATGGGACTTTTGATTTCCAGTAAGATGAATATTAAGAGAGATTATACAAAGATACATCTTTTTGTAAGTTTTTTAACTTGTATTTTCCATTATGAGTAATTTCTATTAAATATATATTTTATACATGTAAAGTGTGTTTTATATATTAAGGATAATGTACTGTGAAACTTTATAAATATACAATTTTTAAGTAAACCATATTAATTTTCCTTGGCCTCTGATAAAATTTAGGTCTCTATTTATCCTTATTTTTGATATTCTATGTTGATAGGAAAATTTTATTGCACTAAGAAGTTATTTCAAAATTAAACACAAATACAATTATAATTCAAAGTATAGAAATTGAACTTAATCAATTATACTTTATCCAAATTTGTAAATTTGTAAATTTGTATACTTTATACAAATTTGTAAAGTCACATTACAAATTTGGTGAAACTCAGTGATGAAATAAATTGTTGTGTATTATTTTAAAGTATTTGTGTCTATACAGATATTATTATATATACAAATACACATACTCACTTATATATTCTATCAAAGTAAAGCTTTATTATTTAATTTCAGGAAAAAGGAACTGCAATTATGAATAAGATTGATTGCCCTATTACACACCAAGGGAAAATATTCTATTGTTTTTCCTCCTTCTGATTTATATTCTATCATGTTTAATTTTCAGAAATACTGTTTTTTTTCCTGAAATGTAAGAATATTTGCTCTATAAAAATACACTGTGATCTAGATACTTAGATGTCAGTAACTTTTAGGAGGTTTATAGCTCATTCTTTAAAGAGGTTCAGAGATTCCAAGAGGTTATTTGTGTCTTGATCATTGACATTTTACCACATAGAACTGGAGTGGAACCCAGTGGGGTGGAGGTCAATTAAAGTGACCAGTGGAGGTTTATAGTGTACTAAAGTCTGTTTTCACAGTAGCCCTCTCATACAGTAGATGTGTAATTCTGGGCAAACCATTTAACGTCTCTCGACTTCAGTTTCCTCATCTCTCCAAGGAAAAGATGTAGTCTGTTGGGTTCCCCGGGAAGGTGACTCCGAGCTGGAGATCAGCATGTGCTTGTTTATTACAGAATGTGCTTGGGATCAACACCGATGGAAGGGAGAGAAAAGAAGCAGAATTTGGCCAAAGGAGAAGCTGTACGCTGATACAGCCCGACTGGAATGCAAAGTAGTTCTAATTTAATATACCTTTTTCCTCTTAGGTAATTTACATTTTTCTTCAATAATTATAATAAATTTCTATTTGGATATTAAGAAAATAAAAACTTGTTTGATATCAGAATACAGCTCATAAATTTACAATGGGATACTGGCTTTACTCTATTAGGAATAATATGTATACCAACATGAATTTCTGACTAGAAACTTGTTTTTATTTATAAATTATTTTATTTATTATTCATGTAGCATCAGTACTTGAAAATTAAAAAAAAATAATGACCCTTCTAAATTGAATGTTTTAATTAAAATTGTTCTTATGACATTTAAAAGTTAGAAAGTATTCGATCGACATGACAAGTGAGATTGTTTTTAAATATTAATAGTAATTATTAATTTTGTCATTATAATACCAATACCTCTTACAAATTAAAATAAGTCTATTTCTACAACTTACACAGAAATCTTAAGTTGGGCTATAAAAAACCAATCTATGTACTCTCTCCACTGATGTTACAATCCTAGAGTTAGAATTCTCAGAATAGGATGTGATTAATTGAGCTTGGTGATATGGGCAGTTTATGAACTATGCAGCAAAACCATGCAAATCCAAAGCAAATCAAATAAAAACCAAACACAATAAAGCAAATTCGTAATTATTTTAATTGAAAATTTAAATTTAATTTGTTTGGTACTATGCTGCTTTTTGCAGTTCAACCATGTGAAGGAATCCAATCTGCACAAATTACCATTTTCCTCAGTTTGAAGAAGTATATACTTGGCTTCCTCAACAATGTTTTCTTTTGTACTTTATTCCTAATTCAGAACTGACAGTAACTTAGGCGCAAACATAAACACACTCACAAAGAATTAAAATCCGTGCTTCCTGGCAATGAATGGAATTGTTAGTTTGTGCTCTAATCTGGCTAATATATTTATCTATTTTTTAATTAAATAATACAAAATATATATAAAGTACAGGAAGAAGTTTTTAATCACATTAAACACACATTAAAATAAACCATACCTTCTGTCTTTGATTTGACATATGAATCCACCTCAAATGAGGAAGATAGCAAATTAACAGAGATGGTGTTCTGTTCATATTTGCTTGTCTCTATAGCCAACTCATGTTTCTACTATAGTGACTTAAATTGAGATGGTATTCAGTAAATGTCATCTCAGAATTTACTGTCAAACTGGAATGCAATGGAGTTTTCTGTTCCATTCTTTGAAAATGAAACATACCTATTTTTGTAATAGTGCAAATTGGTGTGATCTTTTGAGTGTCATACCTGGACCAAGTTCATGAGAGCATCTCTGAAGTGTCCTGAGGTCTCTGAATAAATGTCTTCTTGAAGGTTACTGCTGTATTCTGGGAAAGAAAACATCTATGTTAAAGGTATGACTTATTATAGAACCATATACCAATGTACTTTGAATATGTTAATGCTACTTCCTCATTTGAGAAGTTGAGAGGGAAAGTGCAGGAAATACAACCAACCTGTTAATAGTTCTTTGTCCTTTACTACTTTCTACTCAGATGAAGTGGATAAACATTTCACCAAAGAAATATGACACATAACAGTAACCTAGGTGTGGACCTGTTCTCTTCAAAAGTATTATTTTCATTCCAAAGTTGAAAAATAACATGGGAAGTCATTTCACATTCTCTCATTCTAACAATTTAGAATTATGGGTTATATTTCCATAGACTGCTGCTCAGCCCAGAGTTTTCTCCAAGGGCTTCATCTCACTTTCATATTTCAAATGGAGGATCTTACTTCATTCCCCTTGGGAAAATCTTGTATTTGTTCAAATGCAATATAACAGACTGCCTGGAACATTTTCTTGACATTCAATGTCACATATTATGTAACACATTAAACCTTTCTGAAAATGAAAATAAGTTAACTTTCTAATCTTAAAATGTGTAAAACTATGATTTTGAGATAGATTACAGTGGTTATGGAATTTATATAAAGTGAAGTAGTTACCCATGTTTGTACCATTGCTGAGAACTTATTGTACTTTGCTTTGTTTGTTCTATGCACTTGGTCTCTCCTGAGTGAGAGAGAAAAATGCTCCTTGAACCACTGTGCTGGGCACTTTCCTGTCTTAATGTAAACATTCACTACACAGAAGCTTCTAATTATTGTCCTGGAAAATTTGCTTAATTTGATTGCCTAGGGAATTGTTTCATTTTTAATATCTTAATCATCTATTTTACTCAGGGAGTTGATTGGTCTTAAGTGCATCATATTTCAAATATGAGTGTCTTAGAAAACCCTTTAAATATATAAACACATATTTTTGTGTTATTTGAAAAATATAAGGTTTAGTCTTGGCTGGTATGGCTTAGTCGATTGAGCGCCTGCCTGTGAACCAAAGAGTCACTGGTTTGATTCCCAATCAGGGCATGTGCCTGGGTGGCAGGCCAGGTCCCCAGTAGAGGGTGCACAAGGGGCAAGTGCACATTTGCTTTGATGTGTGCTTTCTTCTGGTGCACATTTGATGCGTGTCTCTTTCTCCCTCCCTTCCCCTCTATCTAAAAATAAATAAATAAAATCTTTTAAAAAAGAAAAATATAAGGTTTATACATGTATAAAATATATGTATTTTTCCTTACGCATACAGTAGGCTTCTCGCATTTGGAAAATTTCTCCATTTGTTCTTGAAGCTAATATATCAATGAGGCAATTCTCTCCGGTGCCAACTCCCTGGAAAGATAGAAACAGAGATAAACATGAAGGCATTTGTATTGGGAATAACAGTGCGCCTCATGTAATAAAAGGCATACAGCATTCCTGGAATTCTGAGAGGTGGTAGAGGCTAAAAGAGAAATGTGTTTGGGTTGGAGATAAGCCAGTTCAGTTCTGGCTCTGCAATTTACCAGCTGTTGCATCCTGAGAAGAAGATAATATTATTTGAAATCTCTTCCTTCATTTACAATAAAACAACGTGGGCATTTCTGAACAACATGGGAAAAGATGTTTAAACAATGCTCATGACACTGACTCTTCTGCTGCTCAAATATCAGTTTTTTGGCAAGTTGAAATCAGAACCTGGGTCCCTTAATTTCCTAAGGGATGTTTAGGGACCTCTCCATGTCTTTTCCTAGATGTAGAATGTTGTACCATTTGCCTAAAAATTTGAACTGGGTAGTTTCCATAGTCTCTTACAGTCAAATGCATATACAGTTGTTTGTATGGGAAATATTACAATCATTAATAATTAATACAAGAATAAACTCTCTGTTTCACTTTCTCAGAACAGTAAACCTACTTTTGCCCCACCCTCCATTCTTCTCTGAAAGTAATTTTAAAAACAGAACATCTTTTTCAGGAATCCTTACTGTTCTATGAGGTAAAGATAAACTATTAGTTTCATCTAAACAGTAACATGACTTCCTTCTTATAGTTTTTAGTCACATAATTTTGCAAGAGGTAGGAGTTGACATATGCAACCTAAAAAAAGCAAGTAGTTCAAATTCATATGAATTTTTAGACAATGCCTATTCTGATCTACAAACATATGGTGGCATATATTCAGGTTCCCTTAAATTTGTTTTCCCTTTCTGTTGCACACTGTTCATAGATTGTGGTGATCTGCTCATTGGCAGGCATTGTATTGGAATGATTTCAACAGTTCTGCAGGTGTTTAACACCAACATTTGGAAAGATGTGAAAAGCCTTTTTGTTCCCCATCCCTAGCCAACAAAATCTCTAACAAATCTGTAGTCAATTTATTTCATAGAAATTACTTTCATGTGAGAAAGAAGATTCTAATCTTTCAGACGTAAAATTTAGATGGATTTGAGCAATAGTTTTTGTAAAAGACTAACTTAAGATCACAGAAATATCCAAATAAAAATGTCATCTATATTTGCATCTGATTCAGTATCCTATTTTTACATAATGAGCCAAGTATTTACAAATAATTTAAAGAGTTCATATGATATAACATTTGCTCTTAACATATGGATAGAACACATGTTGTGGGGAGACAAATCCGAGTAAGTCCTTGAAGCTTGTTTACTTTTTCCTTTTGGTAGCTCAGCTGGGGCAGCCAGTGAACTTGTACACCAACGGAGCAAGCTAGCCTCAGCTAGATGGGTCTAGAGGCCCCTCTTCCTCACAGGACCACTTCTCCTGACCATAGCATTCCCACGGTTTCTTATTTAAAGACTTATTTATTTTTGGAGAGAGGGGAAGGGAAGGAGAGAGGGAGAGAAACACCAATGTGCTACAGAAACATTGATTGGTCGCCCTGACCAGGAAGGGAACGTGTGATCCCCTGGTTTGCGGGACGATGCCCAACCCACTGAGCCACACCAGTCAGGGCTCCATTGTCTCATCTTTGCTCAGATATTCCCTCCCCTCTCCCTGATCACATGTAGCAACATCACAGGGTAGTTCCTCTCTCCCGAAATGTGGGCCTGTACCAGTTACAGGTATATTTTTGCATCAAACCACTACCTTCATGGCATGCCAGAGTTCATGAGCATCATAAGATGGTGGGGAGTACAGGAGGCCAACCATAACATCTTTGAAGTGATCTGAAAGCTTTTCCTTCAAGTCCCCAATCAGGTCCTATAAAGAGAAAAGTAAATGTTTTTATTATATCAGTTACCAACTTTACAAGAGAAATGGGATAATTGCAGAAAGTCTTCTAGTCAATCTCCTTTTCCCTGTTATTTGACTTAGTAACAAGTCTGGTTTTGATTCACACATATATACATGGATTACAGGAGACGACAGACTTGAGGGTTTGCAATTGACTGGTGTAACCTCATGTCTCCATGAGATGTCATCTCTATGGACATTCTAGTCATATAAACATGGAATAATATTCTTATTTTCTAATCTCAACCCCAACCCTCTTTTGACCTCATTAAAAAAATAAATAAAAGTTGAAACCTAGAAACATTTTGATTAGGAGTTCTTAGTTTTCTTGTGTGGAATTAATGAAACATTAGTCCTTAAATAAAATACGTGTTTTACTTTATTATTGTAGCAGTCTCTCTTAGCAGGGGGTTTCTAGTTATACTATTGCCAAAAAGCTTGTGTAAATAATTTAAGTAACCTTAGAACTTTCTTCAAGTAGTCACATTACTACATTTATTTAAAATATTGAAAGTTAAAAAGTTATAGAGAAAAATAAGCATCATGAATTTTTGACATTGGAAGACATATAAAATAATAAAATCGATCATTTTATTTTGACTGATTTTTAGTATAAAGTGTGTATTTAAAAACATATGTAAATTTATCTTTTGTAGTCTTACAAAAGTATCTGTTTAAAATTTATCACCTTTTTGCTGAAATGTATAAAGTACATTCAATGTTACTTCAAAATGCACAATATTTTAGTTCTGAGGAGGTTCCACAATAGAATTCAAGTGAAAGATCCCAGTGAGGCATAATAAGCTTTAATACAATAAAAAACAAAATAGTTATAATATTCATTTTATTTGGTATGATGTGAGAGCATCCCTCCCATAATGTAATTTCTTTGTCAGCAAATGAAAGCATCCACCCACATGGTGGTAATTGGTAGTAACACAGAGGATCTGTTGATTTTTTGCTGGGGTCAATGCGATTTGTTTAATGAGCAATTATGTCTAGAATTGTGTCAGGTGTTCCTGTACATATAAAAGCATAAAGTCTCCATTTTTATGGAACTATGTTCTATTTAATTCCCCTATTATTTCCCAGTGACTTTTTCTAATTCCTTTACCAAATAGTTATTAAGATGCTATTATGATCCAGGCATTCTTCTAGGTACTGGGGCTAAAATAATTAATAAAACAGAAATGAACATATGAGCTTATAAAGCTTATATTTCATATCGACAGGAGGTCAACAGATATTTTTTGAATGAAAGGTTGCAGTTACTCAACAGATATTTATTTAATGCTGTTTCCCAGACATGGTGGTGTGGGAAAAATGCAATGCAGTCTGTTTTCAAGGAGGTTCACATTCTACAAACCCAAAGATAAACATAAGTAAAAATAAGTAAAAGTGTGAGCTAACATACTTTCTAGGGCTGTCGATATAATTTTTCCCAGAAGATGCTAAAGCAGGAGTACAAGAAGATCAAAAGAATTCAGAGAAGCGATCAGAATGGATTTATAGGATTGGGGAACTGGATGTGTTTAGACAAAGAAGGACCAGTAGCATTGTGACGGGAGACAGAGAAGCCATTTGCAACGGTTCATTTTCTGTCAACATCACATTTTTATGGGTCAATGTCTGACCCACTCATTTGGTCAAACATTATCCATATGTTTCTGTAAAAGTATTTTTTGATGAATTAACATTTAGATCAGTAGACTTTGATTAAAACAAATTATTTTCCATGATGTGGTGGACCTCATTCAGTGAGTTGGAGCCTGGATAGACAGGCTCTCCTCCCCAGAAGGAGAGAATTCCGCACCATCAGACCACCTTTGGAACTAAACTGCAAATTCTCCCCAAGTTGCTGGTAGAGAATATGCATTTTGACATTACTGATCTCTATGACCATAAGAGCTAATTCCTTAAAAATTCCTGCCTCTATAAATATAGATACAGATTATAGATATAGATGATATGAATATGTGAGGAAAAGAGAGGAAGAAATACTGAGATATTTTTTGGTGTGTGGATGGACAGGGAAAGGATGGACTAGGATGTGCAGAGACTCAGGAACTGCTCAGATAATGCACAAATCAGCCTGGCCTGCAGCCCAGCTGCAGCAATTCACTCTTTCCAGAAGTCTGATCTCGCGGGATCTCAGGAGTCACGGGATGGCACGGGATTCCCGTCCTGAGAAACACCTGGTTGTCTGTGTGCTTAGGCTGGGTGTCTCAGACTCTTCAGTAACGGGTCTAGCTCATGACACCTATCAAGCAAATATGTACACGTATGTGTGCATCGCCCTTACTTGTACACCATCCAGGAAGGTAAGTCAGTTGGTAAAGAGAAGTGTAGCGTCAGGGGTAATCCCGTCCTAGTGTGCTTGCATTTGTGGTGCAAGGCGATCTGAAGAGCGAGAGATCCACTTGGAGACAAGACGGCTATTAACTTAAGCTTCTAGCGCAGAACTGCGTAGTGATTGTGGATCTTTGCTCCTGTGAGAACGCAGGAACCTGCGCAGCTTTTGGTGACAAAGACACTCTAAGGCTGTGCTCCATTAATTCACCAAATGATGATGGCTTCTTGAAATGATTTTCTCAATGTGCATCAGTAAGAGATACGACCTTAATTAATATTAGTTATTTTAACTTTAATGTCTATCCCCTTTTAATTTAAAAATGGGATATCTCTTAGAAGACTTGTGTCCTTAGAATTATTTCCTTAAATAATTTCCAGTTAGTTATTTTGTTGTTTTAGAAGTCTAGGATATAACACCTATTTTTTTTCTTAAAGGACTCTCCCATGCAATAATAAAAAAAAAGTATAAGCTATTTAAAGGGATTCAGAGGTCTTCTAATTTAGTGGGTTCTGGCATTTTTTTCCATCTGAGTATACCATAGAAAAAGTATACACCTCACATTAATATTAGTGCCAAAAGTAATGATTCCTTTAATAGTGCTATGGATGGGGCCATGTGAGAATTCTAGGTGTGAAGAAGAATTTCTAAAGTTGTTCAAATGAATTTCATATAATACCCTGTTTGAAAGTGGGATGGTTGTTCTTTTACTCTAAGTGAACATCATTGAAGTGGAAGAAACAGTATATACATAATAAAAGCAAAGCTGTAATCTAGTATATATTATTAAAGGCCAAACTGAAGCTCTCACAGGCTTTGTGTAGAGACTCATAGAATTATAGAAATTTCTAAAAGAAAGATACTTTCAATAAAATGCAGGTTCATGGAAAGTGTAGATGAGCTAAACCTTGAAAGATGAGGTGGGAATGAGTTAGGCGAAGACGTAGGAGATACCAACAATGGACAATATTGAAGGACAGAGAAAATACTGATCTGGGTACAGTAAAATGTTCATATGAAAGGGATAAGCTAGCTCTTAATAAACACTGACATGATTGAAATCTAAATGTTTTAAAGGAGACTTTGAATGTCAGTTATTCTTTTGACTCTGAGTTCAGAGTGGAAATACCCTGATAATGGAAATTCAAGCAGGTCAGACAGAAGAGCATGATAATTCTAATAACCACTAATATTTATTGTTCACTGTGTCAGACAAGAGTCAGAGTATTGGAATAACTGTAATAATTTATTACAACAGCCCTATGAATTAGGAACTATAATCATCCCGCTGTATAGATGATAAAACCGTGGCACATAGAGCTTAAGTAGCACGTTTCATGTAAATCAACAAGTGATGGAACCCGCATTTTAAATCAAGCAGTTTGGCCTTCTGGTCTCCTTTTTATGTCATGTAGGTCATAGGAAGCCACCAGTCATATATCATCAGCAAGGTGATGAGCATAACATATAGGTGGTGAATGTAGCATTTATGGACATTTAAATTTAGTGGCAGTGCTTTGAAGGTTTAAATGCAAATGGAGAAATAATGGCACTCAGCAGGTGCGGGAAAGGTAGAAACATTAGACTCATCATCCCTCTTATGAGCCTTCCTCTAATGCCAAGTGAAGTGCATTATTTCTTTGTGAGTGCAGCTCTGTCTTCCCATTTTTTACACTAGATTTTAATGGCCGTATTATTTGCATCTATTTCCCCCCAAAGTCTACCAAGATGTGGGTTTCTCATAAATTTTCCTAAACTTATCACTTAGCTCTAGCACAGTGGTGAATATGCAAAATTTACAGAGTATAAAGTATGTATATGTATATATATCATATAAATGTATAAACAAGTGATATAATAAACGAAAGAAAGTGGAAAGAGAAAACCCTTAATTTACTGATTCTATTTAAAAGTTAGAGGGAACTTTCAAACTGAAGATGGCTTGGGCGTTGCAAACGCCTTTTATTTACTCTTTAGTCACCTTTTTTCTTTTATCACTGTCCCTCCCAAACATTTATAATATCTTCATCTACTTTGCATGCTAATACTGAACACCTCTGTACACATTCCACTGTAGACTGAAATAAGTAATGCCACTAGATGGCGCTGGTATGTTTTTGTTTTGTAATTAAGGTGTACAGGGTTGAGTGTATGCAGGGCTATAGCACACTGATTTTATAAAAGATTGCAATGAATTTATATCATTTCAGTGAAAGAAATGGTATCAGATATCATCTAATGCCATTAGAGAGTACTGGCTATGGAGGCAGATAGTTTAATTTTGATTCCTGTCTGTGCAAAGTACTAGCTGTGAACTTGCACTAAGTAGCCTATTGAGGCTACTTAACCTCTTTGCATCTGCTTCCCTATCTGTGAAGTGAAATTAAAAATAGAACCTACCTGAGAGCCTTGATCTAAGTATAAAAATATTTAACTTAGGTGAAATTTTAAAATATTTTCTGGCACATATTAGGCACTCAAAAATGTCTATTTTTTCCTCCAAAAATATTAAGTAATTTACTACAGATCAAAAATGGCAAATACTAGATTATCTCCCTGTCTCTCCACTCTGTCTGTCTCTCTATCTCAGTCTCTCCACCTCAGAAGTTTATTCATTTTATCACAACTTTTACAATACCCAATTGCTCATAAATTTTATGGTCTCTAACTTACAAATACATCCAGAAATGGATGATTTTTTACTACTTTTATTACTACAACCCTTCTCCAGGACACCACCTATATTAACGTGGTAGCATTGCCCTCTCTTCTGTATGAAAGTAGTAGCCTCCAAATGAGTCTCCCTTCTGTGCTTGTACCCTGTCGTCTCCTGTCAGCACGTCTGACGGTGTGACCCTGTAAAAATACAAAATCAGGCTAGTCACTCCTCTGCTTAGAATGCCCTTTTGTATTCTAAACTCCAGGGCGAACTACAACTGTTGTTGGGTAGCTGATCTCAGGGTAAAGCAGACATGCCTGGTGTTTGGTCCTTGTACATGTCTAAGTCCTTACAGTGGTCACAAGGTTCATGACATGTTCTTGGTCACTTCTCTGCCCTCATGCCCCACTACTCTCCTCCTAGCTCCTGATTTCTGTCCTCCACCCACAGCAGGCTTCTTAGTGATTCTGGAATAGCAGGTCAGCTCCCAGACCAGTGTCTTTGCTTTTGTCCTTCCCTCTTCTTAGAAGGTTCTTTCTCTAGATATTCCCTGCCTACTTCATGAAGCCTGCCTTGGTCACACTGCTTAAAATCACACCTGGTCCCCTAACACTTCCTGTATTTCTCACCAGGTGTCTTATTATTCTCCTGTCTATCTTCTACCTTCTATTTGTGCTACTTATTCTCTGTACCTTTTCCCCCTCTCTCCCTCTCCCACTCCCCTGTTGCTAACCCTCCATGTGATCTCCATTTCTGTGGTTCTATTCCTGTTCTAGTTGTTTGTTTAGTTTGCTTTTGTTTTATGTGTGGTTGTTAATTAACTGTGAGTTTGCTGTCATTTCACTGTTAATATCTTTTATATTCTTTTTCTTAGATAAATCCCTTTAGCATTTCATGTAATAAGGGCTTGGTGATGATGAATTCCTTTAACTTGACCTTATCTGAGAAGCACTTTTTCTGCCCTTCCATTCTAAATGAAAGCTTTGCTGAATAGAGCAATCTTGGATATAGGTCCTTGGCTTTCATGACTGGGAATACTTCTTTCCAGTCCCTTCTTGCCTATTTCTCTTTTGAGAAATCAGCTGACAGTCTGATGAGAACTCCTTTGTAGGTAACTGTTTTCTTTTCTCTCGCTGCTTCTAAGATTCTCTCATTATTTTTAATCTTGGGTAATGTAATTATGATGTGCCTTGGTGTGTTCCTCCTTGGGTCCAAGTTCTTTGGGATTCTCTGAGCTTCCTGGACTTTCTGGAAGTCTATTTCCCTTGCCAGATTGGGGAAGTTCTCCTTCATTATTTGTTCAAACAAGTTTTCAATTTCTTGCTCTTCCTCTTCTCCTTCTGGCACCCCTATAATTCAGATGTTGGAACGTTTGAAGATGTCCCGGAGGTTCCTAAGCCTCTCATTCTTTTGAATTCTTATTTCTTCATTCTTTTCTGGTTGGATTTTCTTTCTTCCTTCTGGTCCACACCGTTGATTTGAGTCCCAGTTTCCTTCCCATCACTATTGGTTCCCTGTACATTTTCCTTTATTTCATTTAGCATAGCCTTCATTTTTTCATCTAATTTGTGACCCAATTCAACCAATTCTGTGAGCATCCTAATTACCAGTGGTTTGAACTGTGCATCTGATAGGTTGGCTATCTCTTCGTTGCTTAGTTGTATTTTTTCTGGAGCTTTGATCTGTTCTTTCATTTGGGCCATTTTTTTTTGTCTTGACATACCTGTTACATAGTGAGGGGTGGAGCCCTAGGTGTTCACAGGGTGGGGCAATCCAGTCGCTGTGTTGTGACACTGTTTGTGGGGAAGGGATCTGAGAGGGAACAATGGCACTTGCCCCACTCTCTGCTGGATTTCAGTCACTTCCCCCACTTCCCACAAGCAAATTGGGCCCTTCTGGTACTGATTCCTGGGTGGGTGGGCTTGTGTATGTTCTAGAACCCTGTGGGTCTCTCTAACAAGCTCTCCTGTGAGTCTGGGAGTTTCTCCCACTGCTGCCTCTACCCCCATAGGTGTTTTCAGTCAGAGGTTTGAGGCTTTATTTGCTTGCACTGGCGCCCTGGGTTGCGCAGTCCGTCCAGCTCCCCAGTTGTTCCTCCCGGTTTATCTGCACGTGAATGTGGGACCCGGACCTCCACCACCACTTTGCCCCGAGTCCTCTCTGCCCAGCTGCCTATCTCTGCCCCTCCTACTGGTCTGGATGAGTGTGTCATCTTTAACTCCTTGGTTGTTGGACTTCCATATAGTTTGATTCTCTGTGAGTTGTGGTTGTTTTTTGTTTTTAAATTGTTGTTGTCCTTCTTTTGGTTGTGCGAGGAGGCACAGTGTGTCTACTTATGCCTCCATCTTGGCCCAGCTTTTTTTTTTAATCTATTTCACCCAGGTAGAATGTAAGCTCCATCGTCGGCAGGGCTTTTGATCTGTTTTATTCATGAGTCCTTCACAGCCCACAGAACTGTGCCTTATACACAGTAAGCACTTACAAAGTCAGTATAAAATGAATGAATGAGGACCGCTTGTAATCCAGCCATTATTTGTATGAAGTCATTCGGGTCTGCTCAAAGAGAAACAAGCAGTTTTATTTAGTGGAGGGTGCAGAAACAAGGAAATTGACATTTTCCTACAGGGCAAAAAGTGCTAAGTGCTACAGCAGTGAAAATCGTATGATATTATCAGGACATTGAGAAGGAGGTATTACTTTCAGCTGGGAAGATAAATATTGAATATTATGTTTAAATAGCTAAACTTTGCAAGTACAAAGAGGAGCCTTCAAGTAGGTTCTCTAATTAGAGTCTTGAATTCTCACTTGGAGTTATACAAATAATTTTACAGAGGCAACTTGGGAGTGAGACTTTCCCCAGCTGACTGCCTCTGCTTTCTTGTCTGCCAAAGACTTGCTTTGAAGGACTCTGTGGGTATGGCAGCTTGGCCTCTCACTAAGCTAATGAGTCCTTGCTTTTCAAATTGAACTGATGAAACTGCAGATTACCCCATTGCACCTCTTCTGACCGCTCCATTTACACCAAAAGTAAAACAGCACTTTCTTCCTTGTTCCTCTTTCCTTTATCTAATTACGTTTAACCAAGGGCAAGAAGTAGGAGGATGACTAACATTTTGCCTGTCTGGATATGCTCAGGGGAACAGTTTTATAGTTTTATATGCTTTCGACTTACATGTTTTTTCCTATTATCATTAAAAAATAATACCTGCTATTTCAACACTCAGTGATGTAGGCCTGTATAAAGTGTAACTAAGAATTTGTTTTAATTCTACCTACCCCAATATTTGTTGTGGAAGCACTTGCATAATTTTAGATTACAGAAACATTTGTACAAGTCATATCTTCTGAACAGCTTCACTATGGGGATGTTTTCACAGTTTATTTGCTGATTCACTTTCCAGTGGAAATTGGCGTTGTTAATTTTTTGTCTGACAATAATAAAAATACTTCAGACTTTTGGAGAATCAGTATATTAAAAGCTAAAACTTTCCCCCTCCAAACAAAAAAATATAACAAACATTCCTTCAGAAACACAGTTGATCTCAGAAGAAAGAGAAACCCCTGGGTGTAAAAACCGGGAGACAGATGAAAACCAGAGGACAAGCACAGGAGCTCACCTTGGCGATGACCTTGCAGGTGACTGGGGGAAAGTAGAGGGCGGTGTGGGAACTATTTATTTTAGGTGCCGAAACCCAGTGTGAGACACCATGTGAGGACTGGAGAATGTTTATGGGGCGAGTTAAAAGAGGAAACTAGGGGAAAATGCAGTGGATTCTTGAACAACATGGGTGGCAAGGGGCACCAATTCACTGCACGGTTGGCAATTTGTGTACAACTTCAGTCAGCCCTCCCTGTACATGGATGCCCACCTGCGGATTGACAGTCTGGACCATTCGCATTGAGAGGTGGGCAGAAAGCTCATCTCTCATTGTCTGGGTTTTGAGTTGAAGAATATTTTTTCCTGAGAATTCAAAATAATAGACCTCTCTCCCTTGGGCTTGAATTTTCATATGAACTGAGATGTCCATGAAGGGAAATCATCATGAAAGTTGGTCTTGAGCTGGTGATTCTTTTGGGACACCAGGAAAAAGCAAATGCAAAATAAATCTAGGGAAATTCTCTGACTCTGCAGGAAAAAAAATCCTCACTGAAGAAAGCAAGCTACGCTTTAAAAGTTCCCACAGTAAGAATGTAATATGCAGTTAGAATCAATTTTCCAGAGGGATGGACTTTATAAACAGCAGAATTCAAAACCCATGAATTTGAGACAATAATAATCTGAAAGAACAGTCTGAAAAAAAATAGATTTGAAAAGAAAGCAGATGAAATTCTAGAAATTAAAACTTCTACAACTAAAAAATACAGTATATTTTAAAGAGTGGGTAATAAGCAGCTAAATATGGAATTAGTAAATTGGAAAATCATCTGAAAAAAAAAAGACCAAAATTGCACAGAGACAGACAAACAGGTCATATGAACATAAGGTTAAGAGACTTGGAAGACAGAATGGCAAGAACAAACTTTTGTCAAATAGGATTTATATAAGGAGAGAATGTAGATAATGCCAGAGAGATGCTATTTCAAATGCTGTATAACACATGAAACCTTAGCTGTTCAGATAAAAGTGCACAAACCTGTTGACTAATGCAGTGAAGTTGTAGAATACCAAAGATGAGGAAAATACCTTAAAAGCAACCAGAGAATAATAGGTAATCCAGAAAGGAAAACTTTTAATGAGAGAAGAGATAAAAGCATCAAAAGAGATCAGGAAAAAAAATTGTCTGCAAAGACCTAAGGAAAAATAAGTAGAATGTAGCCTAGAATTCTATAACCATCTAAATTAATATTCACCAATCAAGAAAAAAAATGAAGATATTCTTAAAGAAAAGACCTAAATAGTGTAACCATTATCTATTATTTCTGGAGAAAAAGAAACAGAAGAAATATCCTTTTGAAAGATGACATTAAACTCAGAAACATGGAGTTGGACATTAGAAGAAAAATGTACAAAGAAGATGGAAATTATAAATGAAACTACAGAAGCATTAACTTACAAACAGCAAAATAATGATTGGGAGAGTATAAAACAAGCTAGAATAAAACAATACTCAAAAATGATAATTTGCTGCCTAGAAAATACCCCTAGCCTTTACGCTAATGCCAGGCTTAAATTGAAGCGATGTCATTTTGAAGATGGAGCAGCAAATGCTACAGAGTCCATTTCAAAGACAAATTTATTTTTAAAAAAACTTCCCGAGTGTGAGCCAACTCCAAATCAGTGTCCCGTCTGTGGCCCCTGAATCGAGAGCACACACAGCTGAGACATGTGGTGTCCGCAGTGATGCACTTGCTACCTGATGTGGGACTTTGCGTAGGCCCCAACCACCATAGTTCACTGGATTGAGATGCACCCAGCAAACACCCAGAAAAGAAGTATATTGCTTGTTGATACTGATCTTTGCTCCCCCCTCAAGTCTCTCCCTCCCTTCTACCCCAGCCTCTGCTGGGAGTTAATAGGGGTGGGACCAAAGTCTTCCTGTCCCATTGTGGACTAAAGGCCATTCACACTTGTCTGACTATGCAGAGGGACACTCAGGAGTAGAAGAACTCGAGTTTTTTTTTTTTTAATGAAGTTGTTGCATATGGTTTCCAAGTCACCATTCTGTGTGGACCCTCTGGTTGAATTTGGGGAATACTCAAATTCAAATGAGGGCTGTGAGCAAGGTTTGCAGTGGAAGAAGGGAAGCTAAAGGAGCCTGTGATTGGCGCCCTTTGGGCAGAGTCACTGTCCTAATTAATAGCTTCTGTTGTTGAATATAGTTGATGTTTATCTTTTATTTGTTTCTACTGTGAGTGCGAGTGCTTATAAATACCAAAGGGGATATCTTGGTAGGAAAAGAGCCACATACAGGGAAGTGCTTCTACTTTAGCTACATATGGGAAGGCCCTGTAACCCCAGTGGTCACTCTCTGTTACAAGTCTGTGTGACACATGCTTTGATGATGGGAACCTCTGGTGAGAGGAGGAAGCTTCCCAGAAGTTCCTGTCGGTGTTTCAAACTTGTTACCTTCCTCATGTGACTTCCAGATACATCACTTTTGAAAATCAGCTGTTGCTTTACTACGGAACTCTTTTAGAAACCAAATGCCTGATCTGTGGAGGCTTGTGACTGATAATCCCATTTTGGTGGGACAGCTGGGACTCAGTGACTAGCAACGGGGGAAGAAATCGTCTCACTTGTGAAATGGAGGTGGCACTCTGAAGGAGACAGCTATTCTGGCCCCAGGAGCACCGTGGCTTTACAGGGAAAAATGGCAGTATTATTTTTTTAAGAAAGCCTTTAACCCCCGCTTTGGGCTTGAAACTAGCTATTGAATCGGTGGAGACTTTAATCAGTTGCCCTACATGCCTTGACCTGGTTCACTGGTGGCTCAGAAAACACTGAGACCAGATGGTGTCCACTGGGCTGCTGTGGCTGTTCAACTCGGTAACAGCTTTGTAGAACCAAGAATGGGTGATTTTTGTTCTATGGGCAGAAATCAAGGCTGTTCTCACAGTTCTGGCCAGTGCTCCCCTTGATATATTTTTTATCTTTTTACCCAGTCTCGGGCTGTTAGACATATCTGTTTGTTTTAATGCTTGGAAGAGTACAGATTGCATATGAAAAGGGGGTTTCTTTGAGGCTGTAATCTGTGGAAACATACTGTGGCTACTGGTAGGAATTTTTGTGTCATTCTTACAGATGTCCACTGTAAGGGCTTATTCCCTGATGATACCACCTGGCACCCAGCTGCTGATCAGGCCTGCGGTGGCCAGATTATACCATTGCTCCCTTGATCCATCATCACAGTGCACATCAAACACATGCATCATTATAGTCTGGGCATGCACAAAATATTCTGTGTGTCTGATGCCAAGGTTACCACTGCTTGTCAGCTTTGTGACTGCAGTCACAGGTTGCCTTGCTTTATTCGTGGTGAAGGCAGTCAAAGTTCAAAGGTCATTGCTCCTGCACAGCCCTTTCAGATGGCCTTCATCAGTCTTTGATCCCCTCTTAGGGCTACTAGTTGACTCTCAAATATTGATGCGTTTTCAAGTTACAATGCTGCTAGTCTTCTCCAATCAGCCACCTCTGGACACACCATTATGGTCCTCAGAATGAATGTGTCATGTATTTAGCATTCCAGACTACTTGTAGTCTTATCCTGTACAATTTTGCTACAGATGCCACTTAACAGTAGACTGATAGTCAAGATATTTGATGAATCTTCCATGCCAGCACCATTCATAGCCTTCTGGTATTGGTGATAATTGATCGACTCAGTGAGATTTCTGACTGCTTCTTTCTGGTGTACACAGCTTTATGAGTCATTTGGTCCTGAATGCAGTTGTTTCCACTGTCTGGTGATGAGGAAGGTGGAGAGTTATTGTGGTATAATTATCACTCGGTATATTTGGTCTTCATCCCAGTTCTGGAAACAGAGCTCCTAAAACCTGTAATTTTCTGAGTGACAGGAATGAGAGTAGCATCTTATGTTGTTTAGAATACGCCTCTTTCAACCATACCTGAGTTTATGCCAATGAGAGGAAGGGGGCTGGTTGCCATAGGAACCCTCAGCCCTACCCCTGTTCTTTAGGAAGGAGAGAACTGACTTACTCACCAGTGACCAATGAGTTAGCTAATCGATCATGACTATGTAATGAAGCCTCATAAGAACTCTAACTTAAGAGGCATGAGGAGCTTCCAGGTGGGTGAACACATCGAGGTGCCAGGAAGGTGGCATGCCTGCAGATGACGTGAGCGCTCTGCACCCTCTCCCATATGCTTGGCCCTGTCCACCTCTTCCACTGAGTTCCTCCTGAGTTGTATCCTCTATCATAAACCAGCGACTGTAAACACTTTCCTGAGTTCTGTGCGCCATTCTAGCACATTATCAAACCGCCGGAGAGGGTTGTGGGAACCCCTGATTCACAGCCAGTCAGTCAGAAGTACAGGCGGCAATGTGGGACTTTCGTTTGGCATCTGCAGTGGGATGCAGTTTTCTGAGATGGACCTTTAACCTGTGAGGTCTGTGGTAACTCTGGGTAGTTAGTATGAAAATCGTTTAATTTGAGGAGAAGAATTCTACACAGTCGGTTTCAGAAGTGAAGTGCTGAATTTGTGTAAATGTAGAGAGGAACAGTTTTCCTTTAGTTATGTAGACATATTTTGAAAATCTGGGACTCTTCCCTAACCATTCCTGGGCATGATGATTCTTTCTTCTAAATTGTCATCCTCAGGGTCTGCTGGTTGGTGCGTTCTGTGGGTGGCAGTGTAACCGGAAGTGGGCATAGGACTTCAAACAGTTTTGGTTCAGCCACCCGGGTTATCTCTGGACACTGGTACTTCTAGATCAGAAAGATAGTGACTACTTGGGTGAATACACTGATTGTGTGTGGGACATAATGACTTTCTCGAAGTTTTATTAAAATGCTTTTCTCCCTTTTGCACCCAACCACTCCAAAAGAAAGTTCTGAGTGTGATTTGGAAATAATAGGAAAAATGGCAAAGTTACAACTACTAGAATAATGACACTTTCCTAGTGGTACAGTAAAAACAACCTTGGCCTCTGGGGAGGGAATGTCTAATCACACCTCTTTGGACCTAGTAGGCTTTCAGGACAGCCTCCTTTTCCTGGGCAAATTGTTATGGATGATAGACTGGCCCTGAAGTTCCTTTTTGTGGGCCAAGGTAAAGTCTGTGCCACTGCTAATACATCCTGCTGTATCTAGATGAAAACTTCAAACCAAGTGGAAAGGTCATTACTAAAACCTAAAGAGAAAGTCACTCAGTTTTTTTAAGATAGGCCCTGATGATTTATGGGATTTGTTCAGCTCATTGGGCCCAGGCTCCCATGGGGGCGTGGTAGAGATCAATGCTGCCAATTGACCTCCCCCTGCTTCTTGAAGTCCTTTGATAATTAAATGCTGCGTGAGACAAGTTGATGGATGTGGTCTCAGCTTTTGTTGGTCAGAGTCATAGAAGTGGCTTAGGGATTGGTGTACTCAGAAAAAAAATGTCAATAGTGAAAGTGGCATAGAAATGAGGAGCGATATTGTTGAAAGACAATTTTCTATGGTTTTCGTGTTTCTGAATGTTCTGCAGAGGGAGCTACTGACAGCCCTTTGTTCTGCATTACCTTCCCAAGGATGTTTGTATAGTGAGTAGCACTGGGTGGGTAGAGCTAGTGTCTCCCTATGCATTCTGCCCATTAGAAGTGATTCAAGTTTCTTAACTCATGGTTTTTCTTTGGCAGTGCAACAGCTGCATGCGCAGGTGTTATCTGGACATCTTTGCATTGACCTGTGGGATTGAGGCTTGGGGGACTGGTGCAAAAATGCTGATAGTCTGGCTACCACTATTACTGTGAATGTCTTTGTCTTTGACTCGAGAGTCTCCTGGGTTCTCCAGTGTGTGCGTCATCTTGGCTGGTTTGCTTGCTATCTTGTAAACATAGTATTGTCTCATACCCTTCGTATTTCTTGACACAAGATTGACAACATAGTGTGAAATGAATCGGTATGCTCAAAGAAAGTATTTTCAGTCTATATATACAAGACGTGACTAAGGTTCAGTTTATATAAAAAAAACTACAAACCAGTAAATAAATTGCTGGCTGATGAACAAAAAATGCACAAAGAATATGAAGAGTTAACTTAAAAGAAGTAGGAACCAGAATGTAAAAGAAACCTATGAAAAGGTACTCAATAAAAGGTGTTATTAGGGAAAATGCAAGTTAAAACCATAGCTACATTCCATTTACATCCATAAGAATGGCCAAAACCTAAAAAGTTTTATGAGAATTTAAAGCAAATGAGAATCATTATATAGCATGTGGGAGTGTAAATTTACAGAACTGCTTTAAATAGTGTTTTGAAGCCTAATGCGGTCTGGCTTTAGCAGTATCAAATTTTCTTTCTCCCTCTTTTCTTCCCACCCTCCTCCTTCCTCCCTGTCAGAGATTATATATGTTATTTCAAAGAGAAATAATTGTTCAGGATATATATAACAAAGATTCACAGGGGGTTTACTAGACCTGTAAAACTTTGATTCTATAGAAAACCTTTTTGAAAAATAGGGTTTTTTTATGGTTAAGTTCCCAGTTTCACCAGAAGGAGTATATTTAACCCATGATATATTCGAAAGATAAGGTAGTTGTACCATTTTAAATTATTTAATTCATGCTTATAAAATTGATCTATGATAAGATGTGTAATATAATTCAGCCTTTGAGGATACAACTACACGTGCCCCATCACTTCCAAACTAAAAGTGAGGATAGAAAAGATACAAACCTATTACTGGTACTAGTGACATGGTAATTCTCCCTCTAAAGTAGATACATTAATTTTCTAGCCAGCACTTCCTAGGCATGTCAATACTTCAAGATCAGTCTTTTTAACCATGAAGATGAGAGGAGATGGGGGAAGAAATTATGAGAACGAGATGGATGTGAAGTGCACTTGAACTCTTCTTACAATCACAACTTCTTATTGAGTAGCAATGTACTGGTCTGCTCCGGCTGCCATCACTCAATACCACAGGCTGTGTGGTAGAGTCTGGAAGGTCAAGACTAAGGTGCCTCACGGTTGGTTTCCAGTGAGGCCTCATTTCCTGGCTTGCAGCTGGCCACCTTGTTGTGTCCTCCATGGCCTTTCCTTTGTGTGTGTCCCTCTGGTACCCTTTGCTCTTCTTAAAAGGACACGTATCCTATTGGATTATGACCCCACCCTTACGACCTCATTTAACCCTAATCACCCCCTTAAAGACCTTATTTCCAAACAGGCACAGTGGGGGTTTGGGCTTCAACATCTAAACTTTGAGGGGGCACATTTCAGTCAATGCTGCCAGTTACGTGTCTGCCCCTGTTGTAAATGCTGGGGACACATTAGTGTATGAAAGAACGATTCTTTTTCTCATTGGGCTTGTGTTTCAGAGGAGGGTGGCAAACTAAGCACTAATTATAACATGTAAATAAATTATGTAATATGTTAGAAGGCAATAAGTATAGAGAAAAGCAAAAGAGCAGGTGACACAGATGTGGAGTACTGGTATAGGCTTTGGGGCGGGTGGTGACAATTTACAAAGGGGAATCAGATCAGGCCCTCCTGAGTAGCTGACATTGGGTAAAGCTTTGAAGGATATGAGGGAATCAGCAGTACAGACACCTGCCCTTGTTAAGTCTGGTGTTTATTCAGTTGGGAACAACAGGCCTTATTGAGAAGCTTTGGCAGACCCGATTAAGAGTCAGATAACCTTGGTGCAGGTTCTCACTTTGTGTGATTTGGGGCAAGTCAGTCTCCTCGCTGAATTACACTACCAGCACCACAGGGTTAATGAAGTCCAGATGCCAGGATATTTCAGAGCTGATCATTCCTTTTTAAATGAAAACTGGGAAAACAAACGGCTTCACTGCTGAATTTGAACTCCTTCATTATCAGGTATGGACAGGCTCTCTCCCCAGCCTCAGAGGCATCTCATTGTTCCCTCGCTTTCACCGCACTGTCGATAGAATAGCACTTTCTTTGGTGTGGAGGATCAGAGTGACCTCGTTAATGATATTGATAAATATGTCAGTCAGAGGCCTTCCAAAGGGCTTTTCAGTTGAGTTTAGGGATCGGTTTCTGCTTTGGATGAAGCAAAATTGTGGACGGAATCGGCAGTCCTCTTCACTGATGTTAAATATTAAATAATGAGTTTTTATGGAGCAGGCCTAGAATTGCACTTTACTCTGTAGCTAAGAAAATAAGTGTCAAATCTGGATTATCCTTGTTAATAAAAAAATAAAGGTATCAATGATTAAGATACAGGAAATCTATAAACTCTTGCCACAGAAAGGGAGAGTTATCAGGTGACACACCTTGGTGAAACTGAAGAAGGAATTCTGAAAGTGAGCAGCGGGGTGAGGTTGGGTAGGTTAACCTGGGAGCTGCTAGAATGAGGGAAAAGAGAAATTTAAGCAATTTGTGAATATTCATTTTAACTACAAAGTGGCTAACAAAGGAGTGTTGTCCTTTTTTTAAATAAAGCACAGGCAGAACCTAATTCCTGAGATTTTCTTATTCCATAAGTCAGGTGCTTCTTCTGTGACAGACGCTGGTCTGAGCTCTGCAGCAAATAACACAGAAGGTTACAGTCCAGTCAGCAAGGGACAGCAGGAACCCGACACGACCCAGTGTGGCGAGGCCAGAGTAGCATACTGCACAGGGAGCTCTGGGCGCCCAGCAGGAAGCCCCAGCCCAGAGCAGAGAGTTAGTGTGCCAGGCGGGGGTTCCCGGGAGCATGGAGAGCAGCCCAGCCCCAATCTTACTGCATATGACTGGAGGAGGTGCAGTGAGCTATGCCTTCACATTGTCACTCAACAAACATTAATGAAGTGATCTTGGCGTGTGAGACCGACCATTTGTGCTGAACTCCAGGGATGAACAAGATGCATTCCAGCTTTCAAGGATTTGGACTCTGACACGTGGAAACAGATATAAAAAGCTCAGAATGTGTCATTGGGTACCAAGGGGAAGTTACATAAATGATGCAGTAGCGGGACGAGTCTGTTCTACTCTTTCGGGGGAGTAGTGGTGCGAGGAAAAAGGTCCAGTGCCTGGGAAGATGAGTAGGTGTGCAGTGTGTAGAGTGGAGATTCAGGCCAGGTGAAACACCATGACTAAAGGGGAGGGAGTGGGAGTGGCTAGTCTGTAGAACTGCAACTATTCCTGTTGGCTGGCCTTGAAGGTGTGTGAAGAAAAGGGAGAGAGCTCAAGACTGAGAGCAGAAACAAAGCTGGCAAGGCTCTGTGTGCCCAGGACAGGCGTTTGGGTTTATTCCATGGACATATGGATATTTGTTAGAAATAAGGTAAAGATTCGGGATTAAAGTGGAAAGTACAAGTTTAGATTTGAAATCATTCTGACTACAGTGTGGATAGGCCAGAGTGGGAAGAAACTCCTAGCAAGTAGCCACTAGTGTGATCCCCAAATGATGAAGGCCTAAATCAAGTCTGTGTAAGTGTGGGAAAAAGAGAAACGTGAGAGGAAAAGTAATTTACAAGACATGATAACTGATTTCATGACAAGGGTATTTCAGGGGCAAGGGGCCAGCATGATTTCCTGTCTTCCAGTTGGTACAGTTCAGGGTAGCAGCCACGCTTTCCCACATGGCATGGATTATTGAGCAGAAGTGAGAATTTAACAAACTCTGAGACCTTAGACATACAGTGAAAGTGCTCCACTGGAGTGTAAATGTTTAATGGCTTTTACATTCCTTGAGTGAGTACCTCATTTTTTGATCATTTTAATCTGTTGTAATGTACTATTGTAGAGATTAATAAAGTAATGCTTTAACCTAATTTACCTGATGTATTAAAAGCAAAGGTGTGTGGTAATCTTCGGGTTAATAAAAGTCACTTAAAAGTGACCTCTCATATCGATATGCATACTAAAATAATATTAGATTACTAATGCTGCAACTTGCATGTTTTTTATTTATTTTTTCAAAAGAAAACTAGCACCTGTGTCAGAGGAACATACATTAAGATAACAGTTTTACCTAGATTAAAAAAAATCATAATTGGTTTCCCTCTATGGCCTAGTTCAACTAATTTCACTGGTAGTCCTGGCTTTTTGGATTATTAATTCATTCTAAAACAGAAGGCTATCCTTTATTTTATGTATGATGGTTCAAAGACTGAGTTTTCTACTGGAGGTAAACTTGTATGGACTAACTCTGTAGAGATGAGTTTTATGATAGCGTCTCACTGACAATGCTCAGTTGACAAAGTAATGGATATTTCAGGCCCTTTTGGCCTGAACAGTTTTTATTCTGAATCCGTGTTTTAAATGTATCACAAAAGAAAGCAATCTTTAATGGTACCTGCTTGAAATTAGAACGTGATTACTTTAAAACACTATGGAGAGTTTTATTGCCTTAAACTATTTTTAACTGCCATTCTTTTTTAATGGTCTCTATAACTGCATGCTGTTAGGGGAGGAACTAGTAGCGAATTCACTTTGGTCGAGAGCTAGGTGAGGACCTGTGGAAAATTGCAGGAAAAGATCTTGCTTTTTGACCTTGTGATCATTATTAGTTCTTCCTATGCCTTCCCTAAAGCTTGACACGGGTATTCCCGGTGTGACATTTATAGCCTAATTGGACCAACTAGGTCAGGCTAGCAGAACTTTCATTTTACGAAGCCGAATTATTTTTAAGAAAAGACTGGTGGACTCACTGTGGGTGTGAACATAGCTCACACATGGATACATTTGATGATGTATCTTTCTTGTATTCCTTGAAGCACACTAGAGACATAGGAACTGTTTCTGACACATATACCGTGACGTCTGAAATCTTTGTCCTCCGTGAGCTGAAAGGAAGAACAGTACCTGCTCTCTGAGAGTGTTGTCATTTCTCAGGCATTTGCCCTAAAATTACAGCCAAGATGAAGAGACCTTACCCGGCCATACATGCTCTGGTATGCTTCTGCAATCATCAGCCTTTGTGAGTTACAGCGTTGAGTCAGAATGTTGATCAGCATGTCTTTGTCACAGCCTGGAAAAGAATAATAATCGAAGATTAGTGAAGTCCCTGCTTTGTAGTGAAGGAGAATCCATTATCTAAGAATTGAAAGCAATGTGCAAGCTTTGTCCCTGATGGTACTTCAAAGCAGGGAGCAATTTCAACTAGGATGGGAGGTCCCAGGGCAACCCTTGATGAAGCCAAGGTTCTTCTGTCTCTTATTTTGGTGCTATTACTGCAGATTTTCCATTGAAATAAAAAAATGCAGGTAAGTAAAAATGTAATCCTTCTTCAACCACCTCTCCTACCCCACAGGAAAAGGCTTCCGTGCCCTGCAAGCTGATTAGTGTTTTATTGGGCACGTTATCTTTCTCGTTTTACAGTTGAAGAGTTGTGACTGATAATGAATATACATTAAGACACAAATATATTAAGACAAAAAAGAGCCTCCAGAAGAAGGAAGAGAAATAGAGAAGGAAATTATAAAAGTGTAAGGGGAGTGTACCCTTCTGAGGGGTGGGGTGACTCTCCCATGATTTGCAGGAAACATGGTCAGTCTCGTAATAAAGGCTCGATTGCGGCTAGGAGGCGTTTAGTGTTCATACAGCAGCTCATGAACTGACATCACACCTGAATGCACAGCCAGTTTAAATAAATTGAGCTGTAATCATAGTCATAGTAGAGCATGAGGAAGACCTTAACATTTTCCTCAGCCTGACTAAGGTTTGGGTTTATTCGTGACCACACACCTTTGATCTCCATTTTCCGAGAGCTTTTATTTTAGAAAATTTGCCATTGTAAATTCTCTTTGTACCCTTTTGAGATGTAAATCTTCTCCCAACCACTTGTCAGTTTTACAACTCAGAAATGTCTTTCTTAAGGACTTGGGATCTATCTCTGTAAAAGATAGTTGTCAAGAAAGGTCTCCCTGTCTCCCAGTCTCTGTTGAAGGGTAGAAACCTAACATAAATACCAATTAACAGATACAGATGGCCTGATCACATTGACCAACACCCCAAACCCCAGTGTCTTCCAGTACTTTCCACTAGCTCACCCCAGGCTTAAATACTCTCCTGTGTTTTGTTTCAAAGGGCTTGAGCTCAATCTCTCACCTCAATTAAAAAAAAAATCTCACCCCTACTGCAGTAGAATTGAATAAAGTCTTCCTTGCCTGTTCAGTTCTTTGTGGTACAAATTTTCTTTGATGAAAGGAGACATTTAGTGGAGATGAGAAAGAAATGAATTGAAAGGCTAGGATGTTGGGCAGATCATCTTCCTGGAAAATGAAAGCCGGCCGTAGGCTCGTAGGAGAGCTGTGAGTCAGGTACTGACTGTGCCAGTGAGGAACAGAACAGCAGGGTGTTTTCTGTAGGTGAGAGAAATGGTCTGAAGGCCGTAAAACGGAGGAGGAGGCATAGAATCAGCTCCAAAGACCCAAACTGGATGATTTGTGATTAAAAAGGCAGCCTCCAGTGCAGAGGCCTAGAGCAACGGGGTACCGTGGGGCTAGTCCGGGGAGAGTGCCGGACTCAGAGGACCTTAGGAGTCCTGGAGGAGCCTGTTAGATAATGGGTATGCCAAATTAACGTATTTTAAATAGTGAATGGAAGAATTTTCAGTTATATCCACTGTTATTCTTACTATCATCACATTTAAGTAATTATTATTTGTTTTTTGTTGTTACACTGTTGTGGTTATCCACTTAATTAATCCACAAGCTACCTCTCTGAATTACTCTTTATTTTTCAAAGTGTTCATACCAATTCTTGCTCATTTATCCTTCCAGAGATATTTCAGAAGACCTTTATTTAAAGAAACTTATTAAAAGTACTTTACTGAGAACTTTCAATTCTTAAGAACTTTATTTACAATTTTTAATTAAAATAATGATAAACTTAGGAATCAATTAATAAGGATTGTCTTTCCATCACTAACATGATGTATTGCTGAACTATTTGTTTTTCTTTCCTAAATGACTTAGTAAAGATTTGTAGATTTTTGAAAATGACAGGAAACTTAATTTTGTTAAAATTACCTATTTTTAGCTTTCTATTGATATTTCAAGTCATATTTTTATTTTGTTTCTTAACACATAATTGCTTAAATAAATAAATGACATTGAAATTTGTGTTTACCTTATATTCAGAAAATTATTGAATGCATATTTTTAATAACTTTTTAGTTGATTCCTTTGGATTTTGAGATATATAATAATCTCTGTAAATAATATGAATTTTTATTTCTTCTTTAAAATCATTGTTTGGTTTTCTCTTTCTTGCCTAATTGCATTTGGACACGAATTTTTAGATAATTCTTATTTTCTACTTTAACAGAAAAGCCTGGCACAAGGAATCATAGCAGTTTATAGACTTTTATGATGCACAGTTGATTCCTGTTATTTGTGGTCATTTTCTGCAGAGTCGCTGTGAGCATTGGATTAGTAAATGTGTTGCTCCTGGGGGCAGTATAAGGTTAGGTTTTTATGACCTTGTGGTCGTAGCATTTTTGTTAGCAGAAATGCCAGTTACATTATATATTTTTGTTCATAAATGTCCTTGTAAAATAGTCTCATCAGCATTGAAAAATCCTCTTTTCCACATATGCTTTTCCTGTATAAAACTTAGGAGGTGTTTCTAAAGATTACCTCTTAAGATTAAGGGGTATCCTGCACCTTCCTGATCTGCAGGACTTGAAGTTAAACAGTTTTTACGCTGTATCATCTTCTGGAACATGCAAGCCAGCCAGCACTACTTCCGAAAGAGAGCTGACCGTGACACTTCTTATTGTTCTTATCAGTTACCATCTCATGAACTCACAAATGTATCTGCTTTTCCAAGCTTTGTAACATGCATATTCCTTTAGCACATTCTACACAGCCTCATGCACAGGTCAGTAAGTCTTCTCTTTTCTATTTCAATAATCAAAACAAAAATATAACCTACAAAATAGAATACAGTGTTTGCAAACCACATATCTGGTAAGACAATATCTAAAATATATAAGGCTCTCATACAACTCAATAGCAAAATACAAATAATTAGATTAAAAATGGGCAAAAAACCTGAATAGGCATTTTTCCAGAGAAGACATACAAATAGCCAAAAAGTGCATGAAAAGGTGCTCAACATTGGTACTCATCACGGAAATGCAAATCAAAAGCAAGAGATACCACCTCATACTTGTGAGCACAGCTGTTACCGAAAAGGTGAGAGAGGTGAAAAGGGAATCATTGTGTACTGTTGTTGGGACCGTAAGTCAGTACAACCAGTATGGTAGACAGTAGAAGGGTTTCTTTAAAAGTGGAATTGGAACCCCCATACGATATAACAATCCTACTTCTAGGTATTTATCTAAATGAAATGAAATCCTTATCTTGTAGCAATATTATGCCCCCATGTTCCTTGTAGTAATATTCACAATAGCCAAGATATGGAAATCACATAGGTGTTCATGTACAGGTAAATGCATAAAGAAAATGTGATATATACATATGTATAGATACATAGTGAGGTATTATTCAGTTATAAAAAAGAAGAAAATCATGCCCTTTGTACAACAAGGATGAAAGCATTATGCTATGCAATGAATCAGAGTAAGACAAATGTAGTATTGCTTAAATGTAAAATCTTAAAAAGCTGAACTCATAGAAACAGTCAGTTGTTGGAGGGTGGGGGAATGGGAGATGTGGTCAAAGGGTACAGACTTCCTGTTATAGAGGAGCGAGTTATAGGGACCTTAGCTAACAATACGTCTGTATTGCTTACTTGAAAGTTGCTAAGAGAGTAAATCTAAATGTCTCACCATAACAAAAAATGGTAATTATGTGAAGTGAAGGGTGTTAACCTTTATGGTGTTAATCATTTTGTAACATGTAAGTATATCAAATCATCGCATTGTACCTTTTTAAACATACATAATGTTATATATCTATTGTATCTTAATAAAGCTGGGAAAACATCACAGTCATCAAGGAAAATGTTAGTAATTGTCTTTCTCAGTTGCACTTGGCCGAAGTCATTAGGATGGATACGCTTTTCAGCATTTTGAGCTGTGTCTGTGCTCTGGCAAGCTAGAGTGGACACTGCAATCAAAACCAAAACCTCCTCAATATCTTCAGTCTAAAATACTGACAAACAAAAAATTACAATGGTTAAAATGAATCTGTATTCCATCCTTAAAATTACAGTGGCAGGAAAATAAAAACTGGAGCAAGGAAAATTTTATCCAGTGAATAGATTGCTCTGATTTATAGTTTTAAAGCAAAAATTACTCTCCTGAATAAAACGTTTATCCATAACTTTTTGTTATCTTGTCTCTATGTTTTTTCTAGTGATTATTGATATTTTAAAAGGTATGACAGCTTTGCAAACTCCTAAAGTCGACTTTATAGAGCACATTTAAAGTCTTTTATTGTTTTCCTATGGGTTCTGCTAATGAATAAAACACAAAGTGAATCAAGTTCTCATAAAGGTGACCTTGTCTTTGAAGTTAAGAGCTTGCTTTCTTATGAAAGGCTTTGCATGTTTTACGCTAACGTTTTCTTTATGTTGCCAACGTTTATCTTCATGTTCACCAGAAGTCTTCTTAAAGTAGCTATTACTTAACAAAATATGTGGATGTTTAACAGTTCCATATCATATCTTAAAGATTAAATCTTTTTTTAAAAAAACCCAACACATTTTCCTCCCTTCTTTATATATCCCTTTTCTACATTCGTTTCGCATCCATTTATTAAACACCTGCACGCCACACTCAGCACTCTGGGAGCTGACAGACTAGTCAGAAAGGGAGACCAAAAAGGACAAGTACAGTGAGATCAGTAACACAAAAGTACAGAAGCAGGATGCCCAGGGTTCAGTATATCTGGTTGTGTTTGAAGTTCCCAAAGCAGGATTTAAAGAGGAAGGCTCATTTCAGGAGAATCTTAGAGGAAGAGAATTTGGATGCAAAATAAAAAGCAGAGAACAGCACTCCAGGCAGGGGGCTTATTGGGCCAGTTTACAAAGACACGGAAAAACAGATCTGTTTGAGGGGATAGCTGGAAGTTTGATTTAGCTGGAAGCGGACATAGCAAAAGAAACAGGCTAGGAAACAAGGGCACGATGTTTTATCCTAGATTAAGGTTTTTTTTGACTTAGGATTTCATTTAGTAGTGAGTGGTGAGACATAGAAGGATTTAAGGGAAAAACATGTCAAGATCAGATTTGCAATTGAGAGAGAGGCAAATGTGTTCGCCATTATTATCTTGTTCTATTATTTTTCTTATTATTCTAGTATTTTTACCCAGCTTTTGAAAAAATGATTGCCTTCGTTAGACCTCAGCTATTTAAACCCATATTTCAGTCTAGAAAAAGGTAAAGCCCAAAAAAATTATCAAAGGTGATAGAAATTATCAGGCTTACCAAGTCCTTGGAGCGCTCCCCCTAGCATTTGGGCATCCATTATGGGGTTGAAATTGGGAGCCGGGAAGATGGTTCCTTGCACCTGGTGGGAAGAGTTCATGAGACACATTGCAGTCATTTGCCAAAAGATTTCAACGTTTCTTCACATAAATGAAAACAAAAGTATATTCTATATGTTTAATTACTCTGAGACATACACATACATCTATAAAATATGGCTTAGGTAATATAGTTAATAATACTGTAATAACTATGTATGGTGCTGGGTGAGCACTGGAAATATGAAAGGAACCACTTTGTAAAGTATATGACTGTATATACTTTATCAAGTATATATATAAAACCACTATGCTGTACAGCTGAAACTGATACAAGATAATATTGAATGTAAGTCGCAATTGAAAATTTAAAAAATCCTTTTAGAAAAAAAAGTGTTTATTGTGTTTTAATTGCAGAGTGCAAATTTGGTTGAATTTTAAAAATCCATTGGTTTCTATTGGCATCTAGAAGCCATTGGCACTATATTGGCATCTATTATTAATATAGGAAACTTAGATACTAGAACCAATAATAGGGAAACTGAGAATCAAATAAATATATAGTTTCTTAAAAAAACAAGCATTTTAGGAATTGGTAACTTTTATAGAAACTGAAAAGAGTACCATATTGGGGAATTCATGTCATTTATATGAATTATAAGTAGCACTTGCCACCACAGCTTTTTTATACATCGGGGATCCTAAAATAGTGGAGAAAATTGAAATGTTTGAATTTAGATTATGTGACTCATAAAAATATAGATGATGTAGATAGGGTAGAGAATTTTTAGCCGAAGCTTTCAAGCTGCAGGGGAAACATGGAAACCTGACAGACATTCCATTTAAATTCGGTCTCTTGCCAATAATCAAATGCAGAACATTTAAGTTAGGTTTTGAAACCACATGGTCTATTATTTCAGACAGAGCCAGTCAGTACTAGGCACCATATGACCACACTCAGCCTCAGAGAACTGTCAATCAAAATTTATTAGAGAAGGGGAGCTGTCCCCGCTTTGTTGTCGGCGTGCCCAGAAACATTGGGAAAAATGCCTTTCCGCAGCAAACAGATCTACCAAGCCTTAAGAACTCAGGCATTCCCTGAGCTCTTCTGCAGCTGTAGCAGCTGAAGATGGAGCCTTTCAGTGCCCAGTGTCTAATGGTAGAAAATTAATTAATGAGAAGACTGGACATAACTGTAGTCCAAGAAATATGCCAGTATAAAAATATTTATGAAAAGCTTTTTGGAGGGGTAAGAATATTGTTCACTTGAGTTAAAATTAAGAATTATATTCAGTTTGAATTCCTTTTGACTCAGGAATACAGCTGAAGTAGACTGGAAACCTTATATTAATCATGATATGGTCATTTTTCCATACTTAAAAGTACAGCCTTATTAGTGAAATACTGTTCTAAAATACCTATGTGGACAGATACATGTAATTAAAATAAGGACATAGTTTTCACCTTATTTTGCTATAGTGTGTGAATTTACAAACTAAAATCCAGTTTACTTCTGATACTTCAAGTTTATTGGAGATGATGTAGAAACGAAGTTCTTGTGAGCCAATCCTCAATTCTAAAGCTATTATATTATGAGACAACATGAGTTTCATGTTCCTTATTTGCTAACCTGTCCCATTGGATGAGACTCTATTAGGAAAACAGACTTTGATTCTTCTTTTATTTGGATAAAATCAGCTGGATGGCTGACTGTAATGTAAATTCCTAGGTTGAGTTCTTCTCACCTCAAGGGTTTCCTTTTGTATCTTATAACCCTAGAGGAATTTAAGATTTAAACTTTTGAAAGAACAGCCATACCATTAAATGTGAAGATGATTTTCCTTGCTGCTATTTGTCACTGCCTTCTACTATCCTTTGTGTCTATGTAGTTCTTTCTTAGTTTTTTTCTCCCCAATGGGGAAATTAAGAGTTTTTTTGAGGCATGGAAAAGAGGTACTTTATTTTTCTTCTTTTAGGGGTTAGAAGACTTGTTTGGACAAGTTTTGTGTGGACAGTACTATTTATTGACTTCGTGTTGTTAATCTTTCTGAGTGCCATTAGCCAAAGGAATGTTTTAAAGTATAAAAGAGAAAATGTATTTGAAGCAATAAGGCATACTATTAAATATGTGTAAGTTACCTACGCAATTTTTAGCAGAGTGCACAAATATTCACCACAAAACGTTTCGTGACTGGCCAGACTGGGATCCCCCATAGTTTCTACTAGAGTAAATGCTATAAAATGAAACTATATATATAAAGCTTTTAAAATTATACATAAGGAGAGTTAGAAATACCTGCACTGATTTTTCCAGACAATCTATAGGCAAAAGGAAGAAGTCCATAGTTTTTTATTTATGTTTTTTTAAACCCTTGTACATATTACAATTTTTTACAATATGATGTAAAAATTGTCTTTTTATTTTTTATAGTTCTCATTTCCTTTGCCATTTAAAATTGTTATCTCCTTGTCATTTGTCCCTAAAGAAAAATACTAAAAATGTTTTGGAAATAAATTCAATGCTAAAAGATAAAAAATTATGAATGCTTTGTAATTCACAAAGCACAAATTTTCTAGTAAGCATTTGCCATTCTTGCCCATTTATATAACATATTAAATCATTTTATTCATTTTTATGCCAATTATTATGCTTCAATTAAGCTCAAGTCAGTGACATTATTTCATGTAAAGTACATAATGTTCCTTTTACATATTTTGTCATTGACATACTGAATTTGTCTTTTAATGACCATATTTGCAGCTATATTAAGGTAAAATTGATACATAACATTATGTAAGTAATATATAACATTATATAAGGGAATACGATGTGATGATATGTGTCTATATTGTGAATAATCACCACAATAAAGTTAGTTAACACATCCATCATCTCACAGTTTCCTTTTTTTTTTTTTTTCTGATGAGGACATTCAAGATCTACTCTCTTAGCAATTTTTAAGTATGCTATACAATACAATATTGTTAACTGTAGTCACCAGGCTCTTTGTTATAGGCGAAGACTTACCTTATAACTGGTATCCTTTGATCAATGCCTTTCAAGCACCATTCCCCAACCCCCCTCCAACCCCTGGCGACCGCCAGTCTTTCAATGATCATTAATTGCTTTGTGCCATAAAGCTTTTTGTTTTTCAAACAACTACAGTATACCTAGAGGTATATGTTCATCTACTTTAAGGTAATTTGATCTCCTTTATATTAAATTTTTTTCCAGAATTTGTGCTCAATCATATGCTATGAATTCCTTAATACCACTCTTTCAGATGAAGTCAATCTATACCAAGTGTTTTGCTAACTCCTTAACACTCACTGCATTTTTATTTATAATTAGTACCTTAGGTTTTCTTATTTGCTACCTGTTCTTAAACTTGGGAATTTGACTATGTTGTATGTAGTATTGTTTTGTGATACATTGCTGTGGCTTCATTTCTTATTCTAATTATATCTATGCGCCTTTTCTGCAGAAGATATGTCAAATCTGTACTGTGATTTTCTGTGTTGTGAGATTTCTTTCTAAAATGTTCTCATTTACAGGTGATGTCACTTAAAGGATTTCTTTAAAAAGTTTTTAAATGAGATTTTTGGCTGAATGACTTTCTGGCTTTATACATAATTACCATAAAACTTTTTTTTATAAATGCAGGGCATACATGAATTAATCAGATTCTTTTAATCATTGTGTTTCTTGTTTCATATTAGTAAAACTGAACAGAGACAGATAACTATTAGCCCGGAGAAGAGGGTGCAGTGGGAGGAGATAGTCCTAGTCGGCGGGGCAGCATTCCCCCAACCATATGTGTGAGCCAATAAGGAAGCAGCAGGGTTACAGTCAGGCGTGGCATTGACTCCCGTGAGAGGCAACAGCGAGAGGTGAGTGTGGCAAAGGCGTGATTGCTAAGGGACTTCCAAGTTTTTAAGCAAGAAAATGAAATAATCTAATTTGAGTTCAAGTAGTAACACCCTATAACAATATAAAGGATGAAATGAAAATGCTGCTTTAGGTTGTGGGTGGTTAATTTGAAACCTAGGTGAAATATAAAGCACATTTGAATGGAAGCAAATAGCATGTTTTTTTAAATAAATACAGATTGCTTGGTTAACTGAATGTGATTTAACTTACTGATTTTTGAGGTATATTATAAATTAACCCAGTAACTTTGGTTTAACCTTTTGAAAGAGTCACAGGCTGTGATTTCAGGTGTTTTTCAGCATATATACCTTTTCCCCTCCTCACCTAAGGATGTTTATTAATTTTGACAGAGAGAGAGAGAGGGAGAGGGAGAGATTGATTTTCAGGGAGAGAAACAGTGATATGAGAGAGAAACATCGATCAGTTGCCTCCCATATGTGCCCTGACCAGGGATCGAACCTCGTCCTAGGTGTGTGCCCTAATTGGAAATCGAACCGGCAACCTATTGGTGTACAGGATGATGCTCCAACCAACTGAGCCACCCAGCCAGAGTGCATATATACCTTTTAAGCAATGTCATTTTTAATATACATCTATCTAATTTTTTTCATGTTGTAGAGAAGATTGGAAATTTTGAAAAAGTGGACACTTTCCAATTTGACATGAAAAGTAATATGTATATGGTAAAAGTATTTTATTTTTCTTGCTTTGAAAATTGACAGATTCAGAAATAGTATCACTTATATAAAGCAAAATAAATTCTGATGTCTGTCATTTCAATTTGAATTCTCACCACAAGGTAATCAAAATATAATCTTTGCTTTTACTCATGTGTAAATTTAGGTTTTGACAGAGGAATGAAAAATACTGCCTTTTTGAAAGACAAAATAAACTGCTTCATAATCGCACGATGCAGAAGAGCATGAGTAATTTGTAGATATAAAGTTGGTTCTAGAATCTATCCCCTGAGTAAATAATGAATTAATTTCTTTAACCGACAGAAAAATATCAAAATTTTTCTCTGAAACTGAATACAGACTGAGAATAAGCATATATATTTTGCTCATGAAGTAGATAAAATTATTTTCATCGTTCCATAGCAGTAGGTACATCAATAAATGCATATTTCATTTATTCTTAGCTAATCTAGTGGCCGGACTCCATAAACCATATCCCTCCAAATTCACTGTTCATAGGCCAACCATATTTTAGATCTCTTTCTCAAGTGGCTTTTGAGCCACACTCACATTGACAACCCGAGAACCTCAAGACTTTCAGACTTTGAAATATTACCAAGGGGAGTTGTAATTTGACTAAGTGGATACCCTTTTAATGAATAATTCAGCATCATTGAAATACCTTAGTTTTAGTGTAGTTGAAGATTACTAGATCTCTAGTTAATAGGGGGTTTTTAGAGGCCTGAGAAGAAATTCTACAGAAATCTTGGGGTACTTCCATTTCCATAAGGCACTGTCTTGAACCAAGCATTTACTCACCTTTGGGACATTGCCTTTTGGCTCAGGTCAAAATCCCCTGAACTTTCCTAAATTTCCTCATATCTGACCTAAGTTGTTCTGAAGTATTTTCCATGGCTTTAAACACAAGCAACACTAAAGGACGGAGTAACGAGTGTATTGTTTCTCTCTCTTACTCTTCCACAACTAATGTGTGCCTCAGTACAATACTGTCAGTTCTCTCCTCTAAATAGCTTTCATGTGATTCCCCTCCTGTTACTACTAACTTAGCAAAGCCGCTACCTCTTTTCCCTCAGGTTATATCCAATAGACTGCTAAGCAGGCCCGATTTGTTTTCACTGCCACAATGGAACTTCTAAAAGATAAACCCATCATTTGTTTTTCCATGCCTGAAATCCTTAATTCCCAGAGTAATGCTTCTCAATATTTGTTTTCTACTCTGGCCCACAGGATGGATGACTTTTATATGAAAGAAGCATCCCTGGGAACATCTGGGTTTATGAACACATTGCAGTATGCTGGCCTTACTGACATTCCATTCCAGCCTTCTCAACAGAGTGCATGGTGGTGCAGCTGAGTGAGAATATCACATTAGAGGGCAAAACATAGATTGCATAGAATAGAAAAAAACGTTCAAAGTTTGCTCATTATTATTAATGACAATATTTTTGGTGTAATACCACAACTCATTCCTGTGACTGAGACTAGGAATTGTGGGATTTAATCCTAATAGTTTAATGTAGTAAACAATGTCATTTATGACCTGGTCCTTTGCTGTCTCAGGTTTAATTTCTCTCTCCTGAACCTCTCTTCTCCCAAACCGTGACACACAGCAACACACACTCTAGCCCAGGGGATTTCTGTGGCATTGTTCATCCTGTGTCATCTGTTTGAAATTTCCCCCCTCCCCACCCACTTTATTTTTCCCATCTCATGATTCCACATTATGATCATGATGAACATCTATTGAATATTTAACTCTCAAACTTCAGCTGCATTGTCATCCTTTGCATGGAGCTCTTTTCCCTCTCTGATGCCTCTAGTAGCATGGTGTTCTTCTTCCTAGTGCTTCCAGCGATGGGCCAGATCTGCAGTACATCCTACTGGAGCACTGGTAGTAGTACATGAGCAGAAAATACCCACTTCTAACTGTTAACGGGTTTCTAAGAATAATGAGTCCTATGAACTGGGCTTCCTTTGTTTTGTTGAGAATGAATGTTCATGTGACTGGTTGTGCTAATTTGGAGGTTGAACTGTTCTCATGAATAAAGTAAGAATATTTGGATATACAGGAAACAGTTTGGGAAGAGCTATGGCATGTAACAGGAATGAACAGTGAGGTAGAGTTTTTGTGATTTCTTTCTGCTATTCATAACTTGTCATTAATATTTGTTAAAAGGGATTGCATGTGGACTTTTTTGTGCAGAAACTAGGGAAAATGATGAGTTATTTGGCTTGATTCTGGATGACAAAAAGAAGTAATGTATAGCTTTAAAGTTTTGTATGGAGGGAAGGTGACAACCTAACATGTGGAGAATTTGATGTCTGGGGAAGGCTTTGGACTTCACAGCCCATAAGCAAGGCATTTGAAACAATCTTATGTGTGCAGTGCCCCCCCCCAACACACACATGTTCTGGCTTGTGCTTCTTCCTGATGCTTCATGGCTGTAAGTCATCAGAGCCATGGTTTGTGTGGTGCTATTTTATTGGAGGTGCTAGATATGCTTTGAATAATGGATGATTTCGTCTTTTCAAAGTTATTAGTAGATTGATAGAATTTTGATAACATATTCACCAAATTAACTTGTAATTTAGGGTAATATTACATATTGACATCAGTTCTAGGTATTTCCTCTCAGTATTTAAAATTCATACAATTGGAATTTAGATCTACATGAAATAATATTGTGACTGGATGTACAGTTTCTGTGCAAGTTACTTACTAGATAGTCCAAATAAAGTCCAAATAGGGAATTATTTCCTAATCATCTGATCTTAGTCATAAACTCTCCCTCCTCTTGTTACCTTCATGTTTCTAATTAGATTAGGATGATTGAAAAGGATGTCAATATGTCACCAATCCAGAGATACTGTGATTGACATGGATTTTAGAGAATGGGTCTTATTGGTGGAAAGTGAAAATGGAGACTTAAAAAGATGAGAACTAAAAGAAAGTGCATCTGTATAAAAAGAACACATTCAAGGGAAAAATTGAGATTATGTAGGAAATAAAGAACATATTTTTAGTGTATACACTAGAATATAAGAATGTTATGTAATTGAATTTAATTCAGTAGCACAACAAATGTTCTCAGTTCTTAACTCTAAGTATTTAATACTTTGATAATATATTTTTAATCAGATTTTGGAATTGACTGACATAAGAAAGAATGAGACCATTAGCTTGAAAAAAATGTGTATGTAGATAATAATTGTAGGCCATGCTAACTGTGGTTTTATAGAATTTAAATATTCTAGGTCTTAAACTGAATAATTAGGTAAGTTATTTCATGTTCAAAGGTAACATGATTTCTTATTTTTATGCAGGCTTTTCCTCATAATTTAAGGCACTTTAAATATTAATTGATTTTAGCTATACATATAATAGCTTATTTTATTCCCTGTCAATTTATTCAGTGTTCTTTACAGAAAGTAAAAATAAGTAATTAATATATGGTATGTAATAGGTTGTGCTACATACTATTATTAGTTTTACTACTATAAATGCAATACATATACACAACTAACTAAAGGCAAAAGTGATATGTTATAAAAGCCTAGGAAGAATCCATGGAATCTGGAGGAAAGAGATAATCTTCAGGTGAAAAGCAGGAGAAAGTTCAAGGTGAGACTTCTTGAAGAAGTTTCATTTGAGGCAAAAATCTCATGTTTGATTAGATTTCAACAGGTGGAAATGCATTGCTTGGACATCTCATTTTTTCTGGAGGTTCTGCCTCATTCCCGAGGTAGTTTTTGGGCTGAAATTATTAATTTCTTATCCATTGTGTAATATTATTTCCAGTGTATTTTTCTTATTAGAAAATAGTACTAAATACTTGGAAGGAAGAGAACAAAAGACCTATGAGATATAATCTTATACATAATGGAAAAATATATCTTACTATATGTTATCATATATAATATTATATAATATATAATACTTTATATATACTATAATATTTTATATAAAATGTCTCTAAGAAATATTCTAGATAAAACTAAAGCTATTCAAAATTAAATATAAAAACAAGCTTTATAGTTACTAAATAGTTCCAGCTAGTAGAGTTTCTGTCATCTTTGATTATTTACACAAATATTCTCCATGAACCAGATAGTTTAGAATTAATGATATAAAATATAGATAAAAATAGAAAATAATAATTTTTACTTCTTCATATTACCTTCCCCAAATAAATAAATAGTAGACTATACATAAAGATGTTATTACACAATTTAACAATATTTTCAGAATTACTTCCTTTTCACCTAAACTATATACATATATATTTAAACAAATTTCTAAAAGTCACCTCTCACATTATGAAATGATTCTGACTGAGAAATGCTCTACAGTACAGAATATATTCTAAAAAGCTTAACACCGTCCTCTGAGTGAAACACCAGCTGGGTTTTGAATTATTTGGGCAACAGCACCCGTTCATTAGTGTGGTTTACTAGGAAAGACAGAGCACGGGTGGCATCACGGCAAACCCCCTGCTCTGAGAGCACGATCACGTTACAGTCACCTCACCCTCAGAAAGGGCTGGAGGCTTTTCCCGGAGCTGAGCGCCCAGCATAAATCAAAGAAGACCATGCAGAGTCACAATAGTGTCCTCCCCAAAACTGAAACATGTGACTCCGACCAGTGTGACACCATTAGATGATACTCTACATAATCATTTCAGCTGAAAGAGAGGAACTCGAGTTTGTATTTAGTCTTTCTGAAGCTAGTTGTTTCCTATCCCATGCTAACAAGACTGACTGTACATTCCCCCCACCCACCTTTTTTTCTTTATAGCTTTACAGTGTCTGCAACCCTTATCCAATGGCTGAACTGCAAACAGGAGAGTCAGTTCCTGTTCACAAGGGGCTTAGTGGTTAGATGGTAAAACTAACACTATGATAAGAAACTGTGGCACGGAGCGGTTCATGCTTGCTAAAAGTTCTACTGTTTTTATTTTCATGGACAATATATTATTTAGAGGCCTGAAATTACATTTAAATCTAATGAACATATCCATGTTCCAAATAAAACGTGTAAATGTATTGTGCAAACCATGGTATCTTAGAGGTGAAGGAGGCACTACACACTGCTAACTATTTGTATAGATACTTTGTAATTAAACAGCACCTTTATATTCTTTACTTAATTTGAAGTTATCACCAAAACTGTATCAGGCAAGGTAAGTGTTCTTATTTCTATATTACATATCAGAATGATGACTCAATATTTATAAAGACCATTGGCTTAACAATTGGCAGTCCAGAATAATACTACTCTGACTTTGAAACTGGTGCTTTCCAAGTATATCTTATCTCTGAATCCTCTTCTCTTCCACTCCATTATTATTCTCATTTTTCAAAAGTTAATGCTATTTTCACATTTGTTTATATTTCTTACAAAATAGTTAAAAAATCCTGATACACATAATGTAACCTAGAGGGGATAAAATATAAAATAACAACATTTTTAAAAGGTTACATGAGAAGCATATTCAGTGTAGGATCGAAGCGATTGCTCGTACTCAAGGAGCACCTGCAGCCCTGAGTTTTGCACTTAAAATACAGACATTATGCTGACATTTCATTTGTGAAGAATTGGATTTCATGGATCCTTTAATTCAGATAATAATGCTTTATTGACATATCATTTACATAGAGCAAATATACAGATATATGAATATAGCGCTGTTATTTGGGATATATGTATATACCCAGGTAACTGTCACTCGGATCAAGATACAGAACATTCCAGGACCCCACGCTGTTTCCTGTGTCCCTTCCCAGTCAGTCCCCATGCCCTCCTTAGAATCAGGCCACCACTATTCTGTCTCCCACATTAATTTATCCTGAATCCTTCAGTATGCTGGTTTTTGTGACTGGCTTACTTGTTGCTCAACATTAATTAATTTATTTTAATTTTTATTGAATTTACTAGGGGGACATTGGCTAATAAAATTATATAGGTTGCAAGTGTATACTTATGTAGGTTTCAGGTGTACAGTTCCATAATACATCACTTGTATATTGTATTGTGTGTTCACCACTCAAAGTCAAGTCTCCTTCCATCACCATTTATCCTTCTTTACCCTCCTCTACCTCCCCTCACCTCCCTTTCCCTCTGATAATCACCATACTGTTGTCTGTTACTATGGGTTTTGTTTTGTTTTGGTTTGGTTTCCTCCCTTTGCCTTTTTCACTCAGCCCTTAAACCTCCCCGCCCCTCTGAGAGCTGCCGGTCTGTTTTCTGTATCTATGAGTCTGAATTTATAGAACAGTTTCTATAAAATGTTGCAACTCTTAGATGGTGATCCTAAAATCTCAGCAACTTTCCTCTAACTTGCTATTTTTATAGAGGTAGGTAACCAGTGCTCTCATAGCACAGTATGCTATTTCACAAATAGAAATAGCCTCCTGGTGATTAAAAATTCTTAGCTTAAATAACAAATCAATGAAAATGTTATCTAGTGAACTGTGTGTTCTTGAGATGTTAATGGGGAAAATGGTCCTGTTTTCCTGCCATTATACTCCCTTTTAGGCACTGAAAGACTGCTGTGGAAAATGTCGTGATGCTCTACTCCGAGTGCATTCTGCCTCTATAATAATGTTTGGTTTTAGCTGGCTTTACCGTTTTCCACCCCCCTCTGAGTTAATATTGACTAAAGCAAGAGAATATGATTTTAAAGAAAAGCCTGTTTGTAGCTCAATAAGATCTCAGCTGGATAATCCTAAAAAGGTTGTATATATATGTAATAAAGAAATTTGGTATTTCCTATATTAAAGGAAATTTAACCCATATAAAAGTTTTAGAATTTTGGAGTTAATATTCATAGATAAGTGACTAATAAATATCATAGAGTTTGAGTAATGGCCAGTTTGTTTAGGGTAACTTTTGCCTTGAACAACAGTAAATAAATAAATGTTCTGCATAGCATTTCTATTCTAGTCAGTAAGTGAAGATGTACAAATCTGAAAAAGTATATATACCGAAGGAAAAATATGATGTCATAATAAAGGCAGAAGGCATTCATTATTAGAAGTTTTCTTTATAGTTGTTGGTTATTTATTTAGCCATAATTTGGCTTGGTGATGAAGGAGGCAAAAGAATTTAAGTACGTATCTTAGTTAACTTTACAGAAAACTGAAATTCTTTTAAAATGTTTGAAGTATTTTAAGAGAGTACCTGGTTTTATGAGGACATTGGATTTAATATTGTTATGCTTTTACTTATAAAAGTTGATGGATGTTCTGATGGATAGCGACTGATGTGATCTCATTGTGTAGTACATATTTCTGAAGTCAACAAATGTTTAGAAAGAAAAAATAGTTCAGAAAATGTCGATGCTCACCAAATTATATGGTGAGGTATCTCCCCTTTTACATTAATCTGCAACGTAGTCTGCCAGCCATTCACCAAACCACACGAAAGTACCAGGATAGTCAGCCTTCCAGATAGGAAATCCAGTCTTGCTGTTTTATTCTTTAAAGTAATACTCAATTGTTTATTTTTATACTTTGAAGCATTAGTAACGCACCTAAAATTTTCCTAACATGTACTCAAATACAATTCCATTTTCTGTCTTAAATTGAATTTGGAATGTTTTTATAACATGTTTCTTCATTTAAAAAATGTAGTAGCTGCAGAAATGAACAGAGTGTAAGTTAAAGCAGTACTAGTATTTATATAAGATACAAAAACTGTGAACATAAGCCAAAGGGACTAAAATCCATGAACATTCATGTGGAGTCTTAGTTAAAGGGAGAATACCTGCCAAATAAACATGTTGCGTTGGAAAGGAGTCAGTCATGGATTGCTGCCCACAAGGCAGATGTCAGCCTCCTTTCTGGAGAGTGAGGGTTGATAGAAATGTTCCTTTGATAGACAGAAAGTTAAGAGGTTCATATGACACTGTAATATTTTAACTTTGGTATCCTTATAATTTAGTTTTCATTGAGGCTATAACTCACTGGCAAGTGTGTCCCCATTCCAAAGTGAGGGACAGGCCATCTAGATGAGGTTTGCAAAGAAAATTCTAGAAGCCAGTCCTGCAACTCTTAGCCACTCACAATGTAGAGGAGTTGAAGAGGTTCTATTTAAAATTGTAGAAGAACCTTATTTGGGTAGAATTGAAAGTGTGCTGTGAGACCGTCCTGCCTGTCATGGGAAGCGAGGTGAAAGGTGAAGGGTGGTGACAGCATCCCCACAAAGGCCACCGGGGAACTGGATGTGTAGTTGCAGAGTTTGGGAGTGCAGTGGACTCATGCTGGAAAAAGGCGAAAGCTGAGATTACATGGACAACTAGCTGCTTTCAGTAAGGGGGTGGCTTCAGTGAGCAATGACTGAACTCCAAGAGTTTATGGCACTTTCAGAGTTTGCTGGGACATAGGATGTATGAGTGTTTGCCATGGACCACCTGACAGCTACAAGTAGGAAGACTTAGTCATGTCATTTTTCTTTTTGGAATCTGACTCCAAATCTTCCTTCAGGAAGAGTAGTAGAAACTCTGAGAGCAGACTGACAAACTTCAGGAGAAGAGTACTGGCAATGAGCGGTATTTAAAAAACCTACAGTGACTCCAAAGAAACATCTTTTGTGGCCAGAGAGCATTAGTGCTGTGTGACTAAAATACCTGTTAAATAAAACCAAAGGCTTTCTCGAACTTTTGGGAGCCTCAGTGAGACTGCTCTCAGGTGTGTGGGTCTGACTCAAAGAAGGATCGAAAAGTCATTTTTGCCCTCTTTATCAATACAGGTTTTTGAATAGAAGCTGGCAGGAGCAGGTGAGGGACAGAAGCTTTAATTAAGAAGAAATGTTCAGAATTTTTGCCTTGCACAAATGTAGACAAATTTAATTTTTATAAACTTTTATGGGTGGATTGATTTATGAATACTTAATTAGCTGAGAGTAACACAGAAGTCATGAGATCTCATATACACTGAATGTTTGGGTCCCCCCACGTTCGTATGATGAAGCCTAACCACTCCCCACTCCAGTGTGACAGTATTTGGAGGTGGAGCCTTTGGGAGGTGATTAGATTTAGATGGGGTCCGAGGATGGGGTCCCAGAATGGGATTAATCTGAAAATAGCTGAAAACATCCCAACCAAAAGATATGCCATGATCAGTTTTATACTTATGAATATGACAACTTAAATTCATTGACAGAAAAAACTATCTAAACTCTCTCAAAAAACAAATAACACGAGCAGCCTGATATTTATTGAGAAAATTGGATTTATAGTTAGAAATATGTTAACAAACTGAACTTCTGTTATGCAGTTTGGGAATTTCTATAAAATATTCAAAGAATAAATGACTGTCTTACAGAAAATAGAAAAGAACACTTTCTAACTTATTTTACAGAGCCAGAATTATACTAATACCAAAATAATACTGACATTACAAGACAGTAAAATTATAAAACAGTAATCCTTAAAAACATGGGTATAAAAATGCCCAACCTAATATAAGAAAATCCAATGTAGCAATATATAAAAACAATATTGCAGCATGATAGAGTGAGATTTACCCCAAGGATGCAAATTGATTTGACATTCAAAATCAATTTACGTCATCATATTAATACATTTACAAGAAAACTCATACAATCATCAAAGTATGATACACTTGACAAGTATAGCATTCATTTGTGTTAAAAATTCTCAGCAAAGTTGAAAGAGAAAGTAACTTTTAAAATCTGATTAAAGACAGCTACAAAAACTTTGCAACTATACTTAACTACACAACATTACACTTAATGGAGAAATATTGAATGTCTCTCCATCCCCCACCACTGCCCATCCCATACTGGGAAGAAAACAAGGATGTTTTCTTTTGTCATCACTTCTTTAACATCCTACTGAAAATCATGGTGCAATAAGGAAATCGAAAGAAATAAAAGGCATATATCATGGGGCACAGAAGCGAAGCAGTGCTAACAGTCGTTAAAGAAAGGCCTAAACGATTCTTAGGATATAGACCCTCAATCCACCAATCCAAAAGAACCTATGCAGCCCAATGTTCATAGCAGCACAATTTACAATAGCTAAGTGCTGGAAACAACCTAGATGCCCATCAGTAAATGAATGGATCCAAAAACTATGGTACATTTACACAATGGAATTCTAT
>CM052545.1:26902805-26918131 GCA_028533065.1 Trachops cirrhosus | reverse complement strand
AAGAAAGGCCTAAACGAATGGATGGAGATACATGCCATTTTCATTGCAGCAAAACAGCAGTGTTTTGTGTAGCTTTGGACAGTTTGATTCTAAAATACCTGTGGAAATGCAAAGGACCTAGAAAGCTGCTGGAAAAGATTTGAAAAAGAAAAACAATATTAAAGGACTAATGCTAATTGATATTTAGAATGTTTATCAAGCCAAAGAGGGTAAAATTGGCTAACATTCCAGAAAAATAGACCAATGGAATATAATAGAGACTCTAGCAATAGAGCTATATAAATACAAATAGTTTTTGACAAAGTTGTAAAAGCAATTTATTAGGGAAAATCGCCTTGCCAAGATATGGCTGTAAAAACTGTGTATCTATATAAAAAAATTAAACTTGAACTATACCTCATACTTTACATAAAAATTAATCCCAAATTGACCTATATAAAAATATGTGTATAAAACATCTGAGAGAAAATATAGGAAAAAATCTGCATGACTTTGGGTTAGTCAAATAATTTTTTTGATGGCAACAAAAATATAATCTGCAAAGAAAAAATCGATAAATTGGACTTTGTCAAAACTGAAAACTTCTGCTCTGTGAAAAATACAGTTTAAAAGAATGAAAAGACCAGTCACTGAACTGGGGAAAAAACTTGTAAGTCACATTTCTCATGATGACCTTTTATCCAAAATATAGCAAGGACAATGAAAAATAAACAAAATCACCTGATTTAAAAAAATAGGTATTTTAGACACTTCTCAATTAAAGTAGAGTTAATAAACATATGAAAAACTGTCAATATCATTACCTATAAAGACAAAGTAAAACTACAGTGGGATACTATTGTAAAGTAAAGTAAAGTAAAACTGCAGTGGAACACTATTGCGATAGGCTGTTTGGTTGGAATGCCACTTCGTAGAGCCGCTTTGAAAAAACAGTTTGGCAGCTACCTATAAAGTGAAACAGACCCTTACTGGCAGTCCTACCTTAGATATTTACCCAAAAGGAATGGCAACTTATCTTTACTCAAAAACCTTACCTAGAGTGTTCACAGAAACTTTTTTGTATTTCCTGAAAGTTAGAAACAACCCAAATATTTTTCAGACTGAATGCATAAACAAATTATGGTGTATCCATACTTATTCAGCAATACAAAGACAGAACTACTGATTCATTCAACAACGTGGATAAAGATTAAATGCATTCTACTACTAAGTGAAAGGAGCCATATCCAAGAGGTTTTATCATCTGGGATTCCATTTATATGACAGTCAGGAAAAGGTGGAACTGTAGTAGTGGAAAACAGATCAACATTTACCAGGGCTTGAGGGTTGGGGTCATGGTTGACTGTAGACGGTAAGTATGGAAGAATTTTTGGATGATGGAAGTTTTCTATAAGGAAATGTGGTATTAGAAACGACACTTAAAACTCATACAGCTATATACCACAAAGAGCATATTTTACCACTCATAATTTTAATTGAACAAAATCAGCTATAATATAGGGAGAACCCAACAGGGAATGCAGATAGCAAACCAATTTGTCCAAATTACAATTGAACTGCATTGTAGTGGTTTGGGAGAAGGGACATGCCTAACTTTGGAAAATAGTGTCTGGCTGAATAATGTAAAACTAAAAGATGAAAAGAACCCAATGTTTTCTTTTTGGCCAATTGTTTTTCACAGGGCCATGATTTAGCAGGTTTTAATCCACACGTATGTAGGGTTGAACAAATGCGCACATATGTATTAGATTTTGATAGTCATGGTTTTTATTGTATGAGAAGTTATAAATCAGAAGGCTAAAATTTTGGGAGTGGTAGGCTGAAGGTATCAATATGAAGATAGATGTGTGTGTTTGTGAGAGAGAGAATGGTAGGTAGATACACACATACAAATGTACATACATACAGATATAAATATAGGTGTGTGCAGATATATGGGTTAGTATATGAACATAATTCTTGGCTTTGTCCTCGGAAAGAGCTATGAGCAGTTATTCCCCTGTAACAGTGCGCACATCTAGTATCCAGATCTTGGTTTAACTATAATTTTTTAATTAAGGGAATCGGGCTTCTTGGAAAAGTAGTTAATTCCAGGGAGGGCTGGGGCAGAAGCAAATACTGTAGACAATTTACCACACTAAAGAGTTCACTGCACCTATTATAAAATTAGTTTCTACATCAAATTCTAGACTGCATAAATTTTCTTTTGCATACTTTCTAAATCACAAGAACAGTTAAGAAAATGAGAGGAAATAAACTGAGATCATAAAATTGCACTCCGGTGTCTTTTAGGAGAGGCTGACCCACCTGTTTCTCATTGCTATATGTAACCCTGCGATTCTAAGAAGTGTTATTTAAGACTTATTTTCCTCTGCTAAATAACTAGAACCATTTTCATGTCGGAAACATTTAAATTACTTCAAATCACAAATAAAAAGGCCAAGTCCACTAAGTCATGAAATTAGGAGGCACTCGGTATCTTGAAGGAAGAGGTGCCATGTCCGTATACAGTCATCCTGCTGTTCAGCGTCTGGGAGGAAACACCGTAAGCACTGCAGGAGAGTGAGTCTGGAGGAGCTGCTGCTGGTTATTAAGTTGTTCAAGGTTCATGTGTAACTTTGGTTACACAAAAAGTTCTCATTTCAAAACCAACAATTTACCCATCACTCAGAGTTCATAAATCTGCCATTTTTGTCTTTGAAGGGACTACTACATTCACTTCTAATATTTACTTTTTTATATGCAGTCTACATGTTTGATTGTACACCTAGCAGTCAGTACAACAGGTACTAAAATGTACCACAAGGTACATGTGCCCCAGGTACAAATGCCTCTATCTTTTAGTGCCTCTGTCTATTTTCTTATTCACCATTTAAAACAATGACATTTTGAAACTGGCAGCTAAATGAAAGCTTAGAAGAATGTGTACATTCATGTAATATTTCTAAAGAATTGAACAATGATTCAAGATTACTATTATAATGATGACAACAACACAAGAATCACCTGACTATGAAATACAATATGAATCTCACATTTTTCAATACCATTACTAATACACATTACTTAAGACAATATGCCTGCTGGGGTTAAAGCACTTTTTTATAATATTTGAAAAATATTTGTACAATTATTAGAGATAAGTTGATAAAGTACATTAAATTATCCTGTTGCTTAATTACAAATTGCCACAAAATAAGGATGTAAAGTCACTCATAGTAGGCTGTGAGTGAAGCTGATTCTACTTTATCCAAAATAGGAGTACATAAAACACATTATCTTATGTACAATAGCCTATAATTACTTTTATGTTTTGTACATTATACTTGTCATGGTCTGTTAACTTTTTTTTCTGGTTCCTTTCAGCATAATTGCCAGAATATCTGAAGGACATAAATAAAAGTGTAATTGAGAAAGAATATATTCATAACTACGTATTGTGCTAAAATGGGATGTGGATAAAAAATGGGTCTTGAGAAGTAGTCTTTCTTCTGGAATATAATGGCTTCAGCATTTCTTCTTTCTCTCTTTTTTCCCTTTATTTTTATTGTTGACATTATTACAGATGTCCTCATCCCCCCCCTTTGCCCTCCTCCTCCCAACCTCCACTCCCCCTTCCCCCTGGCCATCACTACACTGTTGTCTCTGTCTGTGGATTATACGTGTACGTTCTTTGGCTAATCCCTTCACCTTCTTTCATCCAGTCCCTCCTTCCCCACCCCCTCTGACCTTTGTCAGTCTATTCCAGGAGTCCATGCCTGTTTCTATTTTGCTCACAGGTTTATTTTGTTCATTAGATTCCACATATAAGTGAGATCATATGGTATTTGTTTTTTCTGGCTTATTTCATTTCACCAGAACACAGACTCATATACACTAGCTGTTTAAATTTGCAGAAGCGCTCTGTGATATTAAATCTTATGAGGAAGTCCAAGCAGGTACTGTGAATACCTTGGTCTTAGTTTAAGACCAAACCCTCTGAAAAACATTTGAGACAATGTGGGGAATAAGAATCAGGTACATATTTTATGTTAAAAAAGTCAGTCTTTTTTGTGCCTCACCTGAGAAAGGCAGGTATACAACCTATAGCAATTCTATGACTCCTTGGACATAATCCAAAAGAGGCTGAGGCAGGGAGATTGACAGCATAAACTCTGAAGTACTTTTAAAAATTCCTGTAATTTTTTTCCTTTTTGGTGACTCAGACTGTTACTCCTGATTACAGGGGTTTTTGACAATAGAAGAAATCTATGGTAGGAAGAGGGTGGGGTGTTGGTATGGGAGGTGATACTATAAAATGAAAAATCAGCAAGTAATGCATTCTAAATGTTGTCTTTCTGTTTTCTGCACTCCACCTAATCCCAGAAATATATGACTCATTAAAGTAGCTGTGAGTTTTATTGCTTAAACATCGCTCATTAGGACTTTAACCTTGTGATTTCAGAAAAATATATATAGTTTCTAAAATAAGTGATTTGTGATAATATAACTTTTTCTGTACTGTTAAACAAGTTGATCAATTAGAAAACATAAAATTAAAATATAATTAACCATATTTTTTTTCTGTTACTTGAGTTTTAAAACTTCCAATGTAATTTAAATTTGAAGAGGGCTCTGGGCTTAACACCTTGCTTATTCAAATGAGTGCCATGCATTAATGTTAATAGTAGGAGTACAGTGCCAAAATAACTTTCCATATAATTTTATAATCATGTGAGAGTGCCTTGCATTTAAGGGAAGCTGACATTTCTAGAGGGGTGTGTGAGGGAGGTGTGTCATCTTCCGCAGGCCCTGTGTTCTGTGTGCTATAAACACTTTGGAAAATGCAAATGATTCTGCAAACTTAAGCTTTATTATTATTCTTGCTCTTATGGTAAATACTCAAAGAGCCTGTAAATAAGAACCAAAAGCTTTCTCACAATCTCCTCTTGAATGTTTCTGCCTTCTAGTGTGTGACTTTCTCTAATTCCAGAATGACGTTGGTCCTGTACATCAATGGGATGCATGTTTCAGTGCAGTTTTTGACAATTGTATTCACTGTTTTCTGCATAGGACATGGAAGTGAGAGCAAAGATGGAAGCAGAGAGACTAAGTAGGAGGCTACTGCGTAAAGTTGGCAAATGATGACGGTGGTGGCTTGGACCAGGGTCATCGCCATGGAAGTGGTGAGAGGTGGTGGGATAATGAATATGTGGTGAGAGTAGAGCCAGGAGGCTTTGTTAATGGGTCATTTGTAAGGTGTGAGATAAAGAGGGGAATCAGAGATAAGTCCTTTTTTAAAAAAATTATTACCTTTTTTTTTTGCATGAACTAGTAAGAGGATGGAGTTTCCACTCACTGTATTGATACCTGGTTATATGAATTTGGCATAGATGCTAGGTTGAGATAGAAATTAAGAAAAGACTCTGAATACAGTGTAATTAAAACCATTATATTGGATACAGTTACCAAAGGAGTGGCTATAAATAAGAAAGGGAAAGGTTAAAGAAATTAGCTCTGGGACATTCCTGGCAAAGGAGACTGTCACACAACACTCCTGTATCTCTTATGGTGATAAATGGGAATTAGGCTGGGGTTCAGGTGCAGGGAGGTCATTGCTTACCTTGATAAGTAGAGTAGGGGGAAATCCAATTGGAGGGGATTCAGAGAGAATTGAAGGAGAGAAATTAGATGTAATGAGTACAGTATACTTTTGAGGAGTTTTGCCATAAAAAAGAGATTTGGTAGTAAGTGTTGAGGGAAGTGGGATGATGAAATTTTTTAGCATGGCAGTCCTATTTATGCAAATAAAGATCATTGAGTTTAAGAGAATATATTTATATTTCCTCTTATAAAATGATGTTACTCGTTTATTCATAAATTTTATGAATAATTACATACACACACACATATATATACAAATTTAACATTAGTAATAGATACAAACTTAACCTCATCTCTATAAGCAGTTCCAGGGGTTTTGAATTAGAGTTATGTTCAAATTTGGCACTGTTACTTAAAAATGTTAATAATGGCTCACCCTTTTTGGGGAGTGCTATTTATGCTTTAAGTTTTCATAGTGCTTTACCTGCCACTTCTCAAGAGACTCTTACATTATAGATGCTATTAGCACACCCATTTTATAGGTAGGAGAATTAAGATAGACAAAGTATTAAGTAAATTGTCCTCAGTAATATGGATCCTATTGGGTAAACCCGGCTCTGACTGTATGTTTACTACTTTACTGTCATGTTTGCCAACCTTTATATTAAAAGCAATCCACAGCTAGTAGATTTATATAAATTTAACAACTTGCCTATATAACACTTCAAGGAAAAAGTTAGTACATTTAATTTTTCCAGTTCAATATATATTAGTTCAAAAGAGGCTTCAGTAAGAGTTGAAGCCATAACCAGCATGATTCATAACTTTTGTTGAATCAAAGTATGTAAAGTTCAGACAATGTAGTCTTGTGATAGTAAAAAGCAATCTAAAGTATGAGTAACCTTTTATTAATATTTGTTCAGTAAGTCATATTGCAGATAAACAATCAAAGTCAGATTTCTTGGATGGATTCTTTCTCCCAGGAATACCTTTCAGTAGGAAAGGCTTGCTTTAAAACAATTTTTATCTACTCGACAGCCTCTGCTCCCATCGGAGGTCTTCTCAGCTGCAGACCCTCCTGGATGGAATGCCCCGAATTTGTTTCTGATTTTCTGAGTGCTCTTCCTTCGCGATATGCAATTATTTCACCACTAAGCACCAATGCAGGTATTCCATGCCAGGTGGGCCAAAATGCAGGGTCTTGTTGCCCACCTGGACATGGCCTGGATGGCTGTTGCCTGACTTTCTTACCCTTGAGCCATTCTGGGGGCAAGTTTGTTAAGTAAGAGCATCTTTGTAAAGACACTTCTGCTAATTTTATATCTTGTAATTAGGTTCACAAATTATCTATTTTTTGCTTCAAAATTTGAAGTCAGGGTAATCATCACATTTAGGCACTTTTATCTCCTTTATTTTTGTGGGAGAAATGTTCTTGGAGTTCAGAAGGACCCTACTTCACCACTGCCTGGCTTTTCAGTCCTGGGAGAAGTATTTAAACTGCTCTAAGCCTCAGCATATTCATGTAGAAAATGGAGGCGGTAAGACCTTCCTTGAAGGCTGTCAAGAGTAAAGATACGTGCAAAACCACTGAGCATAATATCTGGTGTCTCCAAGAAGAATTTCCAAACCTTCACATGTTAAGTGGTATTCTTGTAAAAAGATTTGCTTTGACTATTAAATTACATAAGGTATGCAAAGCTCTGAATATGAAAACACAGGATATTTTCATAATTGTTTCTCTACTTTAAGTGTAATGTATAATGTTAGGTGTGGAATATGATACAAATAGGCTATATTGCTTGTGATACTCCTATGATTAACTCTTTCCTATCAGTTAATAAGTATGATAGAAACAGGAAAGTTGTCAAAAGGATAGGAAAAGGAGTAGGATTAAAGTTTACTTAGAGGCAAAAACAAAGGGTCTAATCAAATGAATGAATCTATAGTAAATAAAATGCTGCTATACATAAAAGTGGGGATCAGCTGATGACTAACAGGACAAAAATAACCAACAATTTCATTAGAAGAATCAAGATGTATATTCAAAAGAGGCATTCTATTTTAGCTTGAGCTACAATCACACAGAGATGCCTGGGTTTGTATCCTCGCTTGGATTTTTATTTTTTTAACACTCTGCAGTGCAGTTTCCTCCATCTAAGAGGGGTACCATCTTCCTGAAAGGTGATGCATATCTGAGTAATTAATAAATCAGAACAGTTCCAGGCTTGCCATAATCATTTAATTAAATCTTGCTTTCAATAGAGAGTCTTACAGTCAAGCACACAAGTAAAATACACTTATGAATCAAAGGTAAATTTATCTTCTTAGAGTAACTAACCCATTTAAACTGCCTTCATCATTGAGGGCCATCTAACTCCATGTTTCTAGAAAGTTACTCTAAAGCATTATGTACGCTTATTTCCTACAGAAATGTAACGGCTTTTTAAAGATTCTTGCCTCTTACTTGACTTTTAAAATTTTTCTATTTTAGTTTTGTAACAAATTAATGAATTACATCGATGGCTCCCAAAAATGGTCACGAATATATCAAGCATATAAAGTCAGATGTCATACATTTAAATCAGAACTACTGAGCAGAGGGCCCTTAAAATAACCCTCTGGTTATTTTTTAACCGGCAGCCCAGTCGATTATTATCCACATTATAATACGAGAACTTCTGCTTTCTTGTCTGTGCCAGAACAAGTTTTTTGTCCGAGGACACTGGACCCAAAATGGAGATTAACCAGAAGAATTTGCCCTCAAATATTGGTCTCTCTAATACCAGATTCTAACCACTTGGGCCATATGTCTGTTAATAATTGCTTTAAAATATGATAACACTGATTATGTAAAACCATTCTATCATCAAAACTTGCAGAAATAATACATAAAACCCAAGAAAGTTTTATCTGATATAGATGACTAAAACACTTAAAATGAATTTTAGATATGTTCAAATGCAGCTCTTTAATCTCTGATATTCTTTATCTGTTTCAGAAGTACAGCAAATAATTACATTTCTTTAGAATCTTATCATTGCAACTTTTAATAATTCCTGGAATATCACTTAAATATTCTCTACATGTTTTTTGATAAATTAGCATATACATGTTAATATAAGATATAGCATAAAGAATATAATATTAATTATTTCCAAATAATTGTACTTGAATAAATATAAATGGAGAAAACTATGTGGCTTTTTACAAATTAAACAATTTACTATAGTGACCTAAATTACCTAATAAATTTTATTTCCCTGTACTGAAGCATAACTACCTCAAGATTAACAAAACAATAATGAGAAGTTTCAACTGACAACAAGATCCTGAAATCTCAAGGTGAAATAAAGATTCTAAAGACAACAGTGATGGGAAGTAGTCACATTTTAGGTCTCATCTAATATTGAATTTAAAAAACAAAATAAGTAAATTAAAATGTCCGGTAATCATTACTTTGTAAAGAAGTAAGTAATATTGTTTTGTGCCAAAGTTTAACCAAATATTTATGTTGTAATTTTTTGCATAAAGCAAAAAGTTTTCTGAAAGCATTTTTCATAATACAGATTTCTGAAAAAATTATCTGTGCATGCCACACTAAGGTATAATTTCCAAGGTCATGTGAATTAGATATCTTTTTATACAATGTATATTTAGATAAATCAATATCTGTGTTCTTCAAAAGTTTGTAGACCATTAGAGTAGTTGGATCAAAATGATTCAGACAAAGGAAAAAAAGGAAGTGACCAACCTGAGTTATATACTGCTTAAATTCAATAGGCAATTGTTTAAAAATAAACTATATTTTCTGAAGAGATCATGACTTTAAAAATTAACAATCATGTTTATTTTCAGTTTCTGATAATGAGAAATATGGAGGCAAAAAATGTCTTATTAGAATTTATAGTTATTCTAATTCTTACAGTTAGAATTATGAAAGTAAGTGTAACTAAATTGCATCTATGGAATAATATATTACTTCAATATTAGCATGGATTTGAGGTTTAATAATATTAACTTTGTTTAATAGTTATATTGAACTCCTACTAATTAAAATTTAATAAAATAAATTAAACCACCAATATTCCTATTGAAAATGTCAAGTACCACAAATGAAATTTTATGTTTTAAATCTCAAAAGACTAGAAAGTTTTACAGAAAAAGCTATTATACTTACATAGTCTCCACAAAACATTTTGATGATAGTGGTTAACTTCAGAGGAGGTCAAGAGGTTTTTAGAAAGTGATCAACTGTACAGACTAGTTTTCCTGTGTAGCTGGAAAGAACTGATGTTCACTGTTCAATCAAGTTTAAACATGTCTGCCTTTCATCCTGGTTTTTCAGTCAGGAAAATACAGGGTCAACTCTGGATATAGCACGTCTCAATATACAGTATCTACGCTGAGCTATCAGTCATAGGTGACTAGGCAGAATTATTGCACAAAATAAATAGAACCAGTAGCCTAACCCCTGGTCCTGTGTTGATTTAAGAAACATAAATTAGCCAATCAATGGAAGAAGTATAATCTTTTGTGGAAGCCAATGACTTATGGAAAAGGTCATTAATCACAAAGTTAATAATTTACTTTCTGCTTTATCATTTTTAACATCCAGACTCTTTCAGGAACTTACACCCCTACCTTCATTTTTTAAATTCCTAGCTTCTTTGTGTGTCTGTACCATTTAAAAAATATTTTTGACTATTATATAGCTAGTCATGTTAAAAAATAGTGTATTTAGGACAGAATTGACTAACCAGAAGTAAAAATCTTTGAAGAAATGATACATTCACCATTATTTCATAATTTCTATATACTTTATTCTAATACTTAACTATATTACATTTTAAGGAAACATTTAAAAATACTTTAAAGTCCCATATATTGTTCGGAAATATCTGTCACCAATCATTTCATACATTATTCCAGAAATCAAAATAAATATGCATTATATCCCTTTACAGCCACTAACCATTGAGTGAATAGTACAGTGTTCATTTAGTCTCTAAAAACTGAAAATATTTGGAAGACAAATTAGGGCTAAATATTTCTTCATTGAAAGAACAAAAAATTGCAATAATAAGTATCCACTGATCAGCAGTCATAACTAGGACTGCTTCCCCCAAAATCTGGTGTTAAATGTGAATTAAACATTAAGCAGGGTGTCTTCATGTAATATATATTATGAGCAGAAAAATATATGATTTCTGCAGCATTCAGTTCATAATAGGATCAGATGAACTTAACAAGGTACTTGTTACTGTGGAAGAGGTAAGGCATGCCTGCTTTTAAAGAAGTTATCATCTAGTAAATCAGCCATGTGCACGTGCACCTGTGTGTTTCTGTCTTTGTGAGTGTTGGAATCTGTGTGTACATTGAAACAACAGAGTAATTACTAAATGAATAGGTTACATTTATATGTTTAGAATTTAGAATTAAAAACAAAGGAAAATGAGGTTCTGAATTAAAGTTATGTATTATTTTCTTTTTTATAATTCAAAAGTTATGTGATAAGTGGCTTTAATTATAGACTAAATGTGTCAACACAAAATGAAAATTGTCAAAATAGTTGAGGCAAACATTTTCCTTAATATTATCAGATTTGATAATATGAGATTTGGTCATGTTTCCTAATTTTCCTCCAGGCAATGATTACTTAGTGTTTATTTTTATTCACCATTAATGTCACCATTAATGACACTGCCTCCCTGAACACTACACATTGCTTAAAGCAACAGGCATGAGAAAGGAAGCTGTGAAAAGGACAAGTTTCTTTCCCATTCAACAGTGGTCTTCAAAATGTTTGCATTAATATTCCCTAAATTTTTTTGGAAAACTATGTACTTTTAAATTTTTTTGTAAAGGCTTCGTAGAAATATTTCTTTCAAGATTAGATACTTGCAATTACTTTTTTTTACTTTACTAAAAGCATCCAATGAAATCCAAATACCATACCAATACAGTACCCACATCATTCATCTAGAAAAACATACAATAAGCTCTTAGTTGAATATTTTACATCATTCCTCTGTCAGAATAGAAATTGCTGTTCTTCCCTTATGTTTGAATATCTTTTTGAAGCGATCACCTTATCATTTACTGTATTTTGCTGTGTAGAATGCACATATTTTTGCCCAAATTTTTGAGGGAAAAATAAAGATGTGCATCATACATGGGTATAATGATTATATATCATGGGTATACTAATGTGCAAAACATGGCAAAATAGTAGTTGTACACTATACATGGCAAACTGTGGTATTTATAAATTTTATACATATATTTTTTTCTCTAATTTTGCATGTAAAGAGTTCCATTTTCAATTAAATCTGAAAACAAATGGCTCTGGCTCTTTTCTAGTACTCTTTGCTATTTTCATAAGCAACTTTAATATAAATTATCTGTAGTCAACTGCATCCTCTTACAGTGTATTATTCAAAAAGTTTTGAAGATATATTCATCTATCTGTGAAACTAAAATCACAATCAAGGCTCAGAACATTCCCATCTCCCATATCCTAAGCTTTTCCCATAGTTGTTTCTCTCTCCATTCATCTTTTCTCCCAGACAATCACTGATCTGTTTTCTATAACTGTAGGTTAGTTTACTTTACCTAGAACCTCATTTAAATGGAATTATATAATGTACTTTAATTTGTCAGGATTTTTTTCAGCATGATACTTGTGAGATTCATTCATGTTGTATGTATGAAATAGTGTTCATTTCTTTTTTAATAGTTCATTTTTTATTCAATTTTTCCATCACCATTTATCCCCTTTATACTCTCTTCCAACTCCACCCTTCCTCCTACCCCCACTGTAATCACCACACTGTGGTCCATGGATTTTTTTCTTTTTTGCTCAAACCCTCTATCCCTCAACCCCTCCCAAGCTGTCAGCCTACTCTCTATTTATGAATCTGTCTCTGTTTTGCTTGTTAGTTCAATTTGTCCATTGTATTCTACATATGAGTGAGATCATATGGTAGTTGTCTTTCTCTGACTGGCTTATTTCACTTAGCATAATATTCTCTAGGTTCATCCATGCTGTTGCAAAGAATAAAATTTTTTTTTGGCTGAGTAGTATATTATCGTGTAAATGTACCATAGCTGTTTTATCCACTCATCTACTGATGGACACATTGGGATGCTTCCGAATCTTGGCTATCGTAAATAATGCTGCAGAGAACATAAGGGTGCATATATTTTTTCAAATTAGTGTTTCAGGTTTCTTCAAATAAATTCCCAGAAGTGGAATTGCTGGGTCATTATCTAAAATTTATAAAGAACTTGTAAAACACAACATCAAAAAACAAACAATCCAAATAAAAAATGGGTGAAGGACCTGAATAGAGATTTTTCCAGAGGACATACAGATGGCGAATAGACATATAAAAACATGCTCAACATCACTAATCATCAGAGAAATGCAAATTAAAACCACAATGAGATATCACCTCACACCTGTTAGAATGGTTATCATCAATAAATCAACAAACAAGTGTTGATGAAGATGTGGAAAAAGGGGAACCCGTCTGCACTGTTTGTGGGAATGCATACTGGTGCAGCCACTGTGGAAAGCAGTATGGAGTTACCTCAAAAAACTAAAAACAGAGTTCCTTCCTTTTATTGATGAGTAATTCCATTGCCTTGATATACTGCATATTATTTACACATCTTCCTGTTCATCTTTTATAAAGATGCTTTTATGCTAATACTTAATATTATCATTTTTAAAAATTGTAGCCATCTAATTGTGCAGTTGTATCACATTGTGCTTCTAATTTGCAATTCCTTTGTAAATAAATATTTAGAGTATCTTTTTTATGCTAAATGGACATTTTTACATCTTCTTGTGGAAATTATTCAAATTCTTTATCCATTTTCCAGCTGAGTTGATGGTCTTAGTATTGAGTTTTAAGGAATCTTGTACATTCTAGATAAAAATTCTTTGGCAGGTGTGATTTACAAGTACTTGCGCTCAGCATGAACCTTGTCTTTTCAATTTGGAAATGGTGTCTTATGAATAGGAAAAGTTTCTTTATTTTTAATTAATAATTGGACAATATCCAATTAATAATTTCTAACTTCATTATTTGTGTAGTCTAAATTTTTTTGTCCACTCCATTATAATATGTCTTCCAGAAGTTTACAGTTATATCTTTTTCAAGACATATGATCAATACTCATATGTTGTGTGATATAAAGTAACAGTAGTGTTTCATTTTTTCCCCATAGGGAAACTCAGTTGTTAAACCATTTGTTTAAAAGATTTTCTTTTCTCCATTGATTTATCCTGGCACTTCAGTCAAAAGTCTTTTTATTATGTCTGCTTGGCTCTGTTACTGGACTGTATATTATCCTCCATTGATCTGAATGTCTTCCCTTTCACACTGTCTTAATTTATAGCTATAGCTTCATACTGTGTGTGGAAATCAAGCAATGGGAGCGCTCCAACTTCATTAATCTCCTCCTCCTCCTCCTATTTTTAATTGCTTGGGCTCCTGTAAGTAATTTTTATTATTTTATGAGTTTTAAACAGCTTGTCCATTTCTTTTGAATAGCCTGCTGTAAGCTTCATTGGGATATCATAGAATTTATAGACTCATTTGGAGGAAAATGATTTTTAAACAACAGATAATCTGATTTGTGGACATAATGTATTTCTTAATTTATTGAAGTCTTTTTACTTTACTGAATATTTGGGGGGTTTTGGTACATTTATTTTGTTTATTTACTTATCTATTTATTTATTTATTTTATTCAATTATAGTTGTCCCCATTTATTTTAATGTTATCTGAAATATCCCACCTTTCTGATTCCATTGAAAATCATATTATATTTGCTGTTTCATTTTACCATTATTTTGTACTAATAAATGGGTATGCTATTGATTTGTATACATTCACATCATATAATAAAATCCTTTACTACTTTTGTCTAACCTGAATCATCAGTAAGTCCTGTTGATTTTATCTTTATAATGTATCTTGAATAGGATTACTTTTCACCTGACCCACCCTAGCTACCTTAATTCAAGCTGAGACGACAGCAAATTCCTCCTCAGAATGCTCCTTCAATAACTTGTTCTATGTAGGTTCTGTTCTGCACACAGGAGCCAAAGTAAATCAGACTTGCTATTCATTTCTTTAAAACCCTTCAGTAACTTCTGACAACCCTGCAAATGAAAACGAAACTTCTTCCCAACTCATACAATGTTTTACATTCTTTTGGCCATGAGGACTTTCTGTCCTCTTCTCCAACCTCTCTTCCCATGGCCGATTCTACACCAGACTAAGTATCATCTTCTTGGTGTTTTGGAGACTTAGCTTGCCTCTTACTCAAAGTCACAGCACTTGACATTAAACTTGCTCTTCATTCATGTAGACCACAACCCCCATGTTTTGGTAAGGGTGGCTCTTTCTTCGTATATAGAACTATGCTGAGATATTGCTTCTTTACTATGTCACACTGTTTTTAATAGATCCTTCTGCTTGCATCACTGTCTCTACTTTTATTCTGTTTTTAATTCATTTCTTAAGTAATGAAAATTACATTTTCCTTTATTTCTTAAAAATGTATTTCTACCACTGGAATAAGCACTAAAAGGGTAGAAAATTTCTTTTTTTTTTTTTAATTTTATTTATTTATTTATTTATTTTATTTTTTTTATTATAGATTATTCAGTACAGTTTCAATCTTTTACTCCCATTCCAGCCCACCCACCCATCCCTCCCAACCTCCC
>CM052545.1:26848792-26902305 GCA_028533065.1 Trachops cirrhosus | reverse complement strand
GCATTGTTCAATGCCACAATATCTTTGTTGATATTTTGTTTGGAAGATCTGTCCATTTTTGACAGTGGGGTGTTAAAATCCCCCACTATAATTGTGTTGTTGTCAATATCCTTCTTGAAGTCCTCTAAGATTTTCTTTATGTAGGGTAGAAAATTTCTTGGTCTTGTTCACTAATATACTTACAGTAAATAAAATAGTGTATAAAATATAAAAGCATCTAACAAATATTTTTGAATTAACGAATTACCATATTTTTGGACCATAAGACACACCTAGGTTTTAAAGCAGGAAAATAGGGGAAAAATTTTTGAAGCAAAAAATGTGGTAAAATATTTAATAACATAAATATCATAATATTTCACCAATGTAAATGTAAACAGAACTCAACAGCAGCATTAACAACCATTATTCCTCGCAAATTTGGGGGGTAAAAGTGTGTCTTATAGTCTGAAAATATGGTAGATTTTTAAGAATTTGGAACTGAGGTCAAGAAAGTTAATAGTGTTGGTGGGGCCATTAGACTTTCGTTGCTGACCATCCTCGGTAGCAGTTCTAACCTCTGATGTACATATAGTTTATTTCTTACTTTAAGGAGCAAAGTTATTTGTCACCCAGGTCCACTTTTTTTTCTTTGAATTTATTTACCCAGAATTTTAAAAATCTTTATCATTGGTCATTCTAGCTAGCAATCTCCATAACTCACTCTTTGTATTCTTCAAGATATTTCTAAAACAAAAGAGAAAAAAATGATCTTTTCTGAATTATATTGCTTATCACTTACAATAAATTTTTGTTTTACACATCACACTTGTGCTACTCAAAATGCCACTCTCAATTTTTATAGATTGACAAAATCAGTGTTAAAATTTAAGGCAATTTTTTCAAGTAAATCCACATTCAGTGCACACGGATCCATGTCACAGATTAAAGAACAAAATGTGATTTTAAAAATTATTTTGATCTTACTTTGGATATATTATGATATTCTAAAGTCCATTTAAGGTTCACTTTAATTGGTAACTTGCACTGACACTTCTCATTTTGTAACAATAGAATTTATGAATAAAAAGAACCAATTTTTAATTATTCTTCAAATCAGATGCTCAAATCCTTATAAAAGAAATTTAATTAAAAGTCAAAGAAAAAATTCACATATTATAAAATTATTTTTATTACTTTGAAAATTAGATTCCAGAACATTAGTCATGTATATTAATTTGAAACAAAATTCACATTTCTGGAATAATATTTTTCATATATTTTGTAGAGATGAGAAATTAGAAAATCACATCTTAAAGAGGAAGAAATATTTGTGCTGCCAAATTGGTTTCATCTGAAATCATTATTAAGATCAAAGTATATTAAATAGTAATATCAAATATTTGATATTTGAATATCAAATACTCAGATGTGTCACATTTACCTTTTAGTTCATAAATTTTTTCTTTTGATGTAAACTACATGGGCTGCATTTTAGTTATGTGTGATATTTTTGACCTGATCATAGGGGGGAGTGTATTTTCTCATGGAGTTAATGTGGCAAAATTAGGGCCTTGATTAAACTTTTCTTGAGATCAGTAAATAAAGCTCATGTAATATGAGATTATTCTGTTTTTAATATATATATATTCTTATCCATTGAAATATGTAATGTTTTAGGTAAAATAAATTTTGTTATGATATGTAACTATGAAGTAATTAAAAACAAACATTAGAATTTATATATCCAAGTATGTATAGTCCCTTACCTTGGGAGATTATATATTTACAATGGTAATAATGCCATTATTCAAGTGTTAAAGAGGATTTTGTAAGCATCTAATGTACCAGCTTTGTTCTAAACTCTTTAAATGATTTAATTTATTCCTCAAAACAACTTTATGAAGTATTATTACTCCATAATATAAATGGAGACTGAATGGATTGAAAGTTAGATTCAGGTCATTGAAATCACTTATAATACTTCACAGAGCATCCTGGTATGAGGCCCTCAGTAAATGTAAGGACACAATGGCAGAGAGAGAGTTCAGGCCAACAACAGGGTGTGCTTGTCAAGGTACTTGTCACTTGCTTGAATGTGATTCATCTGCCGATTGAATTGTCATTTGTGCAGTGTATCTTGTTTTGGGTGTGCTTGCTGAAGGTTTCTATTGGAATCTTTTATGCTGCTATGATTATATGGCCAAGCCAGGCTGACTAACCAGTAATAACAGCTCCCAGATTTATTTTGGGAGTCACTAGGGGGTTGGTTTGGAAGAGCTGCATTTTGATACCCGCCTCTGATTCCATAACAAATTTTATAATACAGCACCCCACATGGGAGTCCTTTTATCTTCCAGTCTCCTTGGGCCCATCTCATCTACTGGACCATTGCAACTCTACTGGCTACTCAGCAAGAATTGGCAACGTCACTTTTTACTATCGCCTAGTTCCTCTGATGCTGCCAGGAACACAACTCAGTGAGGCCCATTCAGGAGATATATCTTTGGCATCTTTAGTTAATGTAACATCATTAACACTTCAATGATGCAGCTGTTTCTTAGGTTGAATGTAGTGTTGACTGGTCTTCTAACCTTGAGGACCATCTACAAATCATGCTGCTCGTTTGACACCCTTTGATAATGTGTCAGAGTGTGGGGACCATCCATTGCCTCCTCACATAACCCACAGGAAGAGGGTTGGAGTGCCCAGAGGGATGGCAGCCTTTGTCATCTAGATGATGAGTACTCTTAGTGCTCCGCCCTATTGTGTGTTCTTGAATATAGTATTTTCATTTCATGAAGAAATGCCCCTCGCCATTTCCCTCCACATAGGATGATGATGTGACATTGACCCAAGAGGATGGGTATCTCAAGTTTCAAAATAAGTTGATGAGTTCTCATGGACATGGACAACAATGTGGTGATTGCTGGGGGTGGGGGGAGGAAAGTGTAAGGAGACTAAATAGTAATGGAAGAAATACAATGAAGATTAAAAAATAAAAAGGAAAAATTTCAATGAAATTTCCCAATATCAATAACAAGCCAAGGATTGTCTTTAAATGGTGTACCTTGCAGTTATGTCAGATTTGTTTCCAGTCTAAAATGTCAGCTGTTTTCAGTAGATGACAGTAATGGGGTTTTGCCAAATGCTCCAGCCAGCTTTTGATGGATACTTACCAGTTTTTGAGGGATATTTACTGGTTTTTGAGGGATACTTTCAACATGGGGGTCTTAGGTGACCCTAGAGTAGTAGGATCAGGAAGGGCTAGATAGTGCTATAGTTGTTTGAAGAACTAAAAAAGGAAAAAAAATTGCTGTTGTTCAAAGTCCCCCTCAAATTGAGTTTTTCTTTCTTGTTAAATTTAAAAATAGGGGGTAAAAATTCTGAGGTTGTATGTGATTTCTACAGAAACAAACAACCTAATAAATTTTTATACTGCTTGCTTTGATTTTGGAGTTGGCAGTGACATATTTTTGGTTGTTTGAGAGGTTCCCTAGTCACTCCTATCTAAGAAATGTCTATTTGTTTCACCGTTTTTGTGGAGCCCTCTACTGTAGTTCAGCTAATCAGCTATCCTCTTGGGTCATATGACTAGCAAGCACTTATAATTCCGTTTTAGTTTAGGATTTAGATTGAGATATAAACAGTATATTATTAATAAAATAAGTAACTATACTTTTCAATTGAGTTGGCTTAAGTTTATCTCTAAAATCAAATTATAAAGAACTCATATACCTCATTAGCAAAAATACAAACAATCCAATTTAAAAATTGGCAGAGGAACCGAATAGATGTTTTTATAAAGAAGACCTACACAAATGACCAATAGGTACAAGAAAAGATGCTCAACATCACTAATCATCAGAAAATGCACATCAAAACCACACTGATATATCGTCTCATTCCTGTTAGATGGCTATCACCAAAAGGCAAGAGATACCAAGTGGCGGAGAGGGTATGGAGAACAGGAATTCACTGTCAATGGGGTTATAAATTGGTGCAGCCACTGTGGAAAACTTTATGGAAGTTCCTCAAAAAATTAAAAATAGAACTACCATGTGATCCAGTAACTCCACTTTTGGTTATATATTCCAAAGTAATGAAAACAGAAAAGGAAAGAATATTTGTATTCTCATGCTCATTGCAGCATTATTCATAACAGCCAAGGCTTGGAAACAGCCTACTGTATTTTGCCATGTATAATGTGCTCCTGTGCACAGTGTGCAGCCACGTTTTTGTGAACACTCTACACAGGGTTATTGTACCCATTATTATATCCATGCTATGTAGTCATTATGCCCATGTATAATGCGTATCCTTATTTTTCCCTCAAAAATTTAGGCAGAGAAGTACACATTATAAATGGCAGAATGTGGTAAGTGTTCATCAATTGGAAGAATGAACAAAGAAAATGTGATATGTATGTATATATATAGTCTGTCCAGAAAAAAGTCCAACCATTGTTAATATAACAAGAATGGTTTGTGTGACATTGATGTAACCTGGCAGCCAAGGAGAGTGGACTGTGCCAACTTCACTGTACCAGTCAGTGGGGGTGGTAGAGGCCATTTAGTGACATGTGCACTGTATGACTGTGGCATTCAAAATGGCTGAGCAAGTAGACCAATGAATGTGCATCAAATTTTGTTAAAGTTTTGTTAAAATAAAAATGTTAAGCTTGAACATTTATCCATGGAAAGGTTTCAGATGATTCAGAAGACTGCAGCTATGGGCAACTGGTGATTGGCAGCTTCATCATGATAATGCACAGGCATTACATCTTGTGTAGAGTTTTTTTGAGGAAACATTAAATCACCCAGGTGACTCAGCCTCCCTAAATCCCAGATCTGGTGCCCTGCAACTTCTGGCTTTTCCCAGAACTAAAATCACCTTTGAAAGGGAAGAGATTTCAGACCATCAGTGAGATTCAAGAAAATATGGCAGGGCAGCTGCTGGTGACTGGGAGAACTATGTGAGGTCCCAAGGTGCCTACTTTGAAGAGGACTCAGGCATCATTGTCCTATGTACAATGTTTTTTGTATCTTGTGTTTAATAAATGCCTCTATTTTTCATAGTGCATTGCTGGATACTTTCTGGACAGGCCTTTTGTGTGTGTGTGTGTGTGTGTGTGTGTGTGTGTGTGACATATATATATGTATACATGTATATATGCACACTGGAATATATTTAGCTATGCAAAAGAACATGCTGCTGTTTGTGACATGGATGGACCTTGAAGGCATTAGGTTAAGTTAAATAAGTCAAGGAAGGACAAATATTGTATGATATCACTTATATGTGGAATGTAAAAAAGCCAAATCCACGGTAACAGATAGTAGAATGGTGTTACCAGGACTAGAAGGTGGGGGAGATGAGCAGACAGGCATTGGTCAAAGGATACAAACTTCCAGTTCTAAAACAATTAAGTTCTGGGTATCAAATGCATAGGAAAAAAGTCTGTTTATTTCATTAGCTATGGCAGTGACAGGAAAAATTAAGTATCTTTGTGAAAACACAGTAAAAGTATATTTTTCCATATATCTCACATGAACGCAAAATGGCTTTGTATTTCTTCATGAGTAGAAATGGAAAACATTAGCCACATTGGTCACAAAATTACAGTCTTTCTTAGCTTGTTATACAGTCTGAATCGTTAATATCCTATTGTGCACTATTTGTGGCATGAGCTATTTATTAAGACTTCTGCAACCTGCAGTGAATCTCCAGGATTCATCAGCTTTTCTCACAGGCCATTAAACAAGGAATTTGTGGGTATTGAGATAACTGCATCTAAAAGATTTTTAATTAAAATCAAAATTTCTTCGTGTACCTTAGGTTTCCGACCCTAGTGTATCCTAATTGTTTTAAATTAGCCACTCGAGTGGGCTTAGATAATTTTAAAAGTTTCTCTTTACCATGCTCTATTACAAGAGCATGAAGAACAGATTTGCAGGACAACCTTTTCCTCAGTAAATTGGTAAGATAATAGTCTTCCATATGAACATTACATCTATTCTAATAATACATTCTGGCAGGATGAGAAAACCATAGAAGAGTTTGTTAATAAATTCCTACATTTTAAGTCACACTTTTAACCTGTATCTCCTAGAGTTGCTCACCATATCTCCTCAATTTAATTATACTGCATGTTAATGTTTTATTATCATGCTTTAGATGACACTGTATTGGGCACAGTGTCTAGCAATCTAAAGTTTCACCACCACCCTCTGGCTATTTTACCCTATCAATGTAAGTAAACTTGTTTGTTGGGGGTGGAGCCAAGGGACCTTGACCCTCCTGTCATCCAGAGTCATAATCTTCTCCTCTGTTCTACCTAGTTGTAATTGGCATTGACTTGGGGTGATTATAAATCCCTTTTTGCACAATAGTCAGATTTTTAAAAATTTATTAAGGCTAGGGAAAATTAAGCACACCTGTCACACTGCTTTTACAGTGTGAAGAATTGGCAGGCAGTCAGATCACTTTATCCTTATATAGTGATTCACTGAAATTTTAGTGGTTGTATCATCTATCTTCTCCTTTTTCATGATATTTTAATCAGCCTTTTGAATAGTTAACATTCAGTTTAATTTTTCTGAAATTTTTTTCCAGTTTACCCTTTTCATTTGTATTTTCTGTCTTTTAAACAATCCTAATAACTTTTTTCATAACTAGCTCTATTTGCATTAATTAGCAAAGAGTCTCCACATTATTTTCCTTTATCTTGTCCATATGATAAAGTTATACACGTATAAGAAGTCCAAGCCCCTGGAGCCTCTTATGTCACATCAGCTATATCTTCACCAGAAGTATAGAGGTAGGAGACACCTTAGAGTTACTGCAGCTGATGTGTTACTATTTTCCCTCAACATTTCAGTGGCCTCAGAAGAAGTATTCCACTTAGTATCTAAGGGTGGATTTGGACAGTCCTTTTCAGGGCTTGTATTACTTATCTTTGGGTTTACAGAGTCTAATAGATTAGGAGTTTGTCCCTCTAGCTACACTTCTGCAAAAGCTGCAGTAAGTGAGAGACCTGAGTAAGAAGTAGCAGGCTTCTCTGTTTGACAGTATCTGATCAAAGGGAAATGGCTTCTTGACTGCCATAAACAGAAATTGATGTCAATAAAGCTTCAGAAGTGAGTTTGTGATAATCTACAAAATGGCTTAACTATTTAATTGAATATTCCACAGGAGTGTTCCTTGGACCAGAAGGGGAATTTCTACCTGCAAAATTGTTAGAAATGCAAACTTTCTAGTCTCTCCCCAGACCTACTGATTTACAAGCTATGGAAAAGGAACTTGTGATTTTTGTTTTAACCACCTCTCCACACGATTCTGATGTGTTCTAAAGGATGAGAACCACAGCTTTAAAGGATTATTGTGCTTTCCACAATAATTGTCTAGAAGTAGTGATTTGTAATTCAAGAGAATCCGCTCTTTGTTTCCAAGTTCTACTATTCGACAAGTGTTGAATCTCTCCTCACAGTCTTCTTTTTACTTTGAACTTGGTCATAGCAAAGTGGTGAGGAAGTTGTTTCACGGCTCCGAGAACTGGAGGTCTGGCCAAGGACACACCTATTTTGGGATGAGTGAGGAACAGTGTCGGGGGCAGTATTATGAACTAAGAATGAGGGCTTAACATTGGCTATGCTTTCGCGAAGTTGCTGTAGCTCTCAAGCCAAGACCTGTAAAAATGGGGCAAATGGAGTACAAGATGTTTAAATTGACATTCCTAATATTATGTGCCAGACATTCCAGCTAATCCCTGAAGGGCTTCGATGAGCTAAATGGCAAGGCTATTATTCATGAAAGTCCTGTCACCGAAAACATGTGATTCCAGTCCCTTTCTGGTTGCATATTTTTGTCCAAGGAATGTATCATCCTATAATATATCTATTTTTGTGATATACCATTATATACCAATTTGGCTGATTTATCATGGGCTCTTCAGCTTTCTTTCAATAATCACATAAATTAATCTGTCATAAATTATGCAGTTTATTTAAAATATAAAGCTCCCCCATTTTAATATATTTTATATATGATTGAAATGAAAGTGAAATGGATGCCAAAACCTTTTTAATTTTAAATATAAAGTAACTTCTTTTGTAAGGAGAATTCTCACAATGTTGTAAAGCATATTTTACTAACTAGCAACATGTTTCAGGATATAAACGCTCTGCAATTATTTGCCTTAAGAACTAGACAAGGACCCTGACTGGTGTGGCTCAGTTGGCTGGGTGCTGTCCTGAAAAGCGAGGCACGCCTGGTTCATTCCCAGTTGGGGCACATGCCTGGGTTGCAGGTTGTGTGCTGGCTGGGGCGCCTATGAGAGGCAACTGAGTGATGTTTCTCTCACATTGATGTTTCTTTCCCTCCCTCCATTCCCCTCTCTCTAAAAATAAGTGAGTAAAATCTTAAAAAAAAACAAAAAACGACTGGGAGCCAATCAAGCACAGTTAATAGAGCTGCAATGTGACTTTAGCATATTAGTATGTAAGTGCTGAAGGAAGGATGTCTGGGCTCAGCGTTGTAATCTCTGCGTGTTTGACTTTACACTCTGTGCCCCCGTCTCGGAAGCAGATTGCATGGGTCAAAGGAGCGAAATGCCCACCTTCCAGTATTCTGCTGTTACCTTGACAACTGGCAATTGGCATTAACTGTTGTTTCACTTGTTAAGGGAACTGATATTTTTAACAGGCAGTTTTATTAACAGCAGTTAGTTTAAATATATAATTGCGGGCAGCTCAGTGGAATTAGCGTTGTAGATGCAGATGGCTGAAAATGTCACTGTAATTACTTTTTATGATTTTAACTGCAATATCCATTCATCAAGCAAATGTGTGGCAGTTAACTCTCTGAGGGTTAGAGGTATGAAAATAATTTCCTTTTCTAATTTTTCCTGCCCCTCTCCCAGTTCTATCTTCTCTGTATGTATTCATACTTGGCTTTTTAATCTTTTAAAAACTGTATGTTGACCTCTTGAACATCATAGGTGTACAGTTGATGGATCAATACAGTTACATAATCTGTTCCTATATCTGGATACCAAAATTGGATACTGTAGTTATACCCTAATAAAAAAAGAAAGAAAGCCATTGTCATTTAGTAGCACAAATAAATAAATAAACAAGGGTGGTGATTTTAAAGTCATGGAAACTAAAGTTCAGATTTACAAGAAGAAATGTTTTCTTTTTGTCATGTGAACTGTGTGACAAGGAGGACCTGACAGCTGTCTGTGTGTGTGTATTGGGGGTGTGTGTGTTTGCATTGCTTGCGTGTGTGTGTGAGGCGTGTTGGGGGGAGTGTGTGCTGCTCGCGTGTGTGGCAGGCACAAAGTGGTGTTGAGTGTAGGGAGGGCACGAGGGCAGAATTGAAGGGGAAAATCCCATACATATTTCTCCAAAGAGATTTGTCTACAATGTTGTCTTGAGTCCATTTTTTGTTCCGTCTTTCTCAACTGTTGCTTGTGTGAGGAACATGAATCACCAGAGATGAAAATACAGTAAGAAAGTCTGCAGAGAGAATCATTTTGCAAAAACCTTGAAAACACTTCCATGATTTTTCCTGGATCATTACAGAGCAGAAGTTAGGTTTATTTTGTTACTTAATTTTTAGAGTTGTAGGTAGTTGTGAGGTCAGCACATAACTAATTGAATACTTAGAGATTTCATTGCTGCATTTTTTCAGTTTCATAAAAAGGGGCATTTTCATTACTTCAAATATGATTTTTTCTCTTAAATTTCTTAGTATAGTGATTTTCACTCTTAACATTATAACATTGTATTGTTAATCCTATAAAGAGCAAAGGTTAAATATGTGTATACAGTTTAACTAAATTGAAGCCAACAGTGAAATATTACAAATACAATGTTATATGAAAGTTTCATTTTTGTGAAATTCTAGTACAATTCTGTATGTAGTGATTTTTCACTATTTTTTAAGCAATGCAGTGAATTAGCATCTGTTTTCCTATGAAAACATTTAGGAGATATTCTTTACTTTTTTATTGAAAAGTAAATGAAAGTAATTTTATTGAAAAATGAAAGTACTTTTTTATTGAATTTGTTGGGGTGACATTGGTTAATAAAATTATATAAATTTCAGGTGTACAGTTCTATAACACATCATCTGTATATTGCCTGTGTGTTCACCACGCAAAGTCAAGTCCCCTCCTGTCACTGTCACCATTTATTCACCCTTTACCCTCTTCTGTCTCCCCTACCCCCTTTTCCTCTTGTAATCAGTCACCATACTGTGCTTTGTCTATGAGTTTTTGTTCTTCTTGCTTCATCCCTTTGCCCTTTTTAGCCAATCCCTTAAACTTCCTCCCCAGTAACAGCTGTCAGTCTGTTTTCTGTATCTATGAATCTGTTTCTATTTGTTTATTTTGTTTTTAGATTCCACATATAAGTGAAATCATATATTTGTTTTAAAGCACTTTTAAATATAGAGGGTGCTTTCGCTTGGAAAAATTCCAACACTGTCATTACTTTACAGTGGTTGCAAAAAACAGTGTTGAACTGTGAAGTTAGAAATAATATTAACCATTACTTATAAATCAGTATAGCCTTAAATCTTTGGATTTGATTATTTTCATTCCCCGATGTTGTGCTTTCTGATGATATAATAAAATAGTACATTTATCTTTGAGAATTCATTCTTTCAAGTTTTTGTATCCATTACATGTTACAAATTACTTGTTTTATGCATATGATAGCTATAATTCTTTATTTTTTATTTCTATTATTTTTATATTATATATTTTATTGCTCTCCTTATGTTTTTATTGTTTAGGTAAGTAGTATGAAAGGTTTTTAGATTGTGCTCAAATATGCATAGATATATATGTTATTGTAATAAGAGCATTTAACATGAGATAATACCCTCTTACACTTTTAAGTGTACAATACATATTGTTAACTGTAGGCATGATGTGGTATAGCAGATATCTAGAAATTGTTGATCTTGCATAAGTTAGATAGTATCTTTTTATTATATTTAATAAAAGTCAAATTCATCTGAAGAAAATAAAATAAAATGTCTACATTGATGACTAGAGAGTATTGAATAGTCTGAAAAATTTTAATTTTATTTCACATATTTTCAAGAGCTGGTATAATAGCAGTCTCCAGGAAACTCCTCATAGCAAAATGCTTAGACTAAACTCATTTCTTAAACTCAAATAATACAGGAAAAAATACTTTTTTTCATGCATTTGATTGAACATGTACTTGTTTTTCAATGAAAACATATTTTCAAATTGATTACCTTTGTTCTACTTTTAGAAACTAATTTGTTATTTCTAAATAATATTTAGATCAATAAAGGAGAATTGCTAGGGAATCTACCGTCTGATTGATTTAGGCTGTAATGATGAGGTTTTAGAAGCTAAATTAAACACACACATACCACACAACTCATGGCTTATGGATTTTTCTAAGGGAAATAATAGAAAAGGTAGCTTGTATTGAACATTTGATTCTGCACTGTGTGAATATGATACAAGTAACTTAATTTTTGGAAATAATTTGACAGTGGTTGTCAATTTAATATGAAATTCTTGGTGTGTTTATAATTTTAGTCTAAATATATTTACCTTTATTGTCTGTTCTAGTAAAACACATGGTTGAAAAAAATTATAGAGGAATTGTGGGCTGTTTTGCTATATTTTTCAAAGAATCGAGATATAATATGTAGGCTTTTTGTTTTGGGGTTAAGGTGTATCAAATAAATAGAGCTTTTGTATATGTCTATCTAAAATTATACTGTAAAATTTAAATTTTAACCCCCTAAAATAGTAGAAAAATACTTCCTTCTACATGAATTTTGTATGCAAATTCCATTTGAAGTATTCTCTGCTCAAGAGCTCCAAAATTACAAAGGAAAACAATGAAGGTTATTTTTAAATATTTAAAGTATTGTGATAGAGTTCACCCCCAACTAAATCTGTAGACTTACTTTCTTCCAACTAAGAAAATAAGTTTTAATTACGTTACTAACACCAAACTGCTTTCACTGTTTTTGTTTGCTCTGGTATGTTAGTGGCTGGTGATGACTGACTAGTTGTGGCAAAGAAAAGATTAATATAACCTAAACCTATAGCACAGAACTTTATAGAAGGACTGTTTCCCCTGAAAATATTGCAATTGTACTAGTCTACACTGTAACCTTGACCTGAAGTAAAATCTCAGTCGATGGCCTGAAGTTGCCGTTTTGATGTAGGCATTTTCTCCTGATCGTTGAGCACACGCAAGGCTCCTGTGTACTTGGGATTGCCGATGAAACGGTGTAACCTGAGAGGTGTGAAAGTTGGCAGAGAGCGAGCAGCCAGGGCCCAGGAAAAGAAAACAGACCAACCACACCTGGGAAATAACCTAGAATCAGCAGAAAAGAAAAACAACCTGGTAGTCAAGAGTTTTTTGACCTTAAGGATGTGTTACCCGACCCTGCCTTTGGAACGTAACCAGTGGTGAAGCCCAGCTAGTGCTTCCAGCCCGAACAGGGCACAGCGGCCATGCTGGTGTTTCACAGTTCTGGACCCGCCTCTTTTCTGAAGTCCAGAGAGCTTAGCTCCTGGGGGCGTTTTTTGGAGGAGGGGGGTGACAGTGGTTAATTAAATTATATAGGTTACAAGTATACAGTTCTGTGACACATCATCTGCACATTGCATTGTGTGTTCACCACTTGAAGTCCAATCTTCTGTCACTGTATGTTTGACCCTCTTTATCCCTCCTATCCTTCCCTCCCCACTTTCCTCTGCCATACCCGTGTCTGTGTCTATGAAGTTTTGTTTGTTTTTCTTGTTTGTTGATTTGTTGCTTTCAGTTTCATACCCTGCATATGAGGGAAATCATATGGTTCTTGACTTGTTCTGCCTGATTTGTTTTGCTTAGCATGGTATTCTCAAGGGGCTATGTTTTGAAAAGTCTTTCTTTCCATTTCCTGTCCTTAAATTCTGTATGTTCTCCACTGCACTATACCTCAACTTATTATTTTCTTTATTATTTGATGCATTTAAAAATCCCAAGTTAAGACCGACTGCTGTTGTGAAATATCATCTATCAGTACTTTCTTCTAAACATTATCTCTTATTGTTTAGCTGGCTTCCTGCATCGACTAGGGGCAGGCAGCCTTGACTAAATGACAGCTTAGCCAGCTCTGATGCTAGCTCAGAGCCTGGCCTGGTACAGACACAGAAATTATCATGAAGAGTTTATAAGATAATTTATTACTAAAATGCTTATATTTCCTGAAAATATATTTTTGATCAGTATGTAGATGCATGTGTAAAATGAACCTTTATTTCTCATATCTAATTATTTTAATTGATGTCATTCTGCTTGCAATGTGTAGATGATAACTTCTAATGCATATGTGATAATTTTCTAATGGGCACAAATTGTTCCAGAACACTATTATTGTGTTCTGATAATTAGATTTCCATTTTAAGCTCCATGTTCCCCAAAGTGGCAAAAATTCATCTCAGTGTACTTGAGCTTCACCTCATTTTATTTTATCCAGAGACTGTACCTAAATTTTGGAAGTCAGAAGGGCATTCTAAGGGCAAAGATGTTGGGATGGAACACCTTGTCCTTGGAGTCATCATCCAGTTATACCAGTATCCGCTAAGTCAGTCTTGTATGTGGTTGTACTTGACACATTCTTGTCCTGGGTTGTTGGCCCAAACAGGTGTGTGTTGTGAGCTGTCAAGTCCAGGCTGGTTCACTCTGGATTTGGACAGATGGAAGAATATTCACAGAGCCATTGGAATATCTGGCATGCCTTTATTCAAGGGTGGGCAATCCAGGTCTGGTGCAAGCCACATGTCCCTGCATGGCACCCAGTGGGAAGTTGGGAAGTCCCAACTCCCTTATATACTACATGCACACAAAGCTGGCAGTGTGCCAAGATATTATACAACAGAGCTTCATTCTATGTATGTGAGCCCTCCCAAGGCTGTGGGAACCATGTATCAGACCCCATGTCAAGGCTATGAGGACATTGCTTATCTTAGTTTCCCAGATGTCTGGGTGAGGGAGCCAGACTGACTCCATTTACCCTACAAAATGACAGCAAAGCTCTCCATTGTTTCCAAACACAAGTGGGGCCTTTGCTGGGTTGGTCTCAGTTTCTTAGGTTGGGACATTCTCTGAGGTATTATTGGTACCTCAATATGGATACATAATAGATTTTTTCCCTTACTGCGTGATGGTTGTGGTAAAGGCTTGGATGTTAGCTGCTCGCTAGGCTTTGTCATAGGACTAATGCATTCTACTCCTAAAGCTGCCTCCTGCGCAACCTCACCCACATTCCCACAATTGATTTAAGGTTATAATTCCACTTCTCAGTATCTAAATCCTCTCACACTCACCTTCCCAATGCTCAGGACCTCGCCATCTCATCAAGGCCCTGAGATCAATTGCATCAATACATGATGGTGCACATCATATGTTTTTCCAAATATTGGGTGACATGTATGACATATAAAAGTTAAGAATTAATCAGATTTGATTCCTGCATTCTTTTGTGTTTTCCCACTCCTGAAACAAATATCATAACTTCCTGGGCTATGAAAGGGGCCATAGAATTTAGGAATTGCATAAAAAAATCACCTAGATTAATGTTTCACACTATATCAGCACAATTATAATTGCTATAATTATTGATAGTAAAGGAAAAATGTCAGCAGGCTGACTGGATGTTTCTGACAGTGTGTAGCTAATATACTTCAGGCATTGTGTTGGGCACTGAATTGGAGCTTTAACAAGATAGATACTGTGTTCTTATAAAACTTAGCTTTTTTCCCTGGCCAGTGTGGCTCAGTTGGTTAGAATGTCACCCCTAAACCAAGAGGTCACGGATTTGATTCCTGGTCAGGGCACATGCCTGGGTTGCAGGTTTGATCACCTGTTGGGGTGTGTACAAAAGGCAACCAGTTGATGTTTGTCTCTCTATCTCTTCCTCTCTTCCCCTTTCTCTAAAATCAATAAGCATATTCTTGGGTAAGGATTAAAGAAAAAACCACTTAGCTTTTTATGGTACAGTATCTTGCTGTGGGCCAAGACTATTTTAAAGATCTGGGGGACTGGATGAAAGAAGGTGAAGGGATTAACCAAAGAATACATATGCATAACCTGTGAACACGGACAGCAGTGTGGGGATAGCCTGAGGGAGGAAGGGGAAGCCGGGTGGAGATGAGCAAAGGGAGCAAAAGCAGGAACAACTGTAATAGCATAAATAATAAAAGACAATAAAAAACCTGTAAATCTAACAGTTTTAGCCCCTCTGGTAAAATTAACACAACCCAATTAAATTCACTGAAGGTTGCCAGTGGAACAGTACACAATCAGTCGTTAATAGTTGTTCTCTCAGTGTACATCCTCTTCCTGGGAACTCGGGGGCAGGCGATCTCTTTAAGACATGATTTGGAGCAATAATTAGAATGAGGTGAGCCAGATGGTCTTGGAGAATATTGTATTAAAATTGACTAAGTGAAATTTGGGATATTTTTGTGTACACCGTAACTGTGGGTGCTTTAGAATACAGAATGCTTTCCTTTGCACACTGTTGCATTATACAGCTACAGCTTCTCAGTCTACAGCATCACTTAAAATATATTGTACACTTTACAATATATATATATATATATATAGTAACTTTACTAAAGTGTTCTCACACCATTCCAGAGTGTTTGCATTACAATCAAATTGACATTATTTTTTTAACCATATTAAATTGATTTTTTTCTCTATATGTCTCCTGTATGCAACCTGTATTTGTACCTTTCTCAAGTTCTCATCACCAACATGTGCACAAATAATTCCTCATGGTTAGTTAATTCTATAAATGATAAGATAATGCAGTGAAGCTGTCAACTCATGAAAGCCCCACTCCCCCCATTTTGTTTACTGCTTTATCTGTGGTTTTTAATGTGATACATGATCTGTAGCAGGGGCATAATAGGTGTTTATTAGCAGGGTAAATAAATCTGGGGATGTCGAATTGTGCTATTTTGAGAGAAACTTTGCACTTCAAATTCTGGGAGCAGCTCGCTGCATACTTTTGCATGTGGTAGTCCCGCTGGCTGCATAACATCTTGGGTTGCATCACAGGTGCAGAGTTTTCAGAACGAGGTCAGAAACTCAGCAGTTTGTCCAGACTATGGAGTTCCCTGAACAGGCTCAGTGTTCTTGCTTTGGCTTTTGCCAGCAGAAGTATGAAGATGGTTGAATTGCCGATTAGCTACTGAACTTAGTGAGCAGCGTGACCCCGCACACTGCCAGCTACACATGTCAGCCACATCGTTAGCTCTGCCACTTACCTTGTCTCCAAAGCCAGAAAACAGTGTCATGTACAACACATGCAATAAATTACCTAAAGCTAAAGATTGTTCCCCGTTATTATGTAGTTGATGGCTTTGGCATCAGTTGCTTGAGCTATTAAAACAACCTCCTAATTAATCTTATCACTAAATTCCTTTCTTTGGGACCAATACATTGCCTCCATTTCCATATGACTGTCAGAGTTTTCAGAGTTTTTCCAAAAAATTTAATTTATTTTATTTTATTGTATTTATTGATTTGAGAGACCAGAGAGAGAGAGACAGAGAGAGAGAGAGAGACTAAGGTTTGTTTTTCCACCTATTTATGCATCATTGATTGACTCCTGTATGTGCCTTGACTAGGGATCAATCCCACAACCTTAGTATGTTGGGACAATACTCTAACCAACTGAGTTACCCCACCAGGACTTCAAAAATTTCAAATTTTGAAGTAGCCAATTTTTTTTTGTCTGAAGGATAAAATACAATTTTCTTATTTTGATTTTATGAAACCATTTACAATCTAACACTAGCTCATTACTCCAACCTTGTCTCTAGGCATAATCCAAATTCCCTCTTTCTTCCCATTAAGTCTTGTGGTACATTGAGTAATTCTCTGTGCTAAGTCCTTCAGGGAAAAACTCTGAAATGATATTTTTCTCTCTTCATTTGGCAAGCACCTGATCATTCTTCAAGATTTGGCTAATGTGTTTCTTCCTGTGATGGTAGATTGAGCTTCAACAAGAAAAATTTTGAATATAAATAAATAACAAATTTATATTTCTATTACAAGTATTTTAACTTCAAAAGTTATTAATTCATACTATAAAATATAACTTAAAATTCTAATGAAAGTCATTATCATTAAGTAAAACATTAAATATGATATATGCCTAATATGAATTTTATATCATAATATTTATTTCCCATTATATTCTGTCAGTGTTTCTGCTGACAGCCTTTATATCTTTGGTAAATTATCCCAGTAGTCATCTTTAATAAGATTATACCAATTAATATGTTAGTCTTAGAACTATAACATAAAGTTTATATTCTATATTTTCTGATATCTTTTATTTCTGAATGATGTGATATTTAGTTAGCAATTTTCAGCACTTCACTGTCAGCTTAGCATTGTATTTCAAAGTGATTTAGGTAATTAAACACAGAGTTAACTGCTGGCACTGGAATTATTAGAGAAAGAACATTTTTTAAAAAAACTGTATAATGACATGCACTTTGTGAGTTAGAACTTTGCACTCTTCTAGTGTATCAGTGAGCGTAAGTCATGTTTTTTTGTGACATAATTGCATTTGTAATGTGGAAAAGTTCCTTTTAATAAATTAAGGATTTATGTAGAATATTTTTAAAAACAGGTACATATTCCCCTTATACCTTAGTTTAATAATATGTATGTAATTTTATATATACATGTATGTGTCTATATATATGTGTGTATATATATAATACTAACTTTGGGGAGCTGGCTCTTTTTAGGTCTTCAGATTTGGACTGAAACATGGCTCTTCGTGGGTCTCCAACCTGCTGGCTGTCAGCATGGGGTTTACACCTTTGGCTCTCCTGGTTCTGGGCTTTCAGACTTGGGTGGAACTGTGCATGTCGGTTCTCCTGGTCTGCAGCTTACCAGCTGCAGATCTTGGGACTTCTCAGTCTCCATAGTCATGCAAGCCAATTACTTATAAAATCTCAACTCCCTCTCCCTCTTTCTCTTTCTCTCTCTCTCCTTCCTCTCTCCCTTCCTCCCTCTCTCCTCTCTCGCTTCCACCCTCTTTCTCCATATATGTGTACACAGATACTTCCTATTGATTCTGTTGCTCTGGAGAACCCTAACTAGTAACAGTGGAATAAGGTTGTATACAATACTTGATACCATTTAACAGAAAACAGATTGGGTGCATTCTGTCTCTCTGGGAATGGCTGAGAGAAAATGGGCAGAGGAGAAAGAAGCACAGAGGGTTTTGCTTTCTAAGAATACGGGTGGGCTTTCAGTTAACAGCTGAGTTCACTAACCAGTAGCATCACAGAGATCCAAGAAGAGCTTGGGTGCATTCTGAAGAAACCCAGTATTTTTTTTTAAAGAGTCTTCAAACCATATCAGGAATTAATAAAGGATAATGAGTGATTTAGCTTGGAGGGAAATAGACCAAGAGGAGAAATGATAGCCTTCAACATCGAGGGAGGTGTAATAATGAAAAGGGCACCTGTTATTTGGGTGGTTGATCTGGTAGGTTTGTATTGTTGGAAAGGACGTTATTGCTCTGAGCTGAGCCAGCTTACTGTATAATAGTACAGGTTACAGGGAGGCAGGAGTGGACTCCTCTTCACTGTTGAACTGATATTGTTTTATTGTACAGAAATAAGCTCCATGATGCTGGAAGTGCTTAAATGAAGAACAAATAGAGTACCTGAGAAATGTTTAAAAAATTATTTAAAAAATGCTTCTCTACAATTTTTCCAGCTATACAGTTTATTGAATCTCTATTCAAACTGATTAGAGAATATAGAAGTTTGCATATTTGACTTTGCTTTTTTGTTCAGGTTATCCTCAAGTATAAATGAACTTTCAATTTTCTTCTAGATTTATTGATATTCAATTCCTGGATAAAATGAATTTGTTATCATATATTATTGTGATTTAAAAAATATATGTGTGAAAAATGTAGAAAAGAATCTTTGCCATTTTTTAGTGTAATAAAAAACAGCATACAGCCCTGGCTGGTGTGGCTCAGTGGACTGAGCACCAGCCTGTGAACCAAAGGGTCACTGGTTTGATTTCTAGTCAGGGCACATGCCTGGGTTGTGGGCCAGGTCCTCTGTAGGGAGCAAGTGAGAGGCAATCACACATTGATTGTTCCTCTCTTTCTTCCTCCCTTCCCCTCTAAGAATAAATAAATAAATCTTGAAAAAAACAGCATACAGAAATATTTTCTTCTGGTAACAAACATAAGTTAGTTACATAGATTAGAGGGAATGGTGAGGGCTATAAATTATGTATGATCTCAACTACTATTGTAAATTCTAGACTTAGATTAGCACCTGTAAATATACTCGGAATGAAATGACAACAAGTACAACATGTTGTACAAGTACATCCAATGTTAATGCAGCTGGACAAAACTGTAAATATTTTATCTACATATTTAAGACAGACTAGAGGCCCTTCCATGTAGTCTGCCAATTTTTCCTTCACTTTAAAATGGTCTTTAATTTTAAATTTAGAAAGAATCCTAAAAATAACCTAGACTAGATAAATATTTTTCATTTTGCAGGTGAGAAAAATGGGAATATCTGACTTGCAAGAGTTCATAAAATCATTCTTCCAGTTCTGTTAGAACTGCAATAAATGAGCAGTCCCTTTGCTCTTCCTGCGCCGCTCTGACTCAGCAAAGAGGAATTCTCTGACCTCCACATGCATGCCATGGCCGGGCTCGGACACCAGTTACCGCCAGCAGTCTTGCCCTTCACTTGGGTCCGCTGCTCTGTATTCCTGTTCACACACCAGCATGATACACAGTCACTTAGCATTTCCTGGTGGAGAACCAAATCGCTAACAGGTTTCAGCTTTAATTGTTGAAACTGAGTTCAATTTTGAGTTAATAGAATAATTTATTTTGTAAATTGACTGAAGGCCACTTAACGTCAGGTTTCAAGTTGGCTTGTGTATAATACACCCAGCTCCTTTGTTTGCAGTATTACTAAACTTATTCTTGTGACTCAGGATTTTTCCTTCACTCAAAGCTAACCACTTCTCCAACCCTAAGTGCTAATATATTACTAAACTGGAGATATGATGTACTCAAAAGTGTTTATGCTAGAAATATTTTTATCTTATAGTATTGACTTTTTATTCCCTGTCTGTACTTTGAATGCTAAAAGTCATATTTGAGTTTCTTTTCTTAACATTACAGCAGATTATGTTCTTCAGCACATATTTTAGCTGTTAAAAGTAATAAAGAAGGTCAGGTTTTGCTTTTAAATGCAAAACTGACAAAATAGTCATAGATGTTTAATGAAACTAGTGGCAGACTGTGAATCCTTATGGAGACGTACAAGTGAGAACAAAATATTTCAACATTTGTCATAAATGCTTGCTAATGAAGACAGCCTTTAAAATGAGAATATTTCAACTCCCTCTCATTCTTTAAAATACATATTTGGCTAAAGAAAAACACAGTAGTGTTCGTATTCCAACAACCTCTTTTTAAAAAATAGAATATGCATGGAAATCTACCCGTGTTGCCAATGTTAGGAAAATGTTCCTTCTGAGGTATTCTGCGATCCTTCTGTTGGCTACAAATTTGCTTGAACAAATTCAGAACTTCATATTTAAAAATTGGCTCCAGAGCAGATAAAAGCTCTAGTGGTAGAATTAGAATTGTCATAACTATATGCTATTCGTGTAGTAATATCCAATATAAAGAACTTTCTTCCAAGGGTTTCCTTTAATAATTACCACGACTGTTTTTTAAGAAATAAAGAGCATTTCAGTATCCTTTGTCGGCTCTCATAAATTCATATGAAACTAATTGTTGAAATGTTTTTAAATGCATTTTTGATCTCTGTGGTATATTATTTGCTATTCCTCTTTAATATTAAAATACTTTTGGCAATAGCTAGGACTTGAATGATTTATTATATTTTATTATACAGAATTTATTACTAACTATGACATAATTTCACAGAGCTTCATCTAATTTTTAAAGATCCCGAACCACTGTTTTTCTCACTGTTATTTTCATTTCTAATGATTCCTTATATTTATCTAAAAGAATGTTTAAAATTGACATACTCTGTTTCCGCCCCCCATAAATTGGTGAGATCAGAGGCATTATATGCAGGTGAAAAACCCTAGCAATGAAGTTTGCATGATTGTGGATTCATTAATGAATTTTAACTGCCAACCAAGTTTGATTCAGGAAGGACAGGATAGAAGTAATGGGATTAATTTGCTGGATACTTACATAGCAGAATTAAGCAGTTTGGAAACCGGAGAGATTCTATGTGTCTCTCTGTTGTTACAGACACAGCTCTCAGCTGTCATCAGAATGCTGCCTCACCGCATCCTGTGGGAAGAGGCAGTTATTACAAGTAACTATTTATATCTGACGGTGAGGTAAGAGTGCTCGCCAGATAAAACTTGTCGTTACAATACCCTCATGCTTAATTTCTGCTTCCGTCCGTGAAAATTTTTGGTGCGGAACTTACAGTCTGCTATGAAAGTGGAGCGAAGCGTATGGGACATCTGTTTTCGGGCATTGGTGTAACAGGAAACAGAAGTCTGCAAACCTGGAGAGGAGCATCAGGGAGAGCACACCTAACATTTCCTGGGCTTCTTAACTGGATGTTCTTCTCAGATCAAAGTACAGGAAGGAGAATGTGAGCACAGCTGGCAGTCTCTCCAGATGAAGAGAAAGATAGGAGTTGGGAGAGCCTGAGGCAGCCGGAACTTGAGGGCAGAAAACCATAGTCCAAATACCTCTGAGGTCTGAAGAGCTCAAGAAATAAGCAGAGGAATCCTAGTTAGAGTGTCTGGCTTACTTAAATACTCCTCCCTATATTTTCTCCTAACAAATATATCCTTCTGCTTTTCATATTTATATCTGACTACATGTTTTAAGTGGAGTCCACTTTTAGTTATGGTATAAGAAAAGACTTCAGTTTTAATGCTCCCCATGAATTGAGAAACTTACTAAAATGGAATGTTCCTTTATCATTTAATTCTGGTGCCATTTTTACTGTCTGTGAAGTGTCTGTATATGCATCGGGCCCTCTCTAAAGGTTGTATTGTTTTTTTGTCATTAATCCATTTGCCTGGTCTTATTCCTGTTCCTTATTGTTTTTTGTCATAATTTTGTAATACTGAGCCCTGCCCAGAAAGTATCCAGCCATGTGCTGTGAAAAATAGAGACATTTATCGAAGGTAAAAGATACAAGAAACATTGTGCATAGGACAATGATGCCTCAGTGCCCTTGACAGTAGGCACCTTGGGACCTCACACAGTTCTCCCAGTAGTCATCAGCTGCCCTGTCGTATTTTCCTGAATCTCATCAACAGTGTGAAATCTCTTCCCTTTCAAAGGTGATTTTAGTTTTGGGAAAAGTCTGAAGTCACAGGGCACCAAATCTGCGCTGTAGGGGGGCCGAGCCACCTGGGTGATTCGATGTTTTGCCACAAAACTGCACAAGTCATGATGCAAGAGTGGGCGCGTTGTTGTGATGAAGCTGCCAGTCACCAGTTGCCCATAGCTGCAGCCTACTGAGTCATCTGAATAGTTTCCATGGAGGAGTGTTCAAGCTTAATGCAACATTTGATGCAGATTGATTCCTCTACTCAGTCATTTTGAATGCAGTGCTGACACGGTACACATGCTCACTCAACAGAATCTACCACCCCCACTGACTAGTACAGTGAAGTCATCGTTGTTCACACATGCGCATCCCAGTCCACTCTCCTTGGCTGCCAGGTTACACTGATGTTTTGCAAACCATTTTCCTTATATTAACAATGACTGGATTTTTTCAAGACAAACCTCATATGTCTAAGCCTCTGATGGGAAATTTCTATAAAATTTAAAGAAATTCCCTAAATTTTGAGGAAACTGTCTTGATTGTGTTGTTGTGAAGTGTGGTAGCAAGCACATGTCTAATCTCGTTGTTTTAAAATGACTTACATTTGGAAGCTGCCTGCCACCTGTCATCAAACCAGTCCTGAAAGGCAGCATGGTGTGGTGATTACGAACGTGGTCTGTGGAATGGGACTGATGCGTCTCATGTCGACTCTGTCATTCAGTTCCTGTGAGATCTTTGCCTGTATCTCAACAATGAAGATGACAGGTATAATGCTTTCCTCATTGTAATGTGCAAGGAAATAAATAATGCAAACCTCACAGCTCTTTTAAGATACCAACCGTAGTAACACCTTGATTTAAGTTTCCTGGACTTCAGAACTGTGAGGCTATACATTTTTTTGTTTCAAGCCACGCTGCTTATAGTACCTATTACTACAGCCATAGCAAGCTAATACACCATGTAAGTATATATTAAATTTAAAAATACATTCACATAGTTTGATTTAATAATTAATGTAATACAAGCTGATGCTGAGTTTCTGATGTAAAACTATGAGATAAAAGTTTACAAACCTATAGAGTTGAAATCATATGTGGCTTAACCTCTTGATTTGTGGACACAGAAAATCATCTCCCATTACAATGATCAAAAACACCATGAATTACAAAAGTACCTAAGTAGAGGTATATTTAAGCCAGGTGTAACACATTTTAAGTATGGCTCAGGCTTATCTGCAATCACAATTAAATGCCTAGAGCAAATTTGGGAGCAGTCCTATCTTCCAGTGAAAGAACAAACTCTATCAAAAGTATGTGAAGGAAAGATTTTTTTCTCAGCAGGACCATTACAAAGAATCAACTGCAAGTTAATGAATGCTAATGACATTAGTTCCACTGTAAGACTACTTAAAGAGATACAATGCAATAAAAACATTTTTGCTCATTCATTGATGTGCACATATATATTACAAGAGAAGAAAAACTATTAATTACAAGCCTTTATAGAATGGAAATGTTAAAGTATTTCAATGAATTCAGATTTATCAATGAAGAGCTCTGCAAAAACATTTTTCATTCACAATAACTGGTTAATGAAAGTGTAGTGAAACTAAATTAATAATATCTGACAATTCATGTCAAATTGATACCAGCCACGTATTTTAATGATGCATTATCATTGAGTAATTAAAAATATTGAAGAATATGTGACATATACTTGTACCAATTTATTTTATTAAGATTGGGTAAAGCAGGCAATTAATAAATTCTGAATTTTTAAATGTTTAACAAAACCTTCATAACCATTTATCTAATTTTTATATTTTCACATTCAAAGGAGGAATTTTTATCAGCCCAGTGAAATGCTAATTTAGCCAGAATAAAACTTAACATCGATCTCAGAATTCAGTGCAACATTTCTAATACTTCTTTGTAAATCTGAATTAAGTTATACCTTAGGGAACCATAGATACTCATAAAACAAAGTAATTTAAGAACACACCCCAATATATATTCACTAAGCAATAACATCATTTTCTACCTAATTTTGCTTGCAGGCAGTATGTAAAGGACTGGAAAATGGAGAGGGATACATGTGTCAAAGTAAAACTCCATTTTATATAGATTTTCCACTTTTAACCAGTTTTTTTCACCTTGTACAAATGCAAACTATAAGGTAGCTGTTGACTTTGACTCATTGAGACTCTGACCTCTTTTATGAAGGTCATCCCCTCAGAATAAAGTTGACATTTGCAAAACATGAAAATAATAGTGACGACTGCTAGTGGTTGGGAGAACTTACTGTTACATTCTGAGCGCCCACGATTGCACAGCTGAACAGTGACAGCACTGTACATGCATCCAGATAAACTGGTTCCAGAGTCTTTGCTTTTAATCTAGAAGAAAAAAGGGACTTTGTGTAAAATGCTAAGAGGCATAACAATTCTTGCTTTTCATTAAAAATATTTAATGTATTGCCTCAGTAATCATGAGGGCAGATTGCCTTTGCCTTAAGTATTGAGAATGTCATTGCCATTTTTTCATCAGAAAGCCGAAACACCAGAATCAGTAAATGGTTCTCAAATCTGCAAAATATCTGAATAACAATTGCCCAGTATGGCTTTTCCTAATGCGTCATGTAGCTTGTTAATACATATTTTTAGAAATTGGGTCCCATAATTAAAATGTCAGGGAAACTGGGACTAAAAATAAACATTTATTTATTTCAGGTTATTCCAACTTGAATATAGCAATGCAAGTTTGATATCTACAGGGGGAATATAGTATATAGGCCTTCCAAGTTCTTTCACCTACACGTAAAAGAACATTTTCATTGTTAATTTTGTTCCTGTGAACTGAAGCACAATTATTTCATAGCTTATTTTAGAGCAGTTTTAGGTTTACAAATAATTGAGTAGAAAGTACAGAAAGTTCTTATGTACTCCACCCCTCCCGTTCCCCTTATTATTAACATCTTTCACTGGTATGAGACCTTTATTAAAATTGATGAATTGATATAGATACATTATTAAATGAAGTCCATAGTTTTACAATAGCATTCACTCTCAGCGTTGACAGCTCTGTGAGTTTTGCAAATGAGTAATATCATGCATCCATCATTACATCTCATAAAGAACATTGCTGACCTACACGGGCCTTTGCCACACCTATTCATCTCTTCCCCTTCCCCTCCAATTCCTGGCACTGACAATCATTTTTTTCACACTGATTTTTTTCCATCCCCATCATTTTTCCTTAGATTTAAAAAAGTCATATAGTTGAAATTTATAGTGTGAGATTTATAATATAGTATAGTATAGTGTTTTTGAATACATTCTTTCACTTAGCAAAATGCATTTAATGTTTTTCCACGTCATTTTGTAAAATTTTAACTTCAATCATTTCTGTTTATCTTTGAATACTATTCCATTGTCTGGATGTACCAAACTTTGTTTAACACTTCACCTATTGAAGGACTTCTCATTTGCTTCCAGTTTCTGGCAATCATGAATAAGGCTGCTATAAATATTGCTGTGTAGGTTTTTGTGTGGAAAATAGTTCACAGATTATTTGGATAAATCGCTAGGACAGCAATGGCTAGATTGTAAGGCTATTTTAACTTGGGAAAAACCTCAAACTGTCTTCCAAAGTGGCTGTACCATTTTGTATTCCCGCCAGCAATGAGGGAGAGTTCCTCTTGCTCCCCATCCTCACTAGCATTTGATATCGTTGCTCTTGTTGATTTTAGCCATTCTAATATGTGTGTAGGGGTATCTCATTCTCTTAATTTGTAATTGCCTAGTAACATATGGTATAGAGCATCTCTTCATATGCTTATGTCCATCTATATGTCTTCTTTGGTGAGGTGTCTGTTCAGGTAGTTTTCCTACTTTTTAATTGTGTTGTTTTCTTGTTGTTGAGTTTAAAGGGTTTTTTAAAAAACATATATAACTTAGATACAAGTTCTTTATCAGATATGCATTTTGAAAATGTTTTCTGAAAGTCTGACTTGCTTTTTCATTGTCTTGATCTGTAGGCTTTTAAAGAGTTACATATAATTAAAAATTGTAATACGCCCTCAATGAACCATTCTGAGTCTGCTTTAAAATGAAGTATATGTGTTTCCTACTCACTCTGCCCCCACCCCAGCTATTCTGGACACTTAGAGGGGTGGATACCTTTGCTTTTTCAGGCTGCTTGGTGACACTCACAGCTGCCATTTATTATCTGCCCAATCACAGGGGATGCATCAGGATAGATTACACATTTAGCTCTTTAATCTTTGCAGTGAGATGTTATCTGTGTTTTGCCAAAGTGTAAAATTGTCTCTGAAAATTTAACTTATTTGCCAAGAATTTAAAAATTAGTAATTGGTATATTTTGGACTTTAGCCTACTGTATATGGCTTCAAAGTCCATGATTTTCTAACTATAGTAGGATGATTCCAACAGAGTTTTCCAGTATTCATTTGAGAACCATTTTGAGCTGGAGGACATCATGACTAGTATACAAAAAGTCTTTGTCGTCAGCTATCAACTCCAATGAAAAAAGTAAATTCCTGTTTATGTGTCTAATGCCTTATTTATTTAAACTACACTCCCTTGCTATCATCTCTCAGGGCTGGTGTCCAACCTTTTGGCGTCTCTGCACCACACTAGAACAAGAAGAGTTGTCTTGGGCCACACATTAAATACACTGTGACACGTAATCACAAAGAATATCTCATAATGTTTTAAGTAAATTTATGATTTTGTGTTGGGCCGCATTCACAGCCATCCTGGGCTGCATGCGGCCCACGGGCCACAGGTTGGACACCCCTGTTAGAGGTTATGAAGATTAAATAATGTGTGTTAAGTGGTAGCGTGCTGTTGTCTCATAGGAAGAACTCGACAAATTGCAGACATTCCTGCAACTACTAACAGTGTTGCCATTATTATTGCTTTTATTTTTACTTTGTATTACAGTTATTAGTCCTTGTTACTTGCAGAATGTAAGTCTTCCTTGGGCAAATCAATTACCTTGTCAGCACCTCTGGTTCCTTGGAAGTAAAATGGGAATTATGATACATATTCCTTCACAGGACTGTTGTATCCTTTGAAATGGATAATGCATGTAAATTACTCAGTGAATGACAGATACAAAGTCTCTGCTCGGTGAAGATAGTTTATCTTCTTTTTTTCCATTGCCTTGAAGAATATTTGCCTGGAAATTTTCACTGGCTGCCATGTGTGTATACGATCTGATTACTGATTCTATATAGTTCACTTCTATTCTCCATCTTTCTGAAACAGTATATATATTTTTTATATTTCAAGCTGGTAAATGATATCTGTTTTGGTAAGATACAATATATTTGTTGATTATCCAGAGAGGCCAGGGTAAGTCTTGAGTAAAACATAAGGTGAAATGTTTGCATGCCATCCGTGTAAACACAGAAGATATTTTAGCAGTTTCTGTACTTCTTTTAGTGAACATCAAATAGATGCAATGAAGAAATAGTCAACAAAATAACAGAATTATTGAAAACAAGACGTGCTAACATACGATAGAGAACATGGTCCTGTCCTTCTAAAATGTAGTATAGACATGAAATGGAAATCGCTTCTGCAAATAATTCTCTTCGTGTTGCTCATAAGTAACCACTTACTCACTCTAGTCTTCCCGGTCTCACTCCAACCCCACAGCCCACGGACTGCCATTTCTAAGATGTGATAATAGGGACCACGTTAAAGTGTCCTCTCTAGGTCCCAGGATGGTTTTCACATCTTTAAAGTTACACTTATTCCCTTTTCTTCTATTTCCCATACCATCCTGTGCTATATGCTAAAACACAAAGTTATTGGTCTCACCGTCATTATCTTTCCTCATCTCTCAAGGATCAAAAGTGTACTAGAAAGATAAGTGAGAAGCAAATAAGAGGAAATTGAATGCTTTCTTTTCTGTTAAAAGTCAGAAAAAAGGATCTGTTAAATAAGACAGGCTAAAGATTTTTCAGATGAAACAATGAATCAAATTGTATGTCAAGTTATATATATTTACTGAATGTCTAGGTATTAGTGAGTAACTGTTGCCTACATTCCCTCCAGTTCAAAAAATGTAATTAATTAATCTATTGAAGGAGCTTTTATTGGAACCTGCTTTGTGCCAGTATTTGAAGACAGGTAGCAGGATTTCAGAGCTCACTCTCTTAACTGTAATATTTATTGCTTTCCATGATGTATGCATGTCTCTTTAAAACATGTGAGTGCTTGTTAGGAAGATGAGAGCATTTTACTCATTTCTATACACTCACATGGTACACAAAGTCATCTGGTTCATAGAAAACAACCTGAAATGTCTCACTGAGCTGGAGAGAGATTTTGCTTTTTGTCCACCATTCAGTTTATTGCATTAAATAATTCAGGCACTAAAGTCAATGTTTGATCTTTACTTTCTAGTTGATTATTAAACATACTTCATACAAACAGAAAATTCTAATTCATTTTTCCTTTCAGTTATGTTCACTCAGCTTCTAGAAATATCATATCTGATAACTTAGCCAACCTGGATAAAGAAATCTTTGTAATTATGAGATACTTCTGAATGTTTTGGATCACATAGTAGTAAACATAATTTCCTTGCCACTAACTTATAAGACTTTGGCAAGGATCAAAAGAGATCATTTATGTGAATTTTCATTGGAAATCTTCAGCAATATATGTTGTAAGACATTGTGTTACTATTACCTTAAAAAGTAAGAACTAATCACTGAGAAGGTAATAAAATTTTTAAAAATATTTTTGCACTAGGTTAATATTGCTTAATGATGATTTGTTGAAACTTAAGAGTGTGGGCTTCTCTCTTATGGAAAACAGTGTTCTGTTAATAATCCTTAGGATTTGCTATACATTAGGCAATACAAAACTCCTCTGTTTTTTCTACATATATTTTATTGGTCCTCCAGTACAGAATTAATTTATGAGAGCTTTAACTGAACTGAGAAAAAAAAAAGACCTAGTAGATGCTCCAACCAGCATGAAATCAGAACTAAAGCATAAAATCCTGTTTGGTTTCTGTTTCCTTTTCTTCTTTATCTGTGTTTATTTCATGTGGGATCAGCCACTCACTGCCACGGTCTCTTCATTTTCTGTAGTTCAGCTCTTCTGTGCTGATGTGAAACTCGACTGTGTCGCCTGCTGTAGTGGAGGAACTGTGCTGTTTGGTCCGTCCGCTTGTGAGTCAGGCTTAGGGATTGCCTGACTGTCAGATATGTTCTGTAACTTCCGCTGCCTTTTCTTCTCAGGCTTTAAAAATTATCAAAGATAATTGACCTAGAAACTAATTTTAGTGGTCAAAAGAGTAATGATTGATTCTCTAGACAATTTCTTATTATAAGTGATTTGCAGAATAGGTTTATGACCCGTAATAATAGCCAAGAAAATTAACCTCAGACAGATATCAATTCTTACACATTTTGTAAAAATGTCAATGTAAGGATTTCAATGTGATGTCAAGTGTATTCCAGAGTGTGGGCATCGCCGTTTGCAGTATGTACTATAGTGCTTTTTGCAACCATTTTCTTGCTGCTTCAGATAGTATTTTAAAGTAAAAACATCAAGTTTCATATCTCACATATGAGTGAAATCATATGGTTTTTGAGGAAAGGGGAATGAGCAGTTAGTAAGGGGAGAGGGAGTCAAGTATATGGTGATGGAAGATAGTTTGACTGTGTGATAAAAACAACACATTATACAGATGATGTTTTATAGAATTGTACATTTGAAACCTATATAATTTTATTCACCAATATTATCCCAATAGATTTAATTTAAAAATTTTAAAAGATGAAATAAAAGCACCTAACACTTGAGAAACCATATTTTTCATCCTTCCTTTCCCTCCCTTCTCTACCCGTCAACCCTATCTTTCTCATCTCCCCCAATAGATGCCTATGACTATATATCCTCAGCTTCCACATGTCCACTCCTTTAATAAAATCAGCAGGAATTTCACACTGAAATAATAGAAATGATATGCTTACCCATTTTTCAAATTTTTGTATATGCAAAATGACTTCCTTAGAAATAGGTTGTTCTACACAAAGACAGAGATTAAATGCTTTTAAATTAATCATTTTTTGTTTTAAAAATTTATTTAAACTAACAAAAAATCACCCATTTTTTTACCTCCTAATCTACCACCTCTGGCAACCAACCAGCAATTTATTCTCTGTAGCTATATAGGTATAGATATGGATGAAATATATAGGTGTACATTGCACATATAAAAGGCACCATGTGGTATATTTCTTTCTCTGACTTATTTCACTTAGCATAATGCCCTTAAGGGTCATCAGTATTGTCACAAATGGCAAGATTTCATTCTTTTGTATGGCTGAGTAACATTGTATATATACCACATTGTCTGTATTCATCCATTGATGGACACTGAGGTTGTTTCCATATCTTGGCTATTGTAAATAACGCTGCAATGAACATGAGGGTGCATATATCTTCTCCAGTTAGTGTTTTCATTTTCTTTGGATAAATACCCAGAAGTGGACCTGCTAGATCATAAGTAGTTCTTTCTTTAAATTATTTTATTGTTGTTCAGTTACAGTTGTCTGCATTTTCCCTCCACCACTCCCCCCGACCCCAGCCAAATCTACCTCCCTCCCTTGCTTCCACCCTCCCCCTTGGTTTTGTCCATGTGTAGTTCTATTTTAAAGTTTCTGAAGAACTACCATACTGTGTTACATAGTGTCTGCACCAGTGTACATCCTGCAGCGCATAAGAGTTCCCTTTTCTTGCCTTTTTGTAACAGTCATTCTAACAGGAATGAGGTAATATCTCATTGTGGGTCTGGTTTTTTGGGGTTTTTTTTTGCATTTCCCAGATGATTGATGATGTAGAGCATCTTTTCATGTACATGTTGGCTATCTGTATGTCTTCTTTGGAAAAATGTCTGTTCAGATCTTCTGCCCATTTTCTATGGAGTTTCCATAGAGTATTTTGGAGTATAATGTGTTTTGAACAGTAGCCCTTTATTTGATACATGATTTGTACATATTTTCTTCCATTTAGTAGGTTGCCTTTTCATTTTCTTAGAGGTTTCCCTTGCTGTGAGTTATTGTTTATTCCAGGTGATGGCAGTAAAGGACCTATGCTCCAGCTACAAACATAAAGGAACAAAAGTCAAGCACTTAACCTCCCTCCAACAAGAAATAAATAGTCCCTACTTTCCAGATATCACACATGCATACATCTCACAGTCATACTAAAGATATATGTAGAGAAACAGAAAATGATTAAACTAACAAGTATTTTAATCTTAATAAATAAGTTATGTGTGTGTTTTCATTCAAGTTATCATCCATTTCTCGTTTATGACATGTTTTAGCATAAGATTCAACTCATATGACTTGATAAGCTAATAGAAATACTGATACTCCACCTAAAGCATTTGAAAGTGCACCTAGATAAAAAATAATGAACGGTATGTTGAGGGATAGGTGAGACCTCAAAAAACTGTTTAGTTCAAATTTGTCACATAAGGCAGATGGCAGCAGAGCTATGTTATGTCAACGACAGATTTCAAATGAAAAACATTACATCAAGCCTTAAGAATGCCAGGTGGAACTGCAACTGATAGAATGCTGAAGAAGGAGTGAATGGTAGAAAAGATGCTTCAAATTAAAAAAAAGTTGACTCATAAACACCATAGAAAACAAATTCATTGAAGTGTTTTTTAGTTGCTGATCAATAAGCATATTCTGACTACTTCCTTAACCAATGAGGCAATAGCCCTATTGTATTTCCTGGTAAATGCATGTACAGCAATTATTATATTTACACAGTAGGAAAAGAAAAATTATTAGTTGTTGATATGGACTACTGTAATTGGAATTTTTCTATGCTGTAAAAATTCTAGATTCTCTAGGTCAACTTCATATTATTTGTTCTTTTTCTACATAAGTGAAATGCTGGAAGGCCCTATTATAATTGCTGAGTTTTAATCATTAGCCCTTTTATACACAGTTTTATTAATTACATTCAGCTTTCATCATTCTAAATGTGTAATTGAAATGGCCCAAGACTCAGGGACATTCAGTGATTTGCCCAGAACCATAGGGCTGCTTAGTAGAAGACCTGGAAATGAAACTCAAGACCATTTTTCTTTCTTTTGCATCACACTATTAATCTTCTGTGATTGTGATCAAACAAATAAACAAAATGTTTCCTTTGCTGTGTACAGATGCTCCTTCAAATGAAGTTTATGTTTAGATGAGGAAGAACATGCCCAGTCACTGCTGGCTTCGCTATCAGGACTGCTTGAGGTCTGGAATTCTTGAATCGCAGAAATTTCACTTAGAGGCAGAGCTCCTCTCGCTATCCAGTTGTCTCTATCGTGGCCCTTTTACCGTTAAAACACAGGTTGGGCAGAAGCAGGTTCATGGTTGTGAGTACACAAAATGCAGGGTTTATTCTTGTGTTATTATTTATCAATTACTGTGTTATTTTCCACTCAAGCAGTAACCGTACTTTTGTTCCACCCTGTTTGGTTGCTTCTGCTCTGAAGACATCTGTCTTCATTTTCAGCACCTCATCTTCAGCATCGTGCCATCTTACTTCATATAAAGACACATTTTTTAAAATTTAATTTTCAAAACAGGCCACATTTTCTATATGAATAAATAACTTAAGTAAGGGGCAATGTAACAAGCTCAAGAATAAGCTATATTTTATATAATTTCCCTACAGAATATTTTTAAAAATAACTATTATACATGTAATATATCTCATATATGATATATAATATTTACATTTCAAGATGTTTTCTGAGATAAATTTTTAAATTGTGTCATAACAAAACAATGTAGTTAGTAGAGCAAGAAAAGTTTTTATAGTCCATTTCTTTTTTTTTAATTTTATTTTAATTGTTGTTCAAGTACAATTTTCTATCTTTTACTTCCATCCCAGCCTATAGTCCATTTCTAAGGTGGTCATTGAATCATACAACAGGAAGAGTAAACTCTGCAAGAAAAGAATATAAATGTGCAGTGAGGACAACAACAATAAAAAACTGATAATACAGAATAAGATGATAATAATTAACCTAATGTTAAAATAGCATACAATTATTTGCTTCTTGACTGTTAAGAATTATAGAAGCACTCTTAGGAAACTTTAGCAATTGTATATTTATCCAGTGTCACTAACTTCTCATTAGCTTTTCAATTGGAATATGCATGTGTGCTATGTTCTATAACTAGGTGATAAAAAATAAGCATCAGTACTTAAATATATAGCTTAAAGAAATAACTCCCATTTTACCCTACTGGAGTCCTATGAATTGAACATTTTGTTGCACCTCCCCTACCCTCCACCCCTGCCCCAGCCACATGTACACAAATTGGGAATTACAAACTTTATAGTTAGCTTGCTAAAAAGATTAGAGCAAGCCATATGGCTAGAAAAATCATTAATGATTTAGATATCAGGCCACACTCATTGTATTATGGGTTTGAAAAATTTTCCTAATTGGATGTACCTTATACTCCTAGATTCGAATGCTATAGAATCATATATGGACTACTCTGCTTCTAAACATATGAAGTATATAGAAAGGCAATAAAAAAAGTTTGGGATAAAATAAAACCAGGGAAAATGTCAAATGCAAAAACAAAAATTCTTTGCAAACCTTTCAAACATTCTTTACATTCTATTTATTTAACATTTATAAAGAAGGCAATGAGATTTAGTTGACCCCAGGTCTGGGAACCAGAAGACCTAAGTCCACTGCTCACTGCAGTCCCATGGCTGGGCGTGGCAAGGTCCCTAAGGCATGCTCATTCCTGAGATACAGGACCGCCCCTATTATAGACCGAATTTGCTTACTTAATACCAGCTCAAGATTAGCTTCTCAGAGGGTTCAAACTAATGGAATGACCAAGGACTTTCTGGATTTCAGAAATCTTTCTCATAATATTCCAATACCAACATTGTCAAACGTGGAGCTGTTATAACTAATGAACTAAGCCTGGATAACATACAAATTGCATTGTTATTTTCAGTTAATAAATTATGATTGTAAAATGAAGTCAAAAAGTGAATATGTTAAACATTTGGTGATATGCTTTATTAGGATGTGTTCTAATTATATAAGTTATTTGTTCTATCATAAATTATCCTTTCTTTTAAATATTTTCATTTCCTTAGTGTCTAAACACACATAGGAAAGTCCATTTATATAGTTTATTGTGTAAGGAAATATTATCATATTCTTAGTGCCTAAACACTTATAGGAAAAATCCAATTACATAGTTTATTGTGTAAGGTTACCATATAAATTGAGAACACAGAAACTTAATTGATAAAATAAAAGTCAATGTATCAGAAATTATTACAATGTGGATGGTTTCCCACTGATCACCAAGATATGCTGTGTATATTCAGAAGCACTTCCCTGAAACCGAGTTTAGAGTAACATCAAGTCCAGTTTTCACTACGGGGAAATTTTTAGGGTAGATCCATGATTAATGTCAATCCCGTTGAACAAGGATGAATTGAATGTTTACCTGTAGTAACTGCTTCTTTAGGTGTATAGTTTCTTCCTCTCTGCTCCTCTCTGAAGACTTTTAAAGGAGCTATAGAAGCAGACCTCTATGAAGTGAACGTGGGACGAACTGCCGAGTCTGCGAGTAAACGGGAACTACGGTCTGTCCTCTGAAATAATAGTCGATAGCTATGGACACCAGAGAAAGCATTGTTGTTTATCTTCAAGTGAGAGAACGATACTCCTCTACAAAAACTGTTTATGGAGTTTTCCAGAAAGTGAGTTTTACAACTAGGGCACATTCTACTGAGTGTTGATGTAGTCTATATGCAGTTTGGATATCTCCTTCCCTGAAAAGCAAAACAAAGCAAAGCAAAACAAAACAAAAAACCTTTAATGGTGAACAGAGAAGCCACTTAAACACCAAATCAGCTTAGAAATATACATATATACATAAAATTACAATAATTCCCATAATAAAAGAACAGTGAATGTTTTTCTCCTCAGTTTAATTTGTGCTGCTTAAATAATAATAGTAATAAACATTTACCCAGGGAATGAGCTCCCCCTTCAAGCAAACACATTTGGTTTTTCATCTCTCCGAAAACTCTTCTGGAAGCTGGCTCTCAGGAGGTGAATTTTGCACAAATAGACACACACACACACAAACGATGGGCAAATGCAATAAGTTTTATTCTCAGTTTATTTAACATTGCTGAATATTCTCAGTAAGTTGGCAGTTAATGCTACAAGGTTAAAGACCCTAAATTACCAACACTAAAAAAAATTAACTGCACTTTTGATGGAGAGAGCCACAATACCCCATGTTCTGTCACTTTGCCACCTACATAACATAATCCCCGAGCCCTGCAGACAGTTTAATAGGACTTGACTTGCTTTGTTCTCTCCTCCCAATCCCACTGAGACTATGGTTCAGTCTTGTCAAGCCTTGTATCACTTTCATACCACACTCTTTTACTGCTTGTATCTTGAATTTGACTCTTGTTCTCTGGGGATCTGAGTGCAGCTGCAAGAAGTCATTTCAGTGTCACCTTTAACAACCATCCGAAAGATGGAACTGCGTACATCAATCTATGATGGGTTTGACTTATTACCTGTCCAAGCACAGGACATTAAAAAAAATACTCACTTTCGATTTACAAGTGTGTTGACTGGCACCCAATTCTAACAATTGGGGATCATGGCCTGGAACATATTCTTGAAGTGATCTAGGGATTTTTTTTTAACCACTAGACATTCACTTGGATAAATAAGTAAAGTAAAATTAAGAAATGTGGGGCAAAACTGAATCTTTTTGTAGTTGTTCTAGTACAAATCAACTTAAATCTTCCTATTTTCATTTCAGTTCTCATCCTGTGATTCTGTAATTGGAATTTTGTGATACTTAATATATTTGAGCCCCATATTCATAATTTATAGTAATTTAGCTACTATTTACTGAGTGCTTACTATACACTGGCCACTGTTCTGTTTTATGTGTAATGACTTATTTAATTCTCACAGCTACCTTGCAAAGAAAGCTTTATTTTTATTCCCATTTTACATTCAAAAACAACGAGCCCTGGCTGGTGTAGCTCAATAGATTGAGCATGGGCTGCGAACCAGAGGGTCTCTAGTGGGATTCCCAGTCAGGGCACATGTCAGGGTTGCAGGCTGGGTCCCAAGTGGGGGGCATGTGAGAGGCAACCTCACATTGATGTTTCTCTCCCTACCTTTCTCTCTCTCTTCCCCCTCTCTAAAAATAAATAGATAAAATCTTTAAGAAAAAAACAACAACCAGAAAACAATTATCCATTTGCCTATACTGATATTCTAATATTGGTGCACAGCTTTCTTTTCCAGGATTTGCTTAGTGTAAACAAATGTGTTTTAACTGAGGAAATGAGAAAGAGACATAATCTCACAATGACAGGCATAGATTTAGCTGCTTGAACAAGGCAGCTCTGCTTCATGGAAAGGGTAGTTTTACAAGCTGGTTAGTCTGTACAACCACTGGGATCAGTATCTAAACCACAACTGACATGTTACTGAATATATGTATATCTGAAAACTATGTACACCTGCATGGCACCCTCATTTTTTATCTAATTTCCAAAGTACTGCTTTGCCAGAAGGGAGTTACAACAATGAAGTTGACACAGAGTGCAGAAGAATGTCATTTTATCTGCCCTTTTGTGCGAGGCAGAAACACTTCTATGGAGAATCTATATAGAAAAGGCAGACATATTCCTGCATTTTCTGATGGTCTTTGTTTTCACTATAGAATCACATTCAGGGCAGGACCATTATGAAGACTTGGAACTTGTAAGAAGAATGAGGAAAATGTAAAAGTACCCTGATTCTTCATGCGTAGGTGGCAGATTTCCCTCTAGGAGAATGCTTGAATTTTCCTTCTGGAAATGAGATATTATCCTACAAAGGAATACCTTAAGGGATGTTGAAATAAGTAGAAGAAGGCCAATGTGTTTGAAGTGTTGCTGTATGTTTATTAGATTTTATTTATTGAAAATGCTTTGTTTCTATATTTTGTAAAATTAGGATCATTAAAATTTGATTTATACCTTCAATTATTGAGTTTGTAAAGATTGTGTTTTTAATAAGATACATAAAAGCATTTGCTATAATTAACCTTTTGGGAGACAAAGAAAATAAAAATCATAGTCACATTTTTCCAAAGAAGATAGAGAATTCAGCCAGTTAAGGAAGCATGATGATAATTTCCCATATTGTGTTTTTCTTTTTAATTTTTTAATGCTTGAGTAGAGCTTTTTATTTATGGTTAGTTTATCTTTTTTAAATCATTTTTTATTGTTATTCTATTACAGTTGTCCTAATTTTTTTCTCCTTTGCCCTCCTCTGCCCATCCCACCCCCTACCCCTACAGTTAATTCCCACACCATTGTCCATGTTTGTGTGTTTGTGGGTCATTCATACATGTTCTTTGTCTAGTCCCTTCCCCGTCTTTCCACCATTATCCCCCTTCCCTCTGGTCACTTTTAGTCTGTTCCATGTTTCCATGCCTTTGGTTTTATTTTGTTGATTAGCTTATTTTTTTCATTAGATTCCTCTTATATGTGAGATCATATAGTATCTATCTTTCACCGACTGACATACTTTGCTTAGCATAATATTCTCCAGTTCCATCCATGCTGTTGTAAAAGGTAGGAGTTCCTTCTTTCTTTCTGTTGTATAGTATTCCATTGTGTAAAGGCACCACAATTTTTTGATCCACTCATTTACTGATGGGCACTTAGGCTGTTTCCAGCACTTGACTATTGTAAATAGTGCTGCTATGAACACTGGGTGTGTTTTCAATAAAATAGTATATTTCTGACTTATACTTAGATGACTTAGAATAGATCATCTTTTTTTCAAACTATATTTAAAATACATAGCATAATTCCTAGGTAATCGGCATTATTTCACGAAATTTCTGTGGAGTGACAGACAGATCCTATGGCAATTCCAGATAATTCCTTGGGGGGAATCATTCTTTCCTTTCTTCCTTCCACTTTCCTTCCTTCCTTTCACTTGGGTAAGAGTGTAGTTGAATGTACTTGTGGTTTTAATTTATATTTCCTAACAACTAGTGATTTCATTTTCTTCAACACATGTAGATATCCTCTTCTGTGAAGTGGCTATGCAAGTATTTTGCTCACCTTCTTAAACTGAGCTGCTTGCCTTTCAAAGTTGATTTATAGGTTTTCCATATATATTTTGGAAATAGTCTTTTATTAGATTCTGTTTGAAAGAGCAAGAAACTTAACCATGAGGCAGAGAGTCTATGAGTCAGATGGAGCTGCATTTCACTTAGTGGTCTACGTTGGTGCCCACTCAAGGCCAGAGTGTGCCAGCAGCATTTTTCTTAGTTACTGGTCACCTGTTTGTTTTTTCAGTCTAGTCTTCAGTAGCTCTTGAGAGCTGTAACGTGTGTACTGTGTAGGTGATGAAGTAGAGTGAGAACCTAGAATTTGTAGAGTGAGTTGGCATAGCATTGTGGTAAAATTGCCCCGGTATTGCCTCATTCCATTGTTCCAGTTATTTTCCATCTGTGAACAATACTTTCTAATGCTTAACAGAGCAAAAGGTTTTATATATACACGTTAAATTTAGAAGAGTCTTAAAAATTCATGCTGCTGATGAATGGGGATTCAATTGGTGCAGGTTCTCAACCTGATAATTAAAAGAGTTCTAAAAGTAGTGGCTAATTGAATCTCAATTTACTTCTTCTTCTGCATCAACAGCTTGATTTTAGAAGCTTTTGAAAAATAGCTATAATATTCTCAAATATTTTGTTATAGCCTGACATTAATGATCTAGTAAGTAGGCTAACTCTAGATTCTATTTCAGACCTCCTTTGGAGATACTTGTGTTCAATGCTTAGAGCTGGTTGAACAGATTTAGTTCAAAAGTCCCTGGTACTTAAGAGATTTTTTACTTTCTTAAATTCATAGAAGATAAAAATCAAACTCTGTGTATAGTATAGATTACTTGCCCATGAGAGACTTCTACATCTTTGTATTACCCAGGAAATTATGTATGGATCCTTATATGTTTTGCATTAGGCAAAGCACATTAACAATTCCCTATGTTCTCCATCCAAACTAGTAAAATGACTTTAATAATTGTTTCATATACAATACCAAAGACAAATTTAGGGAGTTTGTAGACCTGAGGACAACTCTGTTGGGTCCATGGATTCTCCCTGGACCAGTGGATCCATGAATTAAGAAGCCAAGTTTTTAGGATTAAAATGCTCCCTCACTATTATAGGGCCTGATACAAGGGTCTTGCTGTGAATATCACAAGTGAGTGTCCACTGCCTTTCAGGTGCCACCGGAAGAGGTTCTGGGAACATGACGGGGTAGGAGTGGAGTGGTGGCACGGGAAAGGGAGGTGGAAGGCATTTTGTACAGGGTGTGTTGTTGGGGTACTACAGTGCTTTTCCTAAGGCCCTCTTTCAACCATCAATGTGGAAGCCACATACATTTAAGGACTGGGAATGTAAATCTGATTGAACTCCTTCAAAGTTACTGTCTCTGATTTTCATAGTCTTACCAGCTTTAGGAACTCAAGTCAGTGCAAATATTTTCCATGCTTCAGAAATGCACCATTAAGGCTTTTCTGTAATTGTTTTGAGATGAGAAAAATGAATCAAGTACTTGGGTGAATGAAGAAATATATATATGTTCCTATTTTTTTCTAGAGATTAATAAACAATCATGGGGACTTCTACAGAAAAGCTATTCTCATGGGTTACATGGCTAAACTTGTTAGAAATTCAAGATTATGTAATCTAGGGATACATTTGTATTTTAAACCAGTTCTTCATGACAATAAAATCTACATTCCAGAAACCTACCAAGATATGATAGAAGTTTAATCTTGCTCCTTTATATAAACAATGTTTTTAGCAGTTTCATTGAGTAAACCCTCCTTTTATTGCCATATTTGGTTTTAAATTTTTTCTTGAAGCTTTTTAATCTGCATTTGTTATTGATATATAAAGTACACACAAATCTGTCTCTATGTCTCTGTCTCTCCCTCTCTCATTATATATCTATGTAAAATTTGGTACTATGAAACCTGGGCAAAGGAAATTACTGCTAACTTAAATATAAATAAATTAGAAATGTGAGAATTAAACTTCAATTACATTATCTCATTAAAATAAGGACAAAATAATTTAGTCAAATTCAGTTTGGCTTTGCTGTGTATTAATGTTTAAAAATAAGTGAGATGTTTGCTAAAGACTGTCCGTATTTAGACAAATCCCTGTGTTAATACATAGCACTTAAGGTAACAAGATTCCTAATTAGTATTATAAACAGAGAAGATAACAGTGAGGGTCACATGTTCAAGTTAATTTCTTGCATAAAGACTCTCAGTGATGCTGAATTAGGTTGAATAGTGTCTCCTCAGGATTCACGTTCACCTGGAACCTGTGAATGTGATCTTAACTACTGAACAGTGTTCTTAGAAGATGCTCTCAAGTTACGATGGGTCCATACTGGATTATGGTGGGCCCTAGTCAAGTAACTGATGTGCTTGTAAGACAGGGGACATTTGGGCACGGACACTTACAGAGGGAATGTGGCTATGTGTGGATAGAGGCCGGAACTGGGGGGATGCTACCACAGCCAAGGAACTCAAGGATTTCTGGCAACCACCAGAAGTGAGGAGACTCAAGGAAAGATTCTTTTCTGGACACTTCAGAGAGAACATGGCCCTGCTGACACCGTGATTTGGGACTGTTAGCCTCCAGAACCCGAGAGAATAAATGTCTGTTGTTTTATGTCACCTGCTCTTTATAAATTTGTGATGACATTTTTAGGAAATCCAGATTCCAGTTATTCCTAGATGAAGTCCAAAATCCTTACACTGGCCTATAAGGCATTTGGTCTGCAGTCTATCCTCTCGCCCTACTCTTTCTGTAAAGTTAATTGAACAATGTTATCATTACACGCGTTGCTGTCAGATAAAATTATATATGTTTTGATTTCTGTACAAATCCCCATTTTAAGTTAGAAAACATTTGTCAAGAAAATACTATACTGCCAAATCTCAGTGAAAATATGACTAGCACAGAAATGGTTTTACTGCTGGATTTTTAAGTCCTGATAGCAATAGTGATGGTTTATTGGCAGCCGGGACTGCATTACTGCTGAGTCACTTTTATGTTTCTAATGATTCATGGGGGGAGAAGCGGAAAAACTAACAGTAACCCACCCATCTATGCAAGTTTATTGCATTATAATTGCAGGTATGATTCAGTTTAGGAGCATGAACCCTGAGTATGACTCATATTCAAATAGATTTATAAAAATTATACATTTTATGATATTGTTTATGATGAACTATTTGACTGGCAAGAATCCTAAATTTTGGCAAAACACCTTCAATACAAGAAATAAAAAAAACTTTACAAAGGCTTTGTTTCTGAGGTCCTAATTCATCTCCTTCTCTAACTGTAAATAGTAGCATCCTCTGAATGTTAATTTCCTCATAGGTAAAACAAAAAATAATCACAGCACTATAGTGAACATAATAAAGTGTGTGATATTATATCCTATTATAAAACTCAATATATCCCACATTTTTCTTAGCAATGGTGGTAAATTCATCTTTTTAACTGTGTCAGAACAGTAAGAAATTGAAGCCAGTGGGTACTAGTTAGCCACTGCTACAGAAACGTTTCATAGCAAAGCAACCCCAAACTCAGTGTCTGTTAAACAACAGTCGTTTTTATCACAGATCCGAGGCTTGTTTGGGGTTTGGCTGATCTAGTTTGGCCCCAGCTGGGCAGATTCAGCTATGCTGCCTATGTCTCTCATCTCCTTGTGGGGCTGTTCTTCTCATAACGGTGGCAGTGGTTCAAAACATAGAAGCCACATCAACAGAGTTTTTCAAACCTCTGCTTGCATTACATTTGCTAACATCCTATTGGCTAGAACAAGTCCCATGAACAGTTCTAAGTGTGGAGAAATATATCCCTGCCAGAGGTAGGGGTGAGCAGTGAAAGGATTTCAAACTGCAATAGAGAGTTGGAAATTGGAGTCATTGGTGCAATTTACCACAGTTACTGGTTTTACATTGTTTATAATATAAATGAATAAGGACAAGTGAAACATTTCTAAGAGCAAAAAGACATTAGATGCACAATGAAAAGGTACCATCCATGGAGCATTGGTGAAAGGCACGCAAGCTGGTGTGTGATTGTGGGGAAAGTCGGGGACCACATTCAGTCCCAGACCAGCTCTGCCAGCAAGGCCTCCAGCCTCAGGCAGCAGGCTGTCTTCTACTGCGGACAGCTGGGGACCGGGACAATGCAGCTGAACTCAGCCTGTGGATCCCGGCACTGGAAAGCACACATCAAGCAGCCACACCAGCTGTGAGCATCTGAGCCTGCTAGCAGGACTGCCCATAACCCTCCAATAAAAGTGTGTGAAACAAAAAAGAGGAGTATGCTTCTACCTCTGTAAAATATAACTCCAGGACCCATAGGCAAATAATCAGCCAGTTATCTCTGACATCTTTTAAAAAATGTATTCCTAAGGCAGAAAGGAGCCTAATTACATAACATTTTTTTCAGTGGCTATCATCTTGAAGTTAATGAGAAAAATAAAGGATTCCACTATCCTTACAATGTACCACCTGAGGCTCACAACCATTGTTAAATAGGCTTCAGCCCTCCGTATTCAACACTTCTGGGTGGCCTGCTAGGGTGGTGTCAGGCATGGAAATAATTAATTACTGAGGCTATGAAAGCAGGCGGAAACATGATGATATGTATATCAGAATCATGGATCAAAATCCGCAGTTTCCAAATGGATACTATTGCGAGAACAAAGTATGCTTCAAAGAACAGGATAATTAAAGGGCAGGCCTATCTCTCGAAGGAAGCAACATCATTACACTGCTTGTCACTGGGAATAATGGTGGCAAAGTGGAAACACTGTGTGGTTTGAAATCAGATAGCCCACGTTTGTGTCATGAATTGACCAGTTTACCGTGTGACAGTTATAAACATTTTTTAAAACCTGTTTTGATCCCATTTGCACAGTTGTAAAATAGATATTGTCATCTCTCACAAAGTTAAAAAATGGATTGAAGTAATATTTGTGAAAGGGTTTTAAATGGAGTGTAAACTATTAACTATATTATTGGCTGGTGTTTTGAGTTAATAGACTGATATCATGGCTCCCAAATTCTGTCTGTTAACTTCCCAGAAAGGGGGAGACAAGATAAAGTCATGATGGGCCCAATCACCAAATGCCATATAGGTCAGTTAAAGATTTTTGAGCTTCATCTAGAAGAAGGAATGGCTTTATTCCTAGTTCCATCCTTACCCTTGGCCACAGAGTGCATCACTAATGCTGAAGAGTGACCCCGTAAACAAGGCTCATCTTCCAGAAACATTAAGAGAAGTTGTCTAGAATGAATGTTGTCAAGACTCCACAATTCCTTTTGGCATTCATGTGTTTGTAGATTTTCAGCTTGTATATCTTGAGCAATAATAACAACCTCAACTATAGGAAAGACCTATAGAGGCAGACTCTGACAGTTAATTTTAAGCGTCAGCCTGAGGAGGCTAAGGGATGCCCAGACATCTTGTAGAACCTCATCTCTGAGTATGTTTGTGTGGGCCTTTCTGAAAGAGATTAGCATTTGAATAGACTGAGTAAAGAAGTTTGCCCTCCCCAATGCAGGAGAGCATCGTTCAATCTGTTAAGGGCCTGAATAGAATAAAAAGCCGGGGTGGGCGGGGGAGGAAGGGCATTTGAGCTGGGACAGCATCTTCCTCTTCGCTTGCCCTGGGAGCATTAGGGTTCCTGGTTCTCAGGCCTTCAGACCACAGCATCTCCTGGTTATTCAGCTCACAGATAGCAGATTGTGGGGCTTCTCTTCCTTAATAGAATGAGCCAGTGCCAATTGTAAATCTCTTCATATACAAAGAATTTGGTTCTGTTTTTGGGGGAACCCTGGGTAACTCCTAGACATAACTGTGAAGCAACTCAGATACTGATTAGTTGCAATTCTAAACGTGACTTGAGTTCATCTATTTCTCTTTTCTTCTCTCATCGTGTTTGCTTTGTGACTTTCAAGCAATGGCCTATAAACATTTTTTGAAAGTAATAAGAGAAAGGTAATTTTTACATATATGTATTCTGTGACTATATAAGGACAAAATATGATGCATAGTGGGGAAGTGGGGGGAGTTTGAAGGTTAAGTCTTAATTTTTAAGGAAGTCCAGAATCAGGTACTTAGTAAAAATAAACTGTAAAGTGAGTAATTTTGTTTCATATCTGTCTTAACCTAAAGCTTATCCTTGGCATGAAAACAATTACCCAAGAACATCTCACCTCCCCTGGATTGAAAGTGTGACGCCAGGCCCCAGCTCATGCCCTGGATGAGTCATTGTTTCACCCTGATGAGAATGAATCCTGCTGATGCATCACCCAAACATGGCAGATTTGTTTTTAAAGCAAGCACAGCAAAAAGCAGCGGGAAGGAAATTTAGAGCTGTTAAATAAAATCATGTAAAAATCCTGTTGGATGCCACCGAAAAGTAATTGAATTCGTGAATACCAGCCAAACAGCTCAATGAAGAGTAAATGATATGCTGATGTGTTGACATTTGAGCTTGTCTTATAGAAAGAAGGAAAAAAATAATCTTTAAATTTGAACTCATAGAAATCGTTTTTTCTGCCCTTTGTGAGTTCTTACGTGGGGATCTCCATTTCATATAAATCAGTTGAAAAGAGTCTGAAATAAGTTCTAATAGACTTAGCATAAACTTAACAAAGGGATATTTGAACACACTAAGCAAGAGATAGAATATCAAAGGGGGAAGATTACTCATTTTTGAGAATTGTTATTAATTTAATGTGTCTTTAAATGCGATGGCCAAATTCAAGATTATAAAATAATATAAGGATCTTAGTTAACAAGATGTATTCGTTTTCTCATGGCAGCTGCAACCTAAGTCAAATCAGATATTTGAAGAAATAATTGGTTTTTATGTAGAAGGTGTTGAAACCCTCTGGCAGCACAGCTGGGCACATCTGCGTTACCCAGCAATACTCAGTAGCTGGAGGTTACCCATTTACGCATAATGAATGCCTTTGGTTCACATCTGCATTACCGACGGCTAGTCTTTTTTTATGGTGCATCATTCCACAAGATGTGTGCAGTTTCCTAAACGTGCATCGAGTAGTGGCAGTTCTGGGCAGGTTTGTATTTCAGTGTACTTTTGATTGAAATATGTAGCAGTTTCTCTAAAGCAATGCTGCTTATGGTGTTCTTTCCTGGAGGAACATCAAGGTGAAAATGGGATGTGTACCCCAGCACACGGTAGAGAATGCAGGCTGGTAGGTGTATGTAGAAGGACAAACTCCTGCCTGTAGGGAAGGTGACGTTCTGGTCATGCACACTCTTCCTCAGCTCGTTGTGTGCAAAGGCTACACTGTGTGCTCATCAGCCCTTAAATTAGGTCAGGTCCTAGTGTGTTGGGGACTGAAGCACTGAAACACTGATCTGCTTCCTTTACTTTATACACAGAGGAAATAAGTTTAAAAAGGCCTGGGCAGACAAGAAAAGTGTAAAATGGACATCAGATAGCCTTAAAAAAGGTGACAGAGGTCAACTGTAGGACGGTCTGTAAACTAAGAAAAATGTGGAAGGAAGGGATGTAGTTTCCCTTATTTTTACTGTCGTGGTAAAGATGTTGGTTTAGATAAATATGTAAGTGACTCAACATCTATTATTTCATCTACCTACTTATTCATTTATTAGTAGTTGACAGCAAGAGAAACAAGCAGTTCGGTCGTGTTGGAGGGTAAATTCCAAGGCATGGATAGATGAGCTATGAGGCTGAGGAGGTGGGCAGAGGCCAATAACAGGGGCCAACATACAGAACATGTTCTCTATGGAGTACTTGAAATGTCCCCTCTAGCTCTGGGATACAGATATGAGGCGATGGCGGTGCAGGATCTTAGGTGGAGAGTAGTGTGTTTAGGGTTCTGTGTTAAGAGTCTCTGTCTGCAGAATGGAGAGTAGATTATGTGAGTGTTAAGGAAGAGAGAGCAGGAAAAAAAAAACCTGTTTCCTGGTTAGTGCAAGGCTCCTTGGGAAGAAAAGGAAAAACTTGACTAAACCTTGTCTAAGTTCATCAGTGTCACGATCCTTCCTTCCTCTCTGTGACCACTGGAGTGACTGCACCATTCTCTAGACTTTTGAAATCAGTTCATTGCTGGTATTCAAATTGCAGGGGCGTCGGCGGGGTAGGGGGGAATTATAAAATCACTTTAAGTTATTTACTGGAATTTTAATTCACTTAGGCAGATATTGCTTACTGAATTCCCACTCTGTGCCAGGTAAAAACCCATGTTTGCAGCCAGCAAATGTATAATCTAGGGTCTAGTGTACAGACAAGTACTCATGAAAGTATAATACAATACAACAGACACTATGGCAGGAGCAATACACAGTTAGGGGAGGAACTGGGAGGATTGGGGAGGATGTATATCATATCCCAATCAAAGGAGTCAGGAAAGGATTCTGAGAATTCAAGATCTAAAATGAAGGTGGTGTAGGGGTTAGTTAGGGACAATGTGGGAAGAAGGGAACATTTAGGGAGAAGAAAGAACGGTATAGACAGGGATCCTGGCTCAGCTAGGAACCTGAAATTAGTCCAGCCTGGTGGGATCAGAGACTGGTTCAGGAGGAAGGATCCAGAGATGAGGCTCACTGGACTGTGTGTATATATTGTCATCCCAAGAACACAGAATTACTCGAGGGTAGGAGGTTGTTTAATCGTTACAACTTGTCCTCTCCCAGCCTCTTTAATATCCAGTGTATGCATCAGTCAAGGAGCACAGACAAAGCAACTACTTATGGGATATAGTTCTTGCTCCTTCCTGGCAGGGAGGCTAGGGAGGAGTCTTTTCCTGGCAGGAAACTAGAGTACTCAGAGCATTTGTGTTTCTCACCCTGCAGACTTCTTTTTATCTAAACAGGTCCTTGGCTCTTCCCTCTGAAACGATGCTTTGTGGCTTCCCAAACTGCAGTGACTCAAATATTGGTGGCATTGCCTTTGCTCAGGACAGGTTTTCTAGCATTTAGAATCAATCCAGTGTTTCCTCTTCATGTAACTAATGCACTTTTTTTTGCCCCAAATACAAGTTTCCCTTGAGATCCCTCACTTTCTGTTCTTCCTCCTCTTTTCCATAGTAGGCTGCCTTGCCTGCTATTTATCAGAGGGTCTGAAAGGAAGGTTTAATTTTCGAATTATTCAAGGAGGCTCTTGGGGGGTCTCATTCCCTGCACCGCTGACTTCCGGACCGGCACAAATTGAATTCCATGCATGCGTGCTTATCTGTCTTTGACAGCCCCTTGGCATCCCCACTCTCACAGTGCACATGCAAAGGCTGACGCCATGCCCAGCCCCCTCACTTAGTGCCCGTTAGTCCCTCTCCTCCTCTCCTACAGATGCTCCTTCATCTGCAGCCTTCTGTAGCGTCGGCTCCCCACCCCTGCTGACTGCAGTCTTCTTTAGCAAATGCCAAACCTAAAGTGTATGTGGGACAGTTTCCAGATAAGCACCACCACTGTGCCCTGAATAATAACATATTTTAATTTGAGTGTAGTCTGTTCCCAACCATCTCTGAGTACTGCACCTAATCAGAAAATGCAAAGTGCAAAATTAAACTGGAAAGAAACAGTGTGCCAACAGAATCTCTAATTGCAGGGAAATAAAGCAAATACCTCTTCTTAACCAGAGAATTGGAACAATTTTTTTAAAGCACAATCTTCATGCTTTTCAAAGTTATAGGAGATATCCTGAAAAATATTTGACTTTCATTGTGAAGAAAATAGGGGACAGTTTCTTGACTTCGAAATGGTAGAAGCCCAGTCCGAATGAGATGCAAGGTTAATGAACATACTGACAGGTGGCCATGCTTGGGTGGAAAGCGTGCAGCCGGAAATAGCTGCCGGGACATCTGCGGTAATCACTGCTGATAAATGGACCTATTTGTTGATCAGTAGCTTTTCCTTCTCACATCTTTATAGTTCCCTGTGGGGCAGCTACTGAGGTTATAGAAATTGAGAAGAAAGAGTGAATATCCCAAAGGTACGTACCCAGTGAGGATTTTTTTCTCAAAAGAAATGTAGTCCCCTCATTAATAAGTTGGCCAGAAGGTAAATGACCAACATGTAGTTATAGGAAGTATATGCACGAATGGACAGACATACAGCATACATGAGTCAGGTTGGATGCGAAGTCTCCCTGCAAATGTATATGTGTGCGAAAGGAAGTTGATATCCTAGGAGTATACTCATTCTTAAACTCAGGGGCAGATGGCTCCTCACAGCTCTCCCAAGTTAGATTTCTGTAAGGAAATAATCTACTCCATGTCCGTATAAAAGCTGCTACTTGAGTCTGTCTTTACCTACATTCATTAAACTGAAAGCTATGGCAGTTCTCGCCAAAGACTTTTCTTAGGAATCTAAGAAAGAACTCAGGAGGGCTGTTTGACTTCTACATGACAGTACATTTGACTCTTCAGATTTTCCTTTGGTGGTAAATTTTGCTCCTGCTGACAGCAAGAATAATTGCTGCACACAAAGTTTAACTCTATTTTCTTGCTGAGTTTTTTACAGTGTAAGCAATCCTGCACTATGAAGCTTTTCAGGCCAAATCCTGCTCTGGGGAGGAAAAGCACATTGTATTCTGATGTCCAAGCCTGTAACAGCCTGTTGTATCATTATGGGCAGCGTGCTTACTTTGAATGGATCTTGGCATTACAGGTAATAAAAAAGTATAGATTGAGTTCTTTTTTGAATTTTACCTGCTAATTGTTTTACTAAATAAGTACAACTGCATGAGGTGAAGTGTTCATATTGTCACATATTCTCAGCTGTTCAGGTATTTGTATCTTATTGTCTTGCACTATCTACAGACTGTTGTGTAGAATTTACTGCATGCTTCCTGCATTTGGCATTTCCATTTAGGAATAATAGCCTTGTAGACAAGGACATGACTTTAGCATTAATGTACAGTATTTCATTATCTAAGTTCACCCATATGACCTGTTTCACCTGCTTGGGATCTATAAAAATGGTCACTACTGTTTTCATCTTCAGAATATATGCAGTATGACTCTGAGTCCTCAGAAAATCTATTCTTTTTGTGAGGTTTCTTCCCAAGTAATGACCAGGGACTTAAGAAATGCAAACACATTGATGATTTACTCCAATTCTTTTTTCAAATGTTGTCCCTGTTGAAAGACTTGCGATTTTCCAGGCTGCTCTTGTCCTGACCTCTGACAGAAGTTTGCTGGTCTCCAGTCTTTCTCACAAGAGCCCTCTGTGGTCACCGATTTTCATTTTTGCCTCAATGCAATCTATGAGAGGGCTTTATAATTTCTTTTTTTTTTTCAGAGGTACGGATGTGGAAGGCTGTGAGGACAGCAGAGAAGACTGATCATCTGACGCAAAGCTTTTTGTTTGAGCCAGGGATCTGTGTTATTTCTGCCTGTAGGTAAAAAAGAAACTCTCCTCTCCAGCACCATACTTCACAGGTAAGAATTGTGACATCAGGATGGGGGGACTCTGAAGCTGATGAGATCCCTCACTGATCACAATCTATGGCAGGACCAACCATGTCCCAGAACAATAGGCAAAGGAAACACCCCCTGTCTTTTGTCTCTTGTCCAACAATAAAATACCAAATGGTCAGAGGGATCATTTACTAGATCTGGAATACTCATTTCTAACCATGATCGATTTGTTCCAATAATGATTATGATAATTAATTGGTTTCAAAGACAAATACCTATTATCATTAATTTCATACACTGTGTGTTTTTAGCAAATAATAAAATTAAGATATTTACTGACTTCTTCAAAGTCACCAAAAATATAGTGGATAAAATCTTTTTAAAAAAATACATTTTTTTGATTATTGCTCTTAATAATTATATTTTGGGTTCACACTTTGAATATTGCTCTTGAGTCCCTACTATTAATTTTAAGTACATGACAAAATTTAGAATATATAAAACACATATTTTATTCTCAAAACTTAAGTGACAGGTTGAGAATAAAATACAAAAAAGTATAATAGTTCAGTAAAATAGAAAGCTCAATTTGGAAATAGATGCAGTATAAATGTTTATGTCAACACAAGATCCACGTGTCACATCCAGGTAACCATGGCCATGTGACAGATTCCAGTTGAGACTAGGAAAACTTAACCATGTGATGCGTGAACACGTGAACAATAAAAATAATTGTTGTTTTATGTCACTCTTCTTTCACTGATCTGTTATACATCAAATGTCAACTGATGTAGAAATTGGTTCTTGAGGTAGGGATTTGCAATAATGCAAATATTGATCAGAGGAGCTGGTTGAAGCTTGAAAAATGGAGAAGAAATTTTTAGCAGTGTTGGAACATGGTGAAGGAATTCATCTTGGAGTGTAGGAAACTGATAACCCAAATTATACACAGAATAATTGGTGAAACTATTATATACAATAACAAGGAAGGCTGAAACTATACTTCATGTACTCTGGATTTGTGGGGGGGACCTCAAGGGAAGATATTGAAAGTACTAGCTGGTTGATTGTAGCTACAAATGATAAGACATTGGAAGAAAGGAGACACTAAAAAGTACTGGTAAGCTTGCAAGTGGAATTTAGAGGGGATCAAGTGAGATCAGGCCTTAGATGGTTCAAAAATTAAACTCTTTCTCATATCAGGTCTTCCTTTTTTATATTGTTCATCGGGTCTTCTTAAGAGTAGAAGATTTCAGAATATACTCAATTTAATGGACAAGGATCATATTAGGAAGTCTTTCTTGAAACTTTTTAAAGAATTAAATTGGTACCTATAGACTTTCTCCACTAGGAAAAAAATAGTGTCCACAAAACTAAAGGGCACTGTATACTCTTCCCAAATTGTCAGTATATAGAGGAAAAAGCATGTTTTGAAATTAATTGTCAATGTGGCTTTTGTAGAATGGTTGTGGTCATTCAGATTTATAAATCCACAAAGATTTTAAGGAGGTTACATTTTCATAAGTGCCAATAGCCTGTGCTAAAGGGGATTGAGGTAGTTCAAATTGCAAAAATGCAATAGGTCTGCAAATTTCTATAGACAGGAAAAAAGCAAAGAAATCTATACAACTTCCCATATAAGCTATTTTTTTAAAGTCAAGGAATAATAAAAAAAATAAAAGGATACCTCAAAGCACTGACTCAGATATTGGAACTGAGAGTACTGGAGGACCATGGCCTACCTGAATGGTTGTTTCCCCAATGAAAGGAACCTGCACTAATTAAGAAACACTTTATGCCTCCAGGGTAGAGATACCAGGGAACACATGCTCAGTGGGATTTCAGAAATGCTATGAACTAGTGACAGCTATGGAGTTTTCATGTTTACTTTTTCAGATGGGAGTATTTATTGTGCTTATTGTATCCCTGTTTCACCATGGAGTGGCAAATCACCGGCATTTTTAGCTCAGAAGTCTCTGGATCTAGAAGAGTGTGTCTAAGGGACCGTGTTCAGGTATGATGAAGATTAAGCTCTTGGATTTAGAGACTATCAGGATAAACTAAGCATATTTTACATGTGGGAGGAGCAGGACACGACCAGAGGGAGACCAGAAAAAGGACTGTGGTCAATTATGTATAAAAATGGCCCAGCGCTCCACCTTATATCCCCCATCCACAAGCAATGTGGCTTTTCAGCCATCGTAGGGAAGGTCTTGTCTGTGATCTGCTTTGGCTGATAAACAGTGGGAGAAATGGGAGCCCGCCAGTTCTGAGCCTAAGCCTCAATGGGCCGGCCATCTGTCTGGCCCCCCTTTTGTGGCCCTGCTGCCACCATGTGAACAGAGCTTACTATCCCACTGGATCTTGAACCTAGTGGCCTCGTCACTCCTTCACCCAGTCAGTCACAGCCAGTCACAAAAACCTGTGAGGGAGGCTATGCTGGAACTGTCACCTCCAGGCTACCTACAAAATGACTGTAGGCACATGAACAAACCAAGCTTAAATGTGTTAAAGCTGGCCTAGATCAGAAGAATTGTCTAACAAAACCGTATCTGCACTCACAAAACTGTATGATTGGCTTTTAAGCCACTAAATTTTGGGAGTTTTTGTAACATACAATAAATGTGACACTCTCTGTTCCCCCAGAATGCCTCTTCTGCCAGCTCACTGAATGTTGATACCCCACAGTTACAGATCCTTCCTTGATTTATCCACTAACTTTATTTTTAAAAAAACAAACAAACACCCAGTGTTTGAGATGATAATCAATTGATCATATTCTTTACTGACTTGAGAAGAGGAATACTTGGGAGCAGATTGAAGATCTTGGAAAAAATGTCTGATTGACAAGAAAATATCATTTTCTTAGGAGAAATATTGCAGATAATGCCCAAGTCCTCTGTACTAGAATTTAAATGAAGGCAAAGAATTGAAAGGATATTAAGAGTTGGTATGTGTTTTCCTCACAAAGCACAGGTGTGATATAAAGCTCTCGATGGAAATCTTATGCAGCAAACATTTCTCTGTGGTTCTTGACAGAGATAGATGTGAGTAATGCCCAGGAAGTGAAATTTGGAAGTTTATGTGACTCTGTTAGATATTTAGAAAGTATGAAGCATGTTGTTGTGACTGCTTTGTCTGCATTTTCCCTTTACCTAAGAGAAACTTGATTTTGTGTTGAAAGAATATCCCTCTTCACTCTCAGCCTGTGGGCTGTGCATGGTGCTGACACCACTGTCATTGTTCCAAAGGAAGCACGTGATCCAGGCCACACAGGGATTGAATATTGGGATGTTTCCTGAAACTATGGGGAAGGAAAGTTTATATTGCTGTGAGCTAGTAGCTTTTGTAAGGTGAGTCTTTGTGTACTGACAACCACCTTGCCATCACCAAAGGACAGCTGCTTATAAATGAAGCTAAAACAGAGGTTAGACAGCATTGAGAGTTGCACAGAAACAGATCTCCAATGAACTTGACTGATTCTTGAGCCCATGAAGGCG
>CM052545.1:26778918-26848292 GCA_028533065.1 Trachops cirrhosus | reverse complement strand
CAAACAAAATGAAAGGAGGTATGGGAATGGGGCTTGATCACAAGAATTGAACATGAAATACTGGAGTACGTAATGAGAAAGAAAACAGACTCAAGTAAGAATTTAGAAATTTCCAATTTGTCTCTGGTCCTGGAGTGTTTTTGTCCAGTTTGTTTGCGTCAGTAAATATGCTGCCCTTTCCTTTCCTCTTCTTGCTGTACCTCTCAACAATGTTCAACTACCACACAGAAAAAACCCTTTTCTGTGTGGACAGAATAAGAAGATTATAACATCACTGGTCCAAAATTCTATATAAACGATGAGGTCTGGGAGTGATATTTTACCATACTATCAGTCATAACATTATTATATAACATATACAATAAACCCCAGTGTCAGTGATTCATTGTTTAAGCTCTTGACTCATTAAAAGTTAAAACAAAAATTTCATTAAGAAGTCATTGACAGCTTCTCAATGATTAGATGTGGGTTAGTAATTAAACATAACTCAAACCTTAGACTTAGATCTTACCTTAGGCCAGACTCTTGAATCTCTTGGATTTTTTACTGTATTGTTGTCTTTCCATGGAAAGACATCAGCTGGTGAAGGAAGATCAGATATCCCACTGATCTGACATTAGCAGCCCACCCAGAGTAGTCTACCTAAGGTATGGTTTTATCTATCTTTCTGTTTAGATGCTTCATTTATGTGCCTGCCTATATTTATCCCCTTGGGAACTTTGGTATCTGGTTCTGTATATAAGAAGTTTAAAGCATCACTTCTTCCTAACAAGGAAAACACTGAACAGACTAAAATATCAACAACACTTCTGGGATCAATAAGAATGGGGAAGACACAGAGCAAACCACTGCCCCCAAGATTGGAGAAACTAATAGGAGAATAGAGGGGTCAGGGTTTATCAGAGCAGAGACTCACTCATTACTGGAAGCCACCATGGGACCAGAGCCCAGGTAGGAAGACCTGAACTGTAATAGATGAAATACTGGATGCTTAATGTGGACAAGCTTGAGAGTTAAAGGTTCCAGGGAGACCCAGTCATGCCAGGGGGCGGGGCAGGGAGCACACAATATTGTAAGATTTATCTCTAGAAGCTATACTAGGTTCCTGCAGTAAGTATCAGACAAAAGTCTCCGCAGGCTTCCAGTAGAGGCAGAGAACAATAAACTATTTTAAAACTCACCAGAGCACTCTGTTCTTATGAACATGGCTTACTCTCAGAGGAAAGTAGTTAACTAGAACCTGACTTGCTGATTGTCAGAGCCTAATCAACCCGGAGAAGAGCAATACTCAGCCCCAGTCTACTCTAGCCATTCTGTTGCATCTAATGGGGGACCTAATTCTAGGACTATAGAAGACTTTTTTGTCCTCCTGCACTTCACCAATGCCTTACTAAAGATCTATTTACAATAATTTCTTTTATCCAATCATGTTCAGCTATTACGGGAAATTACAAAGCATATGAAAAGTTAAAAAGATAGAATTTGAAGAGACAGAGAAAGCATCAGTAACAGACATGGCAGGGATGTCAGAATGACCAGACTGTGAATTTAAAAGAATTATGATTAATATCCTAAATATTCTAAAGGGTAAAGTAGACAGCATGCAAGAACAGATGGGCAATATCAGCAGAGAGGTGAAAATCCTCATAAAGAACCGAAAAGAAGAAATACTAGAGATAAACAACACTGCAACAGAAATAAAGAATGCCTTTTTTAGTAGAGTGGACATGGCTGAGAAGAGAATCTCTGAGCTAGACGACATGCCAATTGAATTCTTAAACCCTGCCAAGCAAAGAGAACAAAGACTGAAAAAAAAAACCAATACCCAAGATCTGTGGGACCACTACCAAAGGTGTAACGTATGAATAATGGGAATATCAGAAGGAGAAGAGAGAAACAAAGGACAAGAAGAAATATTTGAAACAAAAATGATCAAGAATTTCCCCAAATTAATGTCAGATTTCAAACAACACAGATCCAGGAATCTTAGGGAACACCAAACACAATAGATGAAAAAAAAAACCCAAAACCCTATGCATACACATATCATTTCAAATTATAGAACATCAAGGGTAAAGACCAAAAAAACTTAAAGAAGCCAGAGGAAACACTTTACTTATAGAGAAGATAAAAATCACATTTGACTTCTTAGAAATCATGTAACCAAAAGGAGAGTGGAATGAGATACTTAAAATGTTAAGAAAAAAAAAATCCACCAACCTAGAATTCTATAACCAGTGAAATTAACCTTCAACAGTAAGGAAGAAACAAACAGTCAGACAAAGTACAAAGATGGAATTTGCGTTCACTAGCACTGCCTCGGAAGAAGTACTTAGGGAATATAAACAAGAATTACAACCATCAGATTTGTTTTGAGAGGAAACATTTACTGTAGGAAGGACAGAGTGAATAAAATCTAGGACTTAGTTTGGCAGAAAAGAAGGGAGAGAATATTTTATATCAGAGAATTGTCATAATGGAAAGTTCCATTGACTCCCATGATGAAGAGAACAAATGTTCCCAATAAATGATGAGCCATGGCTAGGTTTTTAGCAGCTATGTGATATTTTCAATGTTTTCCATGAACAAGTAATTTGCTGGGGTGAACAAGATAGGCTGTGGAGAATCTCAGGAAGGAGGGTGACACAAGTGGAAGAACAATTTGAAAGCTGCTGTAGCAGGTAGCAATTCGACCTGGAAAGCATCATGCACCACGCTGTTGGCGGAGACACAGAGAAGTCAAAGGGCTGTCTCTAGCAGTTGCTTACCTGTGCAGATCACCTGAAACTTTCTGAAACTCCCACGGATTTCAGGTTCAGTTCCAATTAAAATTTTCAATAAAAATTTCCTTCAGGAATGATATAAGTTAATTCTTTAATGTTTTAAAATGCAATATATTTCCAAGTGAGGTAGTTCTTTTTATGCCATTCACTGGGGAAAGAACCATTTGATCAGCTTGGAAATTGCCCACTAGAACTAATTATTTTAATTGACTTGTCATGATATGACAATACCTAAGAGATCAATTTTACCTCACGGGATAAAGTTTCTGCCTATATATGTTTGATCAGAAAGCTTTTGGTTACACAGAGATCAAAATGCCCAAATTGATCCCTGACCGAATGTTGCTGTCCATATAGGGTAGGCATATGTGATCACTAAGGTTTGTAAACCACAAAATGCTCAAGCCATGTAAATTAAATTGAGGAAACCAAATTTGTTGGCAGGAATAAATTCAAGATTTATAAAATGATGAAGAGCCTGGAAACAGGATTTGTCTCTAAAATTTGAATCCATAAATGAAAAGTAAGAAATGAGATAATAAGCATTTTTTTGATATTTGAAACCTTTTTGATAATGGTATTATAAATTTTGTTAACAATTTTTTAAAGCGTAGTCACTTCATGTTTAATTCTGATTTTTCTCAAATATAATGCCTATCTATTTAAGGAAATAGACTGATTCAAAAAACACTTCAGTATGAGAAAGCTTAACCATTTGGAAGACTGCAAATATGGTTACAGACGTAGGTTTGGTGCCATCTGGAATTAGCTGTTTTTTATTAAAGTTATTTTTTCCTACACAGTGTGCTTCTGTACTTAATATTTATTTTATTTTATTTTATTTTATTTTTCAATTACAGTTTACACTCAATGCTTACTATCTTGCTTTAGTTTCATCTGTACAACATAGTGATTAGACAATCATGTACTTTACAAAGTAATCCCCCAATATTTTCAAGTACCCAGCTGGCACCATACATAGTTATTATTTTCATGTTCTTTAACATCACTAGTCACTCACTTTTTCTCTCAACAAATAATCTTTTCTCTGAATAATAACAGTTTTTCAGAGAGACATGATATGCCAGGATTGAGGAGGCAGAAGATTTTAACTTGGTTTACACATGGAGACTTAAGCATTCCTGAATGTGAGAAGAGGCATGAATACAGCTGATTTGCAGTTCCCACTGAGCTGAAACCTGCTTATTCAGATTTGTGTCTCAGCCTAAAATAATGAGAAAAAGGATCTAGATGCTACTTAGGTTAACATGATAAAATTAGTTAAACTGCATATTCATTCCCTTTTCCCTGTGGTTTTCAATGAGCTGCATCATTGGTGTGTTAATATAGTGTCATTACCTTGACATTGACACTATTATGAGCTTTATTGAATGTCATGTTAGCTTCTTCTGGTTTTCTCATCAGTTTTTTGGTGAGTTTGTACACCACGGTGGCTTCATTGGTTGGAGTAGAAATACTTTCACAGGAAGGAATTCAGCTCCCTGTTTGAAGGCATGAAACAGCTCATGATTAGTCATTCACAGAATTCTTCCTTAAACTTCTAAATCTGAAAATCCCTGCTTCTGCTCCTGTTTCATCAGATTTGCATGCAGGGCACGTTGGTTCTCTATTTTCTCCTTTGTTCATGTAGAAGCACACATGGCTTCTCTACTCCTGCCAGGCCTCCATCTCCCCACTCCCAGCTCCACTGAGCACAGCCAGACTGCATCACCAGCGGGAGCTCTCATCCTGAACTCGGTTGTGATTGGGCACAGGAGACTGTCACAGACAAGTCACAGTAATTCCCTGTGCTTCTTTTATATGGTAATAATATAAGCAAGAAACAGAAGAGCTTTCAAGATAGCCTGCTACTGCTCCAAAATTGCTTTGAGACCACCTTAAATTGCATTCTCTGTTTTCAAAGGCAGACAAATGTCTAATATGTTTTAGAAACATGTCTAGCAAAATTCATTTGTAGTTTTTACACTTGCTGCTGACAGAAGTACATCCCACTTATCTAGAGAATTGCCACAAATGAAATGGCTGATTCTCTAAAGTGAAGAATAAATGAAGCATTAATATAAACAGATAACTATAAATTTAAACAAATACTCTAAACACATATAAGGAAAATAACGAAGACAAGTAGGGGAATCTCCATTTTTTTCTTTCCTATTGGATAGTCTAGCAGAAGAGGCATTACTTTTTGCATGTCTGTGGCTTGGTGGAACACAGCTCAGAAGCACCTTCTAATGCTCACTCTGTTCACGTGTGATCTTGGAGATGATAGGAAGAAAGCTCTTCTCCTTCATTACTTTTTTACTAGTCAAGGGCCTACTTCTGCCTAGGAGAGAAAGAGCTGCCTTTGGAACTCTATAATGCATTGCCTGTGTTTCATAATCAACTGTGACTTCCCTAGCTAGTGTGCTTCATATTATTCTGGGACATGTTGCATTCAGCAACTGCGAGAACAAATGCCGGAGACTTTTCAGAGTTTCAAAGATGTTACTTTATTGGCCAAGTTTAACCTGCACAGGGGCGAGCTCTCAAGGTGTCCAGAGACACGGTACCCACAAGGGCTGCAGACGAGAGTCGCGCCGAGCGCTTACAGCTAAGTCCTTATATAGGGACGGGCAAGCAAGCGTTATACAGAAGCAGACGTGGCAGTTAGCTATTCGCTTACAAAGACCACGCGTGGGAACAGGGTTGGGCGTTGGCTCAACAGTTGTAACTTTTCAAACCAAACATGTTAGGTTGCATCTGTTTTACAATCCTGTGTTCTTGCACAAGGCAGGAGGGCCAGATGTCCGTTCAGTAACCTCCTGTACCCTGGGACCTAACCAGTTCCTGTTTTCTCATGGTCTAAGTTTTCCTTGCTCCTTACAGGACAATGTATTAATACAATAATAATCTAAAGATAATAGTAGTTAGTACAAGTAGTCAGGCAGCAAAGATAAATTTGGCTCAAGCATCTGTATTTAGTTATATAAGCAACCTGACACCTATTTCTTCACTCTGATTTTTCTAAATATTATTTTGTTAAGACATTGAAAGAAAAATAGCTTTAGTCCCTTTTCTTTGGTAAACATTATCACAGGCTCAAAAACTCATGATTTACGTACACTTTTCCACCTCTTGTGTTTATGTTTCAGAATCTGAAAATTTTCTTTTATGAAAATATCTTTTAATAGCCTGTGAGAATTGTGGTTTTACCACCCCTGCCCTAATATTTGTCTGAAGAGAGTAAGAAAGACAAATTCGATGAGTGGATCTTTAGTTCCTCATTGTTTTGGAGTGTAGTCCAAAGCATTTGATACTGGCATATACACCCATGACCTGCATTTTATTTACTCTCTTGATATTTCCAATGCCTGGAACATATTACTCAGTCAAAAGCATTGATTACAAAAATGAGATAGGTAAGATATTTTGTTGTTCTTTGCTGGACTTGAGGAAACTAGTATAAGAGGTTATTTGCACAGGCCTAATAGCAACAGTTGGACAGGGCTGGGACTGGTACTTCACTGCCCAAATCATCTCAATTCTTTATTCTCTTCATCTCAGTTCTCTATTGCTATCTCTCACAGTGTGTGTGTGGGGGCGGGGGTGTTGGCAGGGGAGCAAAAGAGAAAATGGCTAAAGAAACCCCAGGAAAACAAAGAAAAGGTGATATATTCAGTCCTTTTGAAATAATCCAAATGCTAATGTCCTCATTTGGTCTTAGCTTGAAAATCTAGTATGACTTTACAAACCAATTTCCTGCACCACACTGGCAATCAAATACTTAGCTATAGCATGCTGTGAATCCAAATGGGCACATCTAAACTAAAATGGCATGCATTTTAACATTATTCCATTTGACAAGTCTCTCTTCAGAATCAGAGTGAACCAGGATTTTATTGAACAGAGAGCCTGCATGAAAGTGATACGTTGGAATCTTTTATTTTTCTTTTTCAAAGTAGCTTTTGCATTGCATTAAATGCCCTCTGTTCTATAATGGAAGTAATATAAAGTCACATCCTTTCAATATAGATAATATTCAGGTTTATTACTCTTTTTAAAAAAGACAGTCTGCAGTTTCATGCCAGTGATCACATCTGCAAACAATCACCAAGCAAATCTGTTTCTCTGTACATCCCTGTAGAAAGTGTGGAGATTACTAGATTTTACTGACTATCTGAACCATCTTTTTGAAATTATAGTTTATCCACAAAGCCCTATCACTGACAGGTAGATAAGCACTATACAAACAGAAGAGCACAATTAGATATCAATGATTATGATTTCTGAACCATGTGCCTATTCTTAAAGTAATAGCTGCTGTTACTGGCAATGTCAGCTCTTGGTTCTTGAGTTCAGTGAAGAAAAAATTCAGAGCCAAGCACTCTAATACAAGAGGAAGTTTGTTTAGCATGCAAAGCAAAAGCACACTTGAAGAGAAGAATTAAGCAGGCTTTTCAGAGAGCTGCCTTGGCCTTTTAGAAAGAAAATTATAGAGGGAGAAGTGAGCCAGCTGGGCTGCATAGACTCAGAAAAACAAGTTACAGAGGCAAAAGAATGGCCCTCAGAAATAGGTTCAGGGGGGAAGCCCAGATGAGGCTGCCACTCTGCTCCCTCTGCTCCCCTGGTTGAGACTCTTGTAGGGACACTTAGAGCTTAGGAGAGGGAAAGCAAAGATACTCACCTGAACAAAGAAGGCATGGTTTTGCTTTAGGTGTGGTTGTTAATAATTGTGAGTTTGCTGTCATTTTACTGTACATGTTTTTTATCATCTCTTTCTTAGATAAGTCCCTTTAACATTTCATACAATAAGGGCTTGGTGATGATGTACTCCTTTAACTTGACCTTATCAGAGAAGTGCTTTATCTGCCCTTCCATTCTAAATGAAAGCTTTGCTGAATAGAGCAATCTTGGATGTAGGTCCTTGCCTTTCAGGACTTGGAATACTTCTTTCTAGCCCCTTCTTGCCTGTAAGGTCTCTTTAAATCAGCTAACAGTCTGATGGAAACTCCTTTGTAGGTGACTGTCCTCTTATCTCTTGCTGCTTCTAGAATTCTCTCCATTTTAATCTTGGGTAATGTAATTACGATATGCCTTCGTGTGTTCCTCCAAAACCAAAAAACAAACTAAGCAAATGACTAGAACAGGAGCAGAACCACAGAAATAGAGATCACATGGAGGGTTAGCAACAGGGAGTAGGAGAAGGAGAGAGGGGAAAAGGTACAGAGAATAAGTGGCATAGATGGTAGGTAGAAAATAGGGTGATGTCAAGAATAGTATGGGAAATGTAGAAGCTAAAGAACTTATGACACATGGACATGAATTAAAGGGGAGAATGTGGGTGGGAGAGGGTGAGCAGGGTGGAGGGGAATGAAGCGGGGGAAATGGGACAACCGTAATAGCATAATAAAATAAAATAAAATAAAATAAAATAAAATAAAATAAAATAAAATAAAATAAAATAGTATAAAAAAAAAAAAGAAGGCATGGGCATGCTCTAGAGAGAGAGAGTGCACACTGAGTACTTTACCTAAAGAGCTTTTTTCTGTTTTCTAAAGTGAGGAGTTTTAGGGGAGGTCTCAGGGAACAATTTCAGTAGATCAGGTTTTCAGGTCTGTTCTTTAATATGCTAATTCATCAAAATGAGCGTGTCGAGTGAGGGTCATGGTCTGTATTGATTGGTTGGCACTAGGGGTCATCGGTGATTGCCTCTGGTGCTGATGCCAGCCATGGCATTGTTCTATCTGGTTCTGCCGCTTTTCTGGGCCTGAAACTAAAACAAAACTGACACTTAAATCTAACCTCAAACTCTTTCTCTGTGGTCAACTGACCAAGAAGAGGCTTTGTTTCCAAGATTATTTGATGCTTATCAGACCTTCATTGTCTTGAAGGCCTAATGCCTAAGGGAGTGGTCAGCGTTCTAGATGAGGCCGGTTTGAATGAGCTGTTTCAGTTTTCCCATTCCACTTGCCAAGGAATTTTCCTAGCTTCTTACTCTTCCGTCTCACTAACATTATCCCATGATACTAGCGACTTACTTACTGTGCATAATGACAAAAAGATATATTAAGCTTATAAGGAAACCATCAAACTAATTCTAGCTTGCTTCACTTATTCCACATACGTGAATGTGCTCAGTTTAGGAAAGCATTTATGGTTATTCCAAAAATACCAAAGGACTTTTAAATAGGACTAACAGAGCAAATTAGAGTTTACACAAAGAAAGTAGAAAACAGTAAAATATAACTAATTATGTTTACAACTCTTTTTAAAGAATTTAATAACATAGAATTAGAGAATGAGGTGTGGACTCACAAAGGTCATCTTTACCTTAACTGAGCCTGTCTGTTGCCTTTTTGCATCTACAATGACATCCCTTTTGGATACCAGGTTAGTTTCCTTTTTCCAGACCCCTCAGGGCATAATCACTGCACCAGAGCAGAGACCATAAAACCCCTCCTTATTACTGTTACTGTGTTAATTGTTAACTGTTAACTCTGCTATACCCACCAATGTAAAAGACGTATATGTCTATTCATTTTACTTTTTACCCAGTTCTAGAGATTTCCCCACTTTGCTTTCTCCTGCCTCCCTAACCTATTGTATCACCAAATGGGTTTCATAAAACCCCCTTACACCTCCTCCTTTAATTGTAACATATTAAATAAGCTACAAAGCTGCCATTCTCTGGAGCATTTTCTCAATCCACTGATACTTTGCTTCCCAGCAATTGTCATCAAATAAACTCAAAATTCCCTACAGGTTGGGACATTTTTTATGTTGACAGAGCAGAAAAATAAAATCCAGTAATGGTACAATCATATATGTAAGTATAACATTATATGAATGTAACCCAGCAGTCATCTGTCTGCATGACCTCAAAACTGCTAGTTTGTAGAGTCATTTCCTCTCCTCCCACAGGTGAACACGCTCCTGGGGGTTACAGTTCTGCTAATTATCTCTTGCTCTAATTTCCTCCTTTCCTTGAGTTTTTAATATCACTGGTTTTCTACACTTGCGATTAATCTCTTCTCTCTGCCCTGTATCAACACAAATCTGGATAGAACATTTGTATTTAATATTAGAAATCAATAACCAGTGTGAGTCAATTGCACACTTTGGAGAGTTTTGCCGGAAGATTGGAAGGAACCGTGAAGACAGTGCCACAGGAACACAGGCTGGAAGAACACAGAGAATGCAGGAAGGAGGTCAGGAGTAAATATTGGATTTAATTCTTTGTGATGCTCTCTACTGACTTCAGCGTCCAGAATTTTCACTCTCCTGAATTATAAGTTTTTTTTTTTAAAGAAGTGACTTATATATTTTTATATTTTTATTTATTGATTTGAAAGAGAAAGGGAGAGGAACATCGATCAGTTGTTTCACTTACTTATAAATTTATTGGATAACTCGTGTATGTGCCCTGACTGGGGATGAGACTCGCAACCTTGGTGTTTCTGCACCATGCTCTAACCATCTGAGCTACCCAGCCAGGGCTCTGCTTTGTTTTGTAAGCTGTACTCACTTTGATGAAAAAATAGTCTGCTGGTTTGGCTCATAACGATGAATTTATTTTGGTCTGAGTTGTTCCTAACTATGTCAGTTATGGAATAAGTATATACATATTTTCATATTTTTATGACAACTCAATTTAAGATATGTACTAATGTATTAAAAATTCCACAAAGTTTGCATCAGTGCGACATTTTATAAGCATTATGCTGCCTAAAAATCTTCCCAGATATCAGAATCATCAGGCAAAGACTTTAAGACAACTACAATAATGATGTTAATAAAACATGGAAAATGCAGGAACAGATGGGGGAATTTCAGTACATATATATGTAAATGATAAAAAGAGCCAAATTGAAATATCAGAAATGAAAAATGAATAGGAAATTAAAAATTCATTGGGTGGGCTTATTATTCAACAATATCAAGTACTGATATTATATATAATGATATCACACAATACATATCATTGTAACACAAGAGGGGGAAAAAGAAAGAAGAGCTAATGCCTGAGCATTTTCCAAAATTGCAGAAAGACGTCTCACTGTGAACTGCGGAAGCGCAGCACACAGCAGTGAGGGTAAGCTGAGAACAATGCTGGGGCGCGTCCGAGTCACGCTGGCAGAAACGAGGAGTGTAACGCTACCAGCTGCTTTTGGGTATTGTTGGAATTCTTTTACACTCAACAATCCACTTTTCAATATTCTTTGGTGTTAAGTCTGTGCTAATTTAAACAAAAATACCTATATGTTATTTTCGAAATCAGAAACAATTGGAGGGCATTTCATTGTTTGTGGACCAAACCTGGCCCACCACCTATTCCATGTGGCCTGCGAGCCTTGACTGGCTTTTGCATTTATAAATACCTGAAAAGTGTCAAAAATGGTGGTACTTTATGATACGTGAAAATCATGGAATTCGGGTTTTACTGCCCACACACACAGGTTTATAGGCAGGCAGCAGCACTCATTCATTTGTGTGCTGTGGTCCATGTGGCTTCGCACCACGACAGCAGAGGAGTGGCGGGGGGAGGGACTGTTGTATGCGGGGCACACTCGCTGCTGCACAATGCCGGCACTACCAGTTGTGGTGGCACAGTTGTAACTCTGCAGCCTTTCAAATGCCACATGTCGCCATAACACATTTTACTTATTTTGTACACCAGTGCATACTCATAAAACAAGAATATTGGGTTTTAAATGTTGCATTTTTAAGGCACAGTGTGGTATGGTTTACTTGTGCCGAATTAGATAGGAAATCATTGTTTCTATGCTATGACACTGTACCTGTGCTCAGTGAATATGCTTTGACATCAACGGATTAAGCACTTGTCACAATGTTAGCTTCTCTTTACCTTTTTTACCCAGCGCCCCTACACTCCTTTCTCTGACAACTGTCAGTCCATTCTCTGTATCAATGAGCCTGTTCCTGTTTTGTTAGTTTATTAGATTCCACATATAAGTGAGATCATACAGTACTTGTCTTTCTCTGACTTGCTTATTTCACTTAGCTTAATACTCTCCAGGTCCACCCATGCTGTCACATAAGGTAATATTTCCTTCTTTTTTACAGCCACATCATATTCCATTGTGTAAATGTACCACCACTTTTTTATCCACTCATCTACTGATGGACACTTGGCTGTTTCCACATCCTGGATGTTGTAAGTAATGCTGCAGTGAACAATGGAGTGCATATATTCTTTCAAATTAGTGTTTTGGTGTTCTTTGGATATCCTACCAGAAATGGAATCACTAGGTCAAAAGGCAGTTCCATTTTTAATTTTATGAGGAAAGTCCATACTGCTTTCCACAGTGGCTGTACCAGTCTGCCACCAACAGTGTACTAGGGTTCCCTTTTCTCCACATCCTTGCCAACACTTGTTATTTGCTGATTATTGGTGATAACCATTATGACAGGCATGAGGTGATAGCTCTTGTGGTTTTAATTTTCATTGCTTTGATGATTAGTGACATCAACCATGAAAGACCCCAAATAGCCTCAGAAATCTTGAGAAAAAAGAACAAAGTTGGAGGTACCATATTACCTGATATCAAACTATACTACAAAGCCATAGTAGTCAAAACAGCATGGTATTGGCATAAAAACCAGCATATAGATTGATGGAACAGAATAGAGAGCGCAGAAATAAACCCACATTTTTATCATCAATTAATATTTGACAAGGAGGCAAGAACATACAATGGGAAAAGAACAATCTATTCAATAAATGGTGTTGGGAAAATAGAACAGATACATGCAAAAAATGAAACTAGACCACCTCCTTACACCACATACAGAACAAACTCAAAATGGATTAAAGACGTAAGTGCAAGTTATGAAACCATAAAAATTCTAGAAGAACACTAAGGCAGTAAAATCTTGGACATTATTTATAGCATGTTTTGTTCTGATATATCTTCTCAAGCAAAGGGAACAAAAGAAAAAAATAAACAAATGGGACTACATCAAACTAAAAAGCTTTTGCACAGCAAATGAAACAATCAACAAAATGAAAAGACAACCCACTGAGTGGGAGAACAAATCCACCAATGATTTATCTGATATGGAGTCAATTTCCAAATTTTATAAAAAACTTATACCACTCAACATGAAAAACAACAGCAACAGCAACAACAATCCAATTAAAAAATGGGCAAAGGACCTGAATAGACACTTCTGCAAAGGGGATGCGCAGATGGCCAATAGGCACGTGAAGAGCTTTCTTGTATCGGCACTGGTACTCAAGCCCATTTTCTCGTTACTCCCACTACGGAATTCCTTTAAACATATTTTAGGGCTTGGTCTTTTAAAAGCACTTTTAAAAGGGAACATGGCATTCATACTGATAAAAATATTCAAACCCAACTTGTAGAGGGTTCCTCCATCTCAGTTTATCCTTCCATGGGTACTCTCCCTAGGATACATAGTACCCTAGAGAGGATATGGGACTATGGGATTGCTGTTGATATTTACATATTTACTCTCCTATTTTATGGCTTAAAATTTCTCTATATTAAATGTCTCCCTTTAAACTACAGTGTAAATTTTGTCTCCTGATGGGACTCTGTCTGGTTCATAGGAATTACTGAAGGCCATGTAAGTATATTCTATTAAATACAAACTAATTTCTCCTTGGCTTGGACCCAAAAATGTCTACGGCCATTAAAAGGTCATCAGCATGAGAAGAAGGGTGAAGTCAACTCATGGCTGAAAGAGACAGCAGTTTTGATCTGTTCATTTAATTCTCCATGTGAGTACATGCACGTGTAGGAGTCTTGGCTCTGGAGAGGGACCATGCAAGTTAGGGTAACATGAACTTCTCCTCAGCCCTGGGAAGTCTAGTCTCTGTCTGGATAGCCTTTACCCAATTAAAAAAAAATCTATCCCAACATTGACAAACTACTGCAGGCAGTATCAGTCTAGTTTGTCATAAGCTTTTACAAATAAAATTGTATTAAAATTCACCCACACATATTCCTTGCATATTGACTGTGGCTGCTTTCATGCTGTGATGGCATAGTTGAGTAGTTGCAACAGACACTATGTCTCACAAAACCTAAAATATTTACTGCTTGGTTTTGAGCAGATAACATTTACAGATGTCTGCCCTATACAATTCAGTGGCATTAAAAATTTGAGTAGAGACAGCGATTTTTGTTGCATAGACAGAAAATGTGAGCCCTTTGAAGTCAGCCATTAGTTTCTAATCTAAGAACCCAAGGACAGTAGGTGTGTTTCTGTGTAAGGTCAAGTGTTTGAGAGACACTAATTTTTTTGCCATTCAGGAACCTTGAAATGTTCAAACAAATATATGCTTAGTATAATGTATGCATTCATTTTCTTAAAATAGTCTCTCAAAATTATAAAAATGTCAGGTCCCCCTGATTTTTGATACATCCTCTGAAGAACCTGACAATAAAATAAGAAAGATGATGATATTTTGGTACAAAACATTGAATTCTTGCAGACAGAATTTTTAAAAGAAAATTTCCTTATACACTTTGAATAATGAAATATTGAACTGTGTACATAACTTCCCAAAAAGTTATGCAAACAGCCTCAAGAAGCAGGATTATAGCTAGTGGAGATAAAATGATTGATATTTAAGAATATCTTCTACCTAGAATCTACATATATGGTATAAGTTTGTTCTTTATCACTATTTTTACTTTTTGTGCTTTTTAATTTCATTTTTTAGTTTAAACATATTCCAAGCATTTGACCAACAAGGTAGTTTTCCCAAAGATAAGGTTGAGGGTGGATATTCTTGCTGTAGGTCATGTATTTTTCCCTAAGATTTTCTCTTTTTAGAGAAATTCTGAATTTAGAGAATTTTTGGAGACTCCCCAAAATTTTTACTAGAATAGGAAGATTCAGCTAAAGAGTAATCATCAGTTCTTACAATCTAAAATACAAAAAGAACAAAGCTTCACTTACTACCCACAAGTGGAAATAATATACTGAAATAGGCAAATAAGTGTGGGCAACAAGAGTAGAAGTAGAAAATAAGAGAAAGGTGATTATAAAGGCATGTTTGGAAGAAGCGCAGAAAGGAAAAGCAAAGATCTTAATAAATAGAAGGAGGAGATGGAGAAGGAGGAGAAAAAGTGCTACCTTAAAACTGCCCTAACAAATGTCTTTGTTACAGAACTACGGGACTCTGTTTACTGGGAAGGAAAACTAAAACCTCAACAACATTGTTTTTACTTCATTGCAGACCAAGAGATGGGCCACAGAATCATAGAAAGTAAAATGTCATTATCTATTACTAAATTTTTCACTCATTTTAAAAGCACTGGCTTAGAGAATGAACAGAAAATATGCTGTCCAATTAGGAAGATAGCTTGAGCTGTTTTAGAGAACACAAATATTCATTGATGTGGTCCTCAGACTAACGCTCCCATTCCCAAACCTGTGAATATGTTAAGTTACATGGCCAAGAGGAATGAAGGTTGCGGGTGGAATCAAATCTGTTAATCAGCCGACTTTGAGACGAGGAGATGATCTTTGGTTGTCTCGGTGGGCCCAGTGATCACCACGAACCTTTTGTTGAAGAGGAGGGCAGAAGAGGGAGAACTGGAGAGATGCATCATGGGAGGACCTGGCCAAATGGGCTGGCTGATGGTGGAGGAAGGGGTCATGTTCCCAAAAATGCAAGCAGCCTCAAGAAGCAGGAAAAGGCAAGAACTCTATAGATTCTACCCTAGACCCTCTAGAAGAAAAGCACCCTTGACAACGCCTTGCTTTTAGACCCACATCAGACTTCTGACATCCAGAACCATAAGGTAACAAATGTGTGCTGTTTTAAGACCCTAAGTTTGAGAAAACTGTGCTGCTTTATAGCTGCACTTAAAAATATTAGATGACTTTAATGAACTAAAAACTTAATCATGTGGCTAACTTCGTGGTGACAGATTTTATTTCCTTCTCCTTTCACATTTTCTACAGCACTTTTGCACAGCAGGATAATAATAAATGATTGCTTATATAACAGGTGAGTCAAAGTACCATTTCCCTGTCCTTGTTAGTGAGCTAAACACATTATTCTTAGTGTCTAGTCTTTCTGCTCACCAAAACAAAGGTATATGATCAGATATCCCTAGAGATCCTATTCAATTCAAACTGAGAACATTACTTTCTTTTATGATTCAGTATGAGAGAAAGTAGTTTAGAATAGTAAAACAGTTTTTACATTTATTTCATTGTTCCCAAAGCTCTTCTTTAACATACTTCCATAAATTAGTTTTTCTCTTACATTTATTAATAATATAAAAGAATGAGTCAAAAGACAACACAAAATAGATTCAAACCTTATCATTGTAAGAAATGGAGGTATTTGAAAGGTAACTTAAAACATGGAGATTTAAATATACACTTATTTAATAAACTGAATTGCAGAGGCCTGTATTTTATGTTTATTATTGTATATTTTGTTAAGAATTACTGTCTTCTAGAGACTAATATCTGAAAGAATTCTTCAAAAAGTATTTTGTAACTGACTCCTCCCTCCCTCTAACCTTTGAAGCATTTCTGCATGGAAGGATTGCAAATAGGAAATGTTATTCATCGTGTTTAAAAAAATAGTCTCTCATAAATATGCTAATATAATTTTTTCAACAGTGTCCCCAAAGCACTTCACAATGCCTACTCCACAGTTTATCCTGATATTTTCTTCCTAGGGACAAGTTGGAAACAAGCTAAATCTGCTTTTTTAAAAAATACTTCTTTCAGGCCTTGGCTGGTGTGGCTCAGTGGATTGAGTACGGGCCTTCGAATCAAAGGGTTGCCGGTTCAATTCCCAGTCAGGGCACGTGCCTGGGTTGCAGGCAAGGTCCCCAGTAGGGGGCGTGGGAGAGGCAACCACACATTGATGTTTCTCTCCCTCTCTTCCCCTCTAAGAATAAATACATAAAACCTTTAAAAAAATAAAAAAAAACTTCTTTCAGTTTTATGGAGAAATAATTGATACTCATCACTGTATAAATTTAAGGCATACAGCATGATGGTTTAACTTACATATATTGCGAAATGATTACCACAATAGGTTCAGCTAACATCTTCTCATGCAGATACACTAAAAAGGAAGATAAAAAGGAAAAAAAATTTCCTTGTTAGGGAAACTTAGGATGTACTCTCTTAACTTTCTTGTCAGTGTATAATACAGCAGTGTTAGCTATTGTAGTCACCATGTTGTACTTTCCATCACTAGTACTTATTCGTCTTATGACTGGAAGTTTGTAAGTTTTGACTGAATTAAAGCCTTCCTTTAATTCCCCTTCCATCTACTCCCTGCCCCTTTTAACCAGAAATCTGATCTCTTTTTTTATAAGTTTGCTTGTTTGTTTGTGTCCGTATTCCACATATAAGATTATGCAATATTTGTCTTTGTCTCACTTACTTGATAAGTAATGCCTTTAAGATTCATTCATGTTGTTGCAAATGGTAGGACTTCTTGTTTTTAATGGCTAACTAGTATTTCATTGCATGTGTATACATGCATTTGTATTTATACATATGTGATATATAATGTTTTTATCCTTTCATTCATCAATGGAGATTTAAATTGTTTCCATATCCCCTCTGGCCATTGTAAATAATGCTTCTGTGAACATGGAGATGGAGATAGCTTGCTGAATTGATATTTTTGTATTTTTTAAATATATATTTCCAAAAGTGGAATTGCTGGGTTGTACAGTAGTTCTATGTTTAAATTTTTGAAGATCCTCCCTACCGTTTTCCATAGTGTCTACCTGCTCCACCAATTTACAATCCAGCCAACAGGGAACAGGGTTCCTTTCTCTCCACACCTACTCCATCGCTTATTTATCTCTCATCTCTTTCATGATAGGCATTCTGACAGGCACAGGTGATACCTCATTGTGGTTTTAGTTTGTGTTTCTCTAATGGCTAATCATGTTGAGCAGCTTTTCATATACTAGTTGGTCTTTCCTTTATCTTCTTTGGAGAAATGCCTATTCACTTCCTTTGCCCACTTTTTAAATTAGGTTATTTGTTTTTTCTGCTATTGAGTGGTATAAGTTCTTTTTACATTTTGGATATTAACCCCTTATCAGAAATAAGGTTTGCAAATATTTTTCCCACTCTGTAGGCTGTCTTTTCCCTTAACTGAAGGTTTCTCTTTCTGCACAGAAACTTCTGAGTTCAGTGTAGCACCTTGTTTACTTCGTTGCCTGTGCCGTTGGTGTCATTTACAAAAAGGTCATTACCAAGACTCATGTCAAAGAGCATAAGTCCTAAGTTTTCATCTAGGAGTTCCATGGTTTCAGGTCTTACATTTAAGTCTTTAACCCATTTTGAGTTAATTTTTGTGATGTATTATGAGTCTGGTTTTATTCTCTTATGTGGTGAACATTTACTTATCCCGGCCCCGTTTGTGGAAGAAACTGTCTTTTTTCCATTGAGTGTTCTTGGCTCCCTTGTCAAATATTGGTCGGTCTATATATGCTTGAGTTTATGTGGGGGCTCTCGTTAGTCTACTTTTTTATGTGAACATCTCTCACATTTTAGTAAAATGTCCACACTCTTTCTTTGCACATTTTTTTTCTTACGTGTCACAAACCAAGTATATAAAAGAGCACAGCTCAGTTCCATTGACATTCATGGGTGATGATAATTTTAGATATTTTTGTGTGCCAAACATAAAGTAGAACATGAAGCAGAACAAGATGACTTAAAGATCATTGCCTTCTCAAAGGTCATCCAGCAAGAGAGGTAGAGAGAATGAGAACTGCCAGTCTGAGCTGGTCTATTTTGATGCTATAAAATTTAATTTTTGAATAATTCATTAGTGCTATTTCTACTTGCTTGTATTAAATGCCTGAAAATTTAAGTAGTTGAAGATTGAATAGCTTAAAGGAAAACATACTTATCTGCTAAGTTATTTTTACTAGAGATCAGAAAGGGCAATGACATTACTAATAATAACAGCAATGACAAAAACAGTACTAACTGGCACTGTTCTAAATGCTAAATCATTCAGTTAACTATTTGTCATCCACTAGTAAAGAAGGGAACACATCTAAATATATGTCTATAATATTCTCTCTGCCACTCACATCCCAAACATATATACATATATATAATTTTATATAATCATATGAGTCATTATATTGTCTGTCAATTCTTATATTCCTTAGAGTTTTAAACCATAATTGCATGTGAAATTTTGGTAAAGACTTTTTGCATTTAGGAATCATTTCTTATTAGATCTATACACCATACTAGGTGTATAATATTAAAGGATTTCCTAATATTGAATTAGCCTTGTATTTCTAGAATAAACCCCATTAGCCTGTGGCTCATCATTTATTAAGGCAAAGTTAGATTCTTCTTTAAAATGTTTTCTTTGCTATCTTTGAGTCAATACCCATCAGCAAAATTTCTACTTTGACCAGGGTGGAGTAACAAAGGTGGGTTTTAAGCTTTTTCTCGAAAACACTAAAAAACTATCCAAAATATATGAAACAGTGGTTTTCAGTATTGGGCATAAGCCTTTAAATATTGTAATATTGGCCCTTGAGAGATAAAACAAATTAAGTGAAGTCTATGACTACCCAAACTTACTGCCAGGAGACTATTCCAAGGTCAATGGCATTGAAGGAGGAGTTCAGTGGAACCCAGCAGGGTTTGGGGAGCACACTGAGTTCAGTGACAGTGCACATCTTTCTTTTGTCATCGTAGTGAAACATAACTTCTAAGGTTATCTGGAGCATATGTGGATTTGGATATTAGAAGGTGTTGTCATTCCACTGTGTGTGGAAATGACATCTCAGGAAAGAGTCATACTTCTTTACACTGCATATACTGGCCATGGCTTAGCTGATGAATTCCCAGAAGAAAAACAAACAAACAAAAAAAGAAAAACACTGTAACTTGTGGTTAGTAATTTAAAAAAAAGATGTCATCTATTAGAAAATTTACAGAGCTTTATGGGGAAACATTCTTACTTTAAATTGAACTGTGTGAAGCCTGAAGAGCTTTAAGAACACAGCAGTTTTAGAACTTGGTCGTTGAGTGATAAAGAGATGCCACTTGTGAAACTGTAGCCTAAAAAGTGAAATAAATGGTCTTACTACTTTATAGTTGAACCAGTTCAGTGTAGTACACAGTCAATTTTAAAGCAGTGTTTTTAGAGTAGGCAGAAGAAATTCTAAGTATTTACTATAATAAAAAGAAAGCATGTAATTTAGAGCTCATAAAACTGAGCTGACATCTCTAAGAACTAATTATCTTCTGATGCTCTTAACCTTATTTCAGGTCATGCCTATATTCATGACAATGAAGCAAATTAGGAGGCATGGAATTTCAAAAACTCGTGTTAAAATGTCAAATTCAGATGTTACCACTATTAATAACAATACGAAAAATGAGCCTAAACTGGTCTTAGAATAATTGCAGAGCCTGAGAACTGAGGGAGCATAGCATAAATTGTTAGACTCAAATATTTATTTTATACAGCAGTTATTCATGATTTCCAGAAGATACACATAGCTACATCCATCCATGCCTTCCTTCATGCGATGTATTTGACTCCTGTTCACCAGGCACCATGTTATGCCAGATACATAACACACTGTGGGAGGCACGGTGCCTGGTTCCCGAGTGTCTGCAGTTACATATAGACATATCTTTTAGCAGTTTTATTATTTTTGATAAATAGTAAATTGAATTTTGTTTTCTTTTTTGCAAAGACTGCACTGAAGTATAAGAGAAACATTTAATTTGGCTTTTGGTGAAGGAGAAAATGAAGTAAGTCTCCGTAGAATACATGAATTCTATAGTATTACTATAATGATTATTTGGAGAGGTACAAATGAAAATGTGTGATAGGTAAAAGCAAACAAACCCCATTAAGATGAATGAAGTCCCAGAAACAGAAGAACAGAAATGAAGACATAAGATGGATAATATCCACTCCATTAAAATGGAAAAAAATATAACAAAGAAATTTCAACCAGTGCAACTCGTGATGGTTAATTTTGTCAACTCGACTGGGGTGACCAAATATTTGGTCCAATATAATTCTGGGTGTTCCTGTGAGAGTATCTTTAGGTGAGTTTAAAATTAAATTAATAGACTGAGCAAAGCTGATTGTTCTCCCTAATATGGGTGGGCCTCATCCAATCAACTAAAGGTCTGAACAGAACAAAATGGCTGTCTCTTCCTCAGATAAGAGGAAAATCCTCGTCCTCTGGCCTGATGGCCTTCTAGCTGGGACACAGACTTTTCCCCTCCGCCTTCAGGCTCAAAGGGAAATGCCACATCTTCCTGAGCCCAAGCCCGCCAGCTTTGGGACCATGCCTGTACCATTGGCTCTCCTGACTTTCAGCTTACCACCCGAAGATCTTGGTGACATATCCATCACCATAATGATGTGAACCAATTCTTTATATTCAATCAGTAAATAATAAGTGAAAAAATAAATAATTCCTATTGATTTTGTTTCGCTTGCAAACCCTGAGCAATACACAGTTTGAGCTATTAAAACTATCTAGAAGTCATGGGAAATTGAAAATACAAATAATATGATAGACATAAGTTCAAACATGTCTGTAGTCATAAGAATTTATTGATTTAAAAACACAAAATCTTATATTCAAGGTGTTTGAACAGTTATGAGTGAGAAGTGAAACATTCCCGGTGGTAAAATAATTGGACAGGGTCAAGTGTAAGGCCTTATTCTCCAAACAAATATTTGATCTCTTTGTTCTGGTCCTCTGTCTGCCCCAGTAATGACAGCGCTCCTGGGGTCAACAGCGGACTGTGTACAGGTCAGACTGGAGAGGTCATGGAACACAGGAAAGCAAGGACATTCTAGATCAGGAATACTTTATAATAACTTTGTAATGTATAGATTTAGTTATCTAGCTAATCATACACCAGCACAGTGTAAGATTTGAAAAGTTGCTGGTACTCATATACAAGATTTTTATTGTCTTCTTTTTACTTATCTGTATTGTAACAAGTCATCATAATTGTATAAATTATCAAAATATAATGAAACTAAAAGTAGAATTAATATCTAACGTCTTTGAGTCATCTATATTTTTAAACCAAGTAACTTATACATATAAAATCTGGCAGGGGCTACATGATATACAAAAAATCTAATTGTTCAACTGCCAGTGATTCCCCTCAGTTTTTTTTCCCTCAAAGTAAAGATTGGAAAGTATTCACCTGTAACTCTAGGAAATAGAATATTAACACATAACATAGCGTATATAAGCTCATGACTTCTCTCTGAAAGGGCTGTGTAAGCTGTGCATGTAACTGTATTGTCTTGCAGGATTTATTTATAATCATTGTTAGACTACAGGGACTGGGAGTCCAGAGGTAGTTCACACTGGCCAGGGGGAAGTCTGGAAATGGGAGAGTTGCAGTTGAAGGGATGCTCGAGGTCTTAACTTCATGGTCGATTTGTTATTCAGTGCTGCAGTTTATAGATCAGTATATTTTGCCATACTGCAGCATGTGGATTTATTTGCCTGTTTCATAAAATGATGTATACCAGATGTTTATTTTTAATGTGAGCATAATTTTGGGATATATGAATCATAAAAAAGTACTATAAAACCCCACTAATGATGTTACTTGAGCTAGGTAACCATATTCATAGCTAAGTACCTGTCCAAGCAACATGTTGATGAAAGCTTGTTGACATCTTCCACTGTTTTCTGTTTTTCCACTCAATTAAAACAGAAATTCACAAGGCACCATTTGTAGACTATTTGAATGGTGTTAATACTATAAGTCAGTGTGGATCTGCATTGCCTCTTTGCCTCTGAACGACAGCGGTTTGTCGTTGCCATTGAAGAGAAGCACAAGCAAAGGAAGAATTGCGTGGATTAGAATCACAGAGCTAATGCAGTTATCATATCCTTTTATAGATCTGTTTTTCTTCTGGAAAGAGAATCAGCTACAGTGTTTGTCAAAAGAGCCACAAAATATAAGGAGCTACATAATCAATCCTGTTTTGCCATTACTTTAAAATATGCAAGTCTTAGAGAATCTGAATTTAAGTGGTTAATTTTAGTTCACCATATAATTTGTTAGTATCTTGTGACTTCCTTTCTTGTGAAGTATTTCTTGTGAAGTTACTATTTAGTAGTCTTTGTTCCTTGATTAATATAGAGTAGGAATGACTTTATGAGGCCTGTGGAAATATAGGAAGGATCTGTATGGGACCTTGTATTTTAGGCTGTCCAATTTTTTTTACCATCAGAATGATTTGATTCTTCATCATCAAATTTATCATTTCTTAATAGTGTATCTTGCTCTATAACAGTGATTCAGCAAAAAAAGTTGCTGAAAAAGAAGCAATATTTATTTATACTTTGAAGTACTCTTCCATTACTGTGGATTTGGCACTATTTATATATTGATTATCTCATTAAACAAGTATATATTAAAATTAGATGCCCATTCTTTCTGATATTGTGTTAGTTTTGCATTTACTTTCTCATGTATGTGACATTACTAATATGTTTCTTTAAAGGATGAATGATATCCAGCAGAGAAGGCTTTAGCTAGATTACAGGAACATTTAAATTCAGTTCCATAAATATATAAACTAAAAATAAAAGTGCAATACACATTTTTATTTAAAAATATTAAAACCCCTTTTATAATGGGTATGCAATATCCCAATTGAAATCTTCAGAAATCTAAAATTCAAGCAGTAAAAATAGTAAGAAATATAAAATCCTAAGTCCTGTTGGTGAAAGAAGACTTCAACGTGAATGAACATTTTGTATTGTACAAATGATGGAATTTTAGTGATTTTGCTAGTGGAGTATCTCAACATTGTGTGTTCATGTTGCCTGAACACTTTCTATAGGTAAGTTTTGGTGCTTACTAATGAGAAGCAAAAAAAAAAAAAAAAAAAAGGCTTAGGTGAACTAAATTAATAACAATACAAATAACATAAAATAAATGCCAATATTCTAGGCAAGCCAAATATTCTGAGGAGTTACGGGAGGAATCTTGGTGGATCACAACATCAGAGGTCAGAAAAAGAACACATCCCAGGCAGAGGAACATTGAGGAGCGATTGCGTGATCAGTTTTCACAAGAGGAAAACTGCCCACAGTCAGAGACCAGGGTCCCAAAGCCCTTGCTTTGCCTGAAGAGAAAAACAGGGGTGCTTTACGATGCTCAGATTTTTTTAAAGGTTGCAGAACAGTGAGTGGCACATGTGAAAAAGAGAGTCTCCAAATTAACTTTTCATCAAATTGTGTATGCAAATAATACATTTTGATCAGATTGCTCTAACCTCTGTGGTGCTATGAAAAACACATCAGACGGGGAGGCAGCCTTTATGCCTTAGACGGGGAGAATTAAGTAAAAGGAATAGAAGATTGGAGATGATAAAACATAAAGAAGAACACAGAGGTGAAAATATTCTGGAAGGAGGTGAGACATTTTTCAATCCTAATTTAAAATTATTTTTATTATCCTGTTACAAAATCTAGGGACATATAGGAAAATTTGACTCATTGAAGGAAAATATAAGTATTTTTGTTTTGGAAAACAACTAGAAATGAAATAGTCTATAGGAAAATGAGAACTATGAAACATAAAATGCCAACAAACTTACTAGGTTAAAAGATTTTAAAAAGTGCTTTGCTCAATGTGTATGTTTCAATAGACTGAAGAATATTTTTAGAGTAATGTCAGTTAATCATCAGGATAGTTAATAATTTTATAGTGTCCAAGGCTAAGCTGCAGCTGAATGTCACTAAACTTCATGACTCCAATGGAAATAAAAGTCAGTAACTAACAGAAATTAAATCTGCTCTTAATAGTATGGAAACAAGATGGAGAAAACCAGTGGAGGGTGAAAGGCAGAGATTTAACAAATTAAGACTGAATTAAAATTACTACTCAGGCTATTCCACAGGAATTTTTTTTGATCACTCAACAGTAGGGGAAGTGTTAAAACTCTTTAAAAAAGAATTGGACTAAGTGGGATTCCACTTGATTAAGACTTTAAATTGTAGAAAACTTCTTTTTTAAAGATGTTAAATTTTTTTTAATGATAAAAAGTATTCAAGGGCATATCTGGCAAACCACTGGCTAGGGCAAAGGTTTTTAATAGCTTTCAATGTTTTTTTTCCTATTTAATCTTATTCGAAAGATTCAGAATTCTGCACACTGCACTCCAACTCTTTCTGTTTTGTCAGTGCGTCAGGGGAAAGAAATCACAAGGCAGGCTCATAAAGACATGAAAGAGAGGCTGCTGCTGCTTCAAACACATTGTCTTGAAAGTGGGGAGAACCATAGCCATCCCAACTTACGAGAGAGCACTGAAGAAAATACAGACAGGCACCACCGCAGGCAGTAAGTCCTCACTCAGTCAATACTTCCTTGGAAACTGTGACTTTAAGGGAAACGATATACAAACATATACACCAGTTGTACCATCGTCTAATTAATGTAAACAAGAGTGCAGTTCCTATGGTATATTTCTGATCAGAGAAAAATTACTGAACTTGTAAATAAAGACCCAAAATACTTCTAATATTAAATAATACAATAAATGTGAGCTATATGTACACTTAAGAAAGAGTTTTTTTAAAAAAAGGAAAATACTAATTCTTTGTTAAACCACTAAGGGCACAAAGTAGGGCCCCGCACTGGACAGGATGTCCATCCATCCCAGAGCATGCTCACACCTCAACTCACTCAGACTGGGACGATTTAGACAGGCCACTTGCCTAATGTGCACATCTTTGGGACGTGGCAGGAAAACGGAGTCCCTGAAGAAAACCCATGCAGACATGGGGAGAACATGCAAAGTCCACACAGCCTGTGTCCTCAGGAGGGAATCTTTTTTTTCCTCATTAACATTTTATGATATTGTATGAAACAGTGTTATTTTAGGACCTACTCTATGATACTGGGAACATAGGAGCAACATAATAATTTTTGATAAAGCATGTAGCTCAGTTGGAAATCTTAGCTACTACCTCTTACTGGCAATTGCCTGGGAACTAACAGTGCAACTTCCCTTTACAGTAAAAGCTGGGACTTAATTTGGGATACAGACTACAGTCATACCAGGTTCTCATTGGATTCAGAACTCGTCAAACCCTGTACTCGTTGCATTTTGACGAGGAAAAAAAAGTTTTAGCACTCAACACTTGCTAGGGTCTCATCGTCATGACGCTGCTCAGCAAGAGAACATGCTTCATCATTTGGTACTCATCAGTTTCAGCACTCCTCACGAGCTCAGGAACGAATTAGCATAATGACAAGTACCGAGGTACCACTGTAACTGATTGCACAAAAGCTTACAGTCTCAGTGGTGAGGGTGCATCCGTGTTTTGGTTTAGGGGGTCCATTGCACATTGCAACTCTAACTGTACTGCTCTCACTCTTTTGGAACACACAGTGTATCGCTCTGTTTTTTATGGAAGAAATAATAACAAAGCCTGTAAAGTGTGAGGAACACAAAGCTATCACCAAGTATCAATTCACAGCCCTTTTTCTACTGGTGATAATAGATTAAATTTCAGCTCTCCTCATTCTAAGTCTGGGAAAGAGAATAATAAATAATATCAACCCCTCTTCTTGGCATAATATTAACTTTACATCAAAATAAATCCAATGATAACTTAAGCAGTTTTTAATAGTACACCATGGACATTTTTATAGAATTTCAAATATAGCTTTTAACTACCATTCTCCTTTTGTTATCTTGCCAACCACACCATCAAAGCTTTGGGAAGAGAACCACTAGAGCATTTAACATTTTCATACCTTTCTCCTTTTCAATTAAATTTTGTAAATAGTGCTATATCTCAGCCCTGAGAGCATCACACGGTGTGTTGAATATGCTTAACTCTTCCATTTCAATTACTACATACAGAAGATTAACAAAAATAATAATAAGCTTAATCTGTCCGTAAGTGCCTGTGTGTTTGTGACTGGGGTAGAGTAGAGAACTGGGGAAGAAAAAAATCTAACATTCTTATTTTCCACTCTGCCTAACAGGTTCCCACCCCCTGCCCCCTCCTAGTACTGTATGCCTATCTTACAAGCACCACAAAGTGGAATATAAAAGAGATGGTTGAATTCTCATCCTGCCCTAGAAGAATGTTCACATTTCAAATTTGGGGGTAAGAGGAGACTTCTAAAGTCTGATGACTGGGTGGGGCATTAGGGAACGAGTCTCTTCAGGTTCGTTCCTCCTTCTCTGATCACTACCTCTTGGTACTCTTCCCTGGCTCATATTTCTCCAACTGAGCTTTCTGAGTTAGTTTTCCAAAGATGCTGGATTTTGGCATTTGCCCTCCTTTATATGTATATTTTTATCTAAATAGAAATTTATGACTTGAAATACTATCTATATGCAAACAACTTCCAAATCTGTATATTCATTGTAGATTTCTCTTCTAATTTCTATTTTAGACACCTAGATCTGCCTACCTATTGGATACCTCAGCTTGGATGTCTCCTAGGAAAAACACATTGCAGTGTCTGGTTGTAAAATCATAATTACTTTTATTTATCTTTATATTGTCTATCTAAGTAGATATCATGGCCGTTCAATCCTAGTTCATGACAGAAGCTTAGATGAGTGTTGATGGCTCTTTCTCATTCCCCATGAACACCCAGTAAATCAAAGTACCTGAGAGATTCTCCAGAGAGATTCCTAATCTTCTCACTTTTCTCATTTCCACTGTTATCCAACATCGTCTCTTTAGTTACCATTACTGTGCCTTTCTCACTGATTTTTCTGATTCTATTCTTAATTCCCTCCAGCCCATTCACACCACAACAATCAAATTCATCTTCTAAAGCGAATGTCTGTTAATATCACGTGCCTAAAACAATGCCGACACAGGACAGGGTGGTCTGTTCCCTGAATAGTAGTCCAGCCATCTTCACCTCCTGTTTTTCTTTTCCTGTCTTCTAGTCATTAGTGCTATTTATCAACTATGTTAAGTTTTCCTTCTGAGCTCACATTACATAAAAACCATGCTTCCTTGTCCCCATGAAGTTAGATATGGCCCCATGACTTTCTTTGGACTATGAAGTATGATCATAAGTGATACTTGTCACTTTCATGTAGCATTCCTTAAAAAGCAACGTAGAATTTATCATTCTCTTACCACCAATGATCTGGACAAGCGGTGTCCAACCTGAAGCCCGCAGACCTCCTGCGGCTCAGGAAGGTATGCAGCCCAACAAAAAAATTATAAACTTACTTAAAACATAGAGTTTTTTTGTGATTATGCGTCATAATGTATTTAATCTGTGGCCCAAGGCAACTCTTCTTTGGATGTGGCCCAGAGGTGCCAAAATGTTGGACACCCCTAATAGTCAATAAAGGATAAAGAAAATATGAAGAATGAAAATAAATAATCATCGTTTTTTCAAGGACTGTTTGCTAGTCTCTCTGTTCTCTAGCATGGCCAATCCTATGTTTAAGAACACACCAAACTCCTTTGTATTTCCAGACAATCACATCTGTTTTGCCTCCATCAGAAATGCTATCCTCACCCTGACCGGTGTGGCTCGGTTGGGCATTGTCCTGCAAAGAGAAAGGTCACCAACTCGATTCCTGGTCAGGACACATGCCCACGTTGCAGGTTTGGCCCCCGGTCCAGGACCAACGAGAGCCACCAATCTTGATGTTTCTCTCCCACATCAATGTTTCTCACTTTCTCTTCCTCCCTTCCCTCTCTCTAAAAGTAAATAAATAAAATCTCATTAAAAAAAGAAATGCTATCACCATATCTTTGCAAACCATTTAACTTTATCTTGTTAGCTCTAATCTATCTTCCCCATATCAGACTAAAGAGACCTTTTTAACACGCTGGTTTATACGCTCTCATAATTCCTGTACTTTTAAGTACTTATAATTTCAAGTATATGGTTGTTTGTAAAATATAAAAATAAATTACATAATTACTTTATAAAATTACATGGACTGTGAGCTCAATGAGGACAAGGCCCAATCCTGTCTTATTCATAAGAATGAGTAAATGAATACAATTATTTTGATATTGTCTACAATGAGACACAGTTTGGAGTTAATCAGAGCTGGGTTTAATTTGGGCTCTGCTATTCGACAGTATATAGCATTTGAAAAATTAGTTAATTTTGACACATGGACAAAACCAAAAGGGGTAGGTTTAAAGTGGGAGGTGGGGATGGGGGGGTGGCGAGGCAAGGTGGGGTGAAAATGGAGACAACTGTACTTGAACAACAATAAAAAAAATTTTAAGTAGTTAATTTCTTCATCTTTCTATTTTCTCGCTTGTAAGTGGGTTAGTGTTTATCTCTAAGATTATCTTTTATCTCTAAAAGTTGAGATAAATAAGTTCAAGGGCTTAAAATGTTTATCATGGTGCTTAGCATGAAGTAGATGCTCAGGAATGAAAGTTCTTTTCCTTCCCAAGCTGACCCAGTAATACGCCAATGTCCACGGTGTCAGAGCTGTGGAGACCTTTAACAGGTCCCATAAAGAGGGAGGGCTGTTTTTCTATACCAGGCAATAGTTCAGACATCCTATCAATTTTTATCAGCTTCATTAGTTATCAATTTTATTTCCATCAAATTATTTTTATCAAATTATAATATTTTAGATCATAAGTTATTTACTAACAAAATTTCACATCTCAATATGCATCTCTATATATGACTTCTAGGAATAAATAGTTTCAAACTGAGATGACATGTCTGTTTGGAACTGCAGTGTGTCTTGTGAGACAGACTGACTGGAGATCACTCTGAGGGAGGTTGTACATGATCATTAAAGAAGCTGGTTAAATCCCCAGGCTGAGAGACAAGCTCTGTGCATTCCACCCAGCTCAGTCTTGATTTTGGACAATTTAATTTTATGATCATGCTTTGACTACCCACCATGGACACAGCATGGCACAAGTTGCTATCATTTTCCGATAGTGGGGTTGCAGGAGAAGTTGGGGGGTGGTATATCTGATAGTTTAATAAATTACTTAAGTAAAAAATCAGAATAATGTAGGTAGTGGCTTTGGCCAGATTTCAGAAAGGTTCCTCTGAGCCCTCGTTTCAATTAGTCCTTGCCCCCGGCCTGTATTCAAGCCTGACTGGTCCAGTTGCAGCAAGCATTCTGCTGTCTCATGCCCTGTGGACCACTGTAACGAATACCATAAACTGGGGGCCTCTTAAACAACAGACATTTGTTTCTCACAGTTTTGGAGGCTGCAAAGCACAAGATCAAGACACCAGTAGATTTGGTGTCCGGTGAGAGCCCCTTTCCTGGTTCTCAGGAGGCTGTTTTTGTGCTGTGTCCTTATAGGATGGATGAATAGAATTAGGGAGGAAGAAGAGGATTCAACAGTGCTACCTCTTATAGTCAGAAACTTGTCAAATTTTCATGAGCTATGAACCCAGCAAACCTCGTTTGTAGGAATTATTTTTTTTTAACTCTTGAATATTTTTTCTTTATAATCATGTTATGTAAAAATAGTTACAATCTCAAATTCTTTTATAGCTATTTTGTTCCACAATTTTAAAAAATATTTTATTTACTGATTAGAGAGAGAGAGCTCAAGAGAGAGGCCTATCTATTTGTTTTTCCGCTGATTTATGCATTCACTGGTTAATTCTTACATGTGTCCTGACCAGGGTTTGAACCTTCAACCTTGGTGTACTGGGATGATGCTCTCACCATCTGAACTACCTAGCTACCTGCCCAGGGTACAGGTTTTCACATTTGGGAATAAATTTTGAAACTTGTAAGACTTAAGGTTTGTGCCCTCCCACTGAGTGAGTTGGGTTATAAAATCTAATACATAGATCCTGGGTATTTTATGCCTATTATAGAACTATTAAATATGTAATGTTAATGTGCCTGGACTATCCAGTACTGTTTTAATAAGTACAGAATTTTAACCCAGTTGTTAGCATCACTGATACAAGTAAGGGAGTTTTGGAATTATGAAACAAAGATGGAGTCCTATGTATTTTTTCTTATTTATATAAGTAAAAACCTCAGTTAAATAAAAAGTAGCATCTATGAATTGTGCTTGTAGTAGAGATGAAAAACTTCAGTGCTTATCGCTGAACCATTTGCACTGGAAGGGCAGTATTCTGGGAATTTGAAATTGATGTATTTAAGAGATAATTTGATTTTAGAGGCTTTCCACAAATCGGAAGATTATCGCAGCAAACACAATTCTACTAGAGTGAAATACAAAGCAGCGTAAGAATATTGAACTCAACAACAGATGTTGACATTGAAACAACGTATTTTCTTACATCAATTAGCATTTCATTTATTCATTTATCAGATAAATTTCCCTTTAATTCTTTTGCCAGTTCCAACAAATTAGAATTTATACCCGTGGATAGACACCGGTGAGCGCTGCGTCAGCATTTCCTGTTTCTGAAATGTGCTCTCTAAGCACATCTTCCTTTGTTTCCTGGTGTTGGTTGCACAAGATTAACTTCACAACAAAAATGCCCAATCCAATGATCATGTTTGAAGTATGTAAAAATAAAAAAGGCAATGCTTTTTGTTTTAAAGCTTGTTAATTAAAAAAAGTTTCCCTAACACAGCCAAATTGTATTGACTCCTGATCACCAACTGCAAACTAAATTGGACCATAATAATATTAACACCGTTTCCACTGGGTTGGTGTTACAAAATCATTAATAAGTTGCAACAAACAGAATTTTTTTTAAAAACCCAACTATGCTTTTCTAGAGTTGACAGAGATCTTTGTAAGGAAGAACTAAGCCTCCAGATGAAGTAAATGAAGCCATCTACATCAAAAATGTCTGTATCAGAAAAGAATATTTGGAAACGTGGGAATTTGAGGCAAAATATTAGTGAAACTTTTGCTTGTGTATCAGCAAAGCTGTGCAGATTAGAGTAGCCTAATTATTTCAAGAAAGTTGAAAAGAAATATTTAAAGATGTAACTAATTGGGGAAACAAAAGATGCTAATTTCATCACACCAAAATTCAATATACTTGCATATGGTTTAGTTCGCAGGCCAGCCCTCAATCCATGGAGCCACACCAGCCATGGCAAATATACTTTCATATGGTTTAAAAAAATAAAAATCCACTTGGTTTAGGTTGTATTCAAACCAATTCCTTTATTTTTTTAAAGGAACAATGCAGTCATAGCTTGATTTTTCACATAAATTTTTTCTTGAAAACTTCATTGTTTAAAAAAGATTTGTTTTTAAATCTTTTTCTTAATAAAGCACCAGTTTTTTATTGTGAAAAATTTAAATGTCTTGTATAAAAGCAGAGTCGATCATATTTTAATTATCAATGAAGTCAAATAGGGAATGATATTTACTCATACAAACTGACATATTTTAGCCAATTACAAATAAAATGTTAATGCATATAAAATATAAGTGCTTTTATTTTGTGTAAATATTGTGAAGTACTCTTATTTTCTTTCAGTAAGTATTTATTGAGACCTTTCCTTACTAACCATTTCATAGGGGGCTAAACAATAAAACACAAAATCTGTTTGTCAAGGAACTAACAACTACTTGAGCAAACATTCATATTTAAGTTTTTCCTCGTTTTTCTTTAATTTTATATCTGTAGTTTTATGACTGTTGTTTCACATTTAGGTTATTGACTGTTTAATTTATAATTGCAGACATAAGGCTTTCAGCCACAACTGTGTAACTTGTGCAGTAATTACTTTGTTGCAGAGACAACCAGCAAACTGAACAGAACGTGTGAGGCAACTGTTTACAGAATTTGACAACTGCTGGGCATCACTGTGATCCCCGAGAAAAGGGAAACAGATGAGGTGAGCTCCGGAACGGGCCCTGCTTTCTGCTGAAGGGGGTATTCTGCTGTGTGCCGGTGGGAGAGAAAGCCAGAGCAGAGGATAAAAGTTTTGCTGAGTTGAAAAGGCAGACATCAGAGTTTAAGAGAGATGAGACTGTGGAATCAACCATATATTGTACCAGATAAGAAAGGAGCTACTCAGTGAAAGAGAACAAAAGATCTCCATGGGAAAGGATACCAAGCTTTGCAAACATAGGGTGAAAAGCTGAACAAAGAACAAATACCAGGGGACCATCTACTGGATAATTCGTAGAACTCATTCCGTGTGGGCAACACAGAGATCCAGCAAATGACAGTGCATGTGGTGGAGACTCCCTGTGGTTTTGCGTTGGAATAGATTCTTCTCTTAATCCATTCTAACGAACCATAAAAAGAGGCCTCACAATGAAAGCTAATTTCCAAGTAGCCTAACTCTCTGTAAGCACAAATTTCAACACTCCTTAAAGTAGGCAAAATTTCAACTTGCTCAAGATCATAGTACCTCAAATGTTCAGTATCTAATCAAATATTACTAGGCAATCAAAGCAAGAAAATGTGACTGTAATCAGGAAAAAATTAAAATCAGGCAATAGAAAGAAATTCAGCAATTACCGAGATGATGGAATTAACAGGACTTTAAAAGAGCTCTGTAAATATATTCATAGATATAGAACAACAGGAACAAAATATAGAGAACAAAATATGATGGAGCAAATTATTATGGAGAAAAATAAAAGATAAAAGGGAATTAAATGAAATTTTCAGAGCTCAAAAATATACTTGCTAACATGAAATTTTCTGAGTTGGCTTCATAGTAGATTAGTCATTAATAAATGAACTTGACACAGAAATAGAAATTACCCAAATTGAATCACATGGATTAAAAAAAAAATGCCAAAAATAAACAGAGCTTTAGTGACCTATGGAACAATGTTGAGCAATCTTATTTATGTGTAATTATAGTTTCAAAAACAGAGGAAAAAGAGAGGGCCGCAGGAAAAGTTTGAAGAAAGAATGGTCTTTTTTTTTTTCTTTTAATTTGATGAAAACTATAAAGCCAAAGCTAGAAGTAGCTTAATAGAATCCAAGCAGGATCAACAAAAAGAGAACTACCTCAAAGCACATCATAATTATATTGATGAAAGTCAGTTATAAAGAGAAAAATCTTAAAGGTAGATGTGGAAAAAGACACATTATATAACGGGACAATGACAAGAAAACAATAACCAAACATTTCCAGACGGAAGCAATGCAAGCCAGAAGACGAATGATATTGTATAATACTAGATGGAAAAACAAACACAAAACACAACAAAAAACCATGAAGTTAGAATTTCATATCCACAAAAACATTATCGAAAACTTTATTCCAGCAGACCTGCATTGTAAAAAGTGTTAGAGGCAATTTTTCTGGCAGATAATTTGAATAGTTTTATATAAGTTAAAGAATAGATGTATAATAAAAAATCACCCAACAAAGAAATCTCCATGTTCAGATGGCTTCAATGGCAAATTCTATCATTAACAGTAATATGACATAATATTATTTATAAAAAATAGAAGACAGGGAATAACTCACAGTTCACTGATAAGGCCAGGATTTCACCGATACAAAGTTACACAAATATATTGCAAGAGAAAAAACTGCAGACTAATGCCCTAATGAACATAGATGAAAAGAAATGCTTAAATATTAGCAAATTGAATCCAACAATGTATTAAATAGATAATATATCCTATGAAAAATGGATTTTATTCCAAAAATACTGGGCTGACAAAATTAAAAAATCAAATGAGGTACTTCAGCATATTAGCAAATGACAAAAACCATATGACCATCTTGATAGTTGCAGAAATCACAAGTTCAGTACTCACTCAAAATTAAGGAATGGAATGCTACTTTTTCAACCTGATAAAAGGCAATTAATAAAGAACCCATTATTATATTTAATGGTGAAAGACTAAAAAGCCATCTCTAAAGTTGGAAACTGGTAGATGTCTTCTCTCTTGACTGCACTTGGATTTTCATAGAGGCCCTAGCTATAACAACTAGGCAAGGAAGAAGAGTAAAAGGAATACACTTTGGAAAGGATAATATACAGCTCTTATTCACACATCATAGACTATCTATGATGATTTATGAACACAAAGAAGGTGCTTGACATTTTTATTCTTCAAGGAAATATAAAGCAAAATAAAAAGGTACCACTGCATACTATCAGTAAGATTGATAAAATGACTCATAATCCTAATTATTTGCAATCATTCAGAGCAAGTGAAAGGTATTAAAAAATGTTTACCTCTCAGGGGTGGGCAAAAGTAGGTTTTCAGTTTGTATGGAAAAGACATGCAGGTTATGATGATTGCAATAGCTTTATTAATTCCAGGGATGTCAAAATGCAACTGTAAACCTACTTTTACCACACCTGTAGTACAATGTCTTTGGAAATCCGGAAGTTTCTTATAAAGATGAGTATACATGTACAATACAACCAAGCAGTTGCACTTCTAGACGTTTTCCCAAAACCAAGTATATGTCCATATACTGTTCCTTTTCTGATGATTTAGGCCTGCCCCTGTGTTCGTACATAGCAGCAATTCTTCAGAGATGTCAGTTTCACCTCTTTTTAGACATTTAGAAGAGAAATCATTGAACAGATAAATTAAAATAATTGCTAAGTTTAAATTTTGATAAGAAGGCAGAAAAGATACCAATAAAACTAAAGAACAAAAAATATAGGTAAGTTAATATTTGACAGAATTTTGATTTATGACAATGCTTGAATATCAATTCTATAAAATAAGTTATGGATGACAGTGGAAGTAACCAAGAAGAAACTATATTATACAACCCAAAAGTAAATTTAGAAGGTAGAATACAGTTGAAGTAAAAGTCTGAAGCCAAATATAAAAATAAATGCATACCTTATTTTTAAAATTTCTCTCTGAATTTAGTAAGTATCACAAATGTCATTTCATACTGTTCTATCTTATGCAGAAATACTTACTAAAGAAGAGAAGAGTCTATTCATGCACTTAAATACTACAATAGAAATACAGATTTGCAGCAAGAGAAGTAGAGCTGAAGTGTAAGTGATGTTTCAGAATGGACGCATGTGTCCAGTTGGAGAAGACTCCCCCAAACGATGTGGATTTGAATTCGGCCCTCATGAATGGGAAGTGTTAATGAACAGATCTTCATCTTAAGGTGTTTCTTGAAATGCTGATTATCTTGAATAAATTTTTTTAAAAACCAGGAAATATAATCATCTAAAGACCTGCCAGTGATCATCTAATTCTTCCATAAATAATGTTACAAATATATGTATTTGTAAATCTTAATTCAATCTTTGTCATTCTAAATTCAAATAATTTTATATAATCACTAAACTCATAACATGCTGCTTTAAAATACTGACTTATCTTTATTATGATCTGCTTGTATAAGAATATAGCCTGATGCTCAGCACATAGTTGGAACTTGTTAAAATGTTACATAAATGAAATCTTAATTAAATCATTAGGAAAGTGTTCAGTAACTTACTCGAAAATTAGAGCTAGGGAATAATTCAAAATGCGATTATAGAAGATTCATGACTTGTCATATGGGTACGCTGATTATGAAACAACTCTATGTAATGAGCCAAACCCTGATACCCTTCCAATACCCTAATTCTACAGTTGGCCTTGTGTTTAATAGCTTCTCTGCACAGACAGTCCAGATCTATTTTTATCACAAGTAAAACTGAGTCCAACTTTTCTCTGGTGGATCCAAACATAGGGATCTTTACTGATCAAAGTTAAATGGACAGAGATAAAATATGACTTTGGGAGGGTCATATTTTCCTTGGATAGCAATATTCTGAACTATCAAGTGACAGAGATTTTATTTCTTTCATCAAGTTTTTGTTATGGTGGTTATTTATGGAATAGTTGCTATATTTTTCTAAGTGCCAGTAATTCAGTTACTTTCATATTCTGTATGTAACTACAATATTTCTTCATGGAAAAGTTTCCATGAAAGAACTCATCATTTCCTTAAAGATTTTTGTGCTTTTCATTTGTGCCTCTTTTATATTGAGTTTTCCTTTTCTCTTATCTGAGGAAACACTTGTCTGGCTAATTGATTACTCTTGAATTTGAAGACAAAGCCAAAAAAAGAATGAAAGCTTCTGGCTTTAACTATAATCTGTCATCAATTTCTATACTCTCCAGGAGACACACTATTATTGTTCACCATTTCCCATCTTAAATTGTTCTTTTGTTTACCTTAAATATATCTTACAAGTTGCAACTCATTTTATGGTTTATGCTTTCTGAGTTTATCCCAATTTAATTATATGATTCTTTTAATACTCCTTTTTACTGAATTGATTTTATTATATTACTTAATTTATATTTATCTTTCTGTGTTCTGTATAATTTAGGTTTTAGATGAACTTGACACTTAAATCATTTAGGTTGCTGGCCTTTCAACAATGCTAAAGAGTTATTTGCTGTATCCACTATTTAAGTTTAAGGTTCTTTTTCTTATAGAAGCTTTATTTCCTTATAGAAGCTTTTGTCTTTTCTTTTTAAACACTTTGCAGTTTTAGAAATTTATTTTTCTCAAATACATTTTATTTACATTGCAACAACCTTATTGGTATATTTTAAGCTGATGCTCAATTAATTTGTCTCACTTGGCAAATGAAGTGAAGCTTATGGAGTGACATAATAATAACAAGGAGTCTCTGCTTGTCTTCCACCCATGGTGAAGGCACTGAGCTCATCCCTTGGTGGAGGAGCACAAGGCAGCCCATGCTGGTTTTCGGTGGAACTGGAGGAGCTTTTCACTGTTTCCCCGAGGAGCCAGGGCTTCCGGAATTGCTCTGTGAATACTGAGACTAGTGGGTGCAAAAGGAGTACTGGGAATTTAAAAACAGGACCGATGCCAGCAACCATTAGTGATTGAGAGTCTTGGGGGTGGGGGAACAACTAATAAATATTTTTAACAAATACTTACTGAACTCATACTATGAACCAAATACTGTGCAAGGCATTAGGGAGATATCTGTGGTTAGCAGTGGATCTTGTCTCTAATTAATGGGGTTTTCATTCATGTCATCTGTATGTGACATGAGTATATATGTATATATACATATCCTTTATTGCTAAAATACAGTTAGCTTGTACCTTTTTGTAAAAGAGTTTTTACATAGCCTGAAAAATACAATGTTAAAAAGCAGTGTCACCTGTTGGGAAAATACCTTCTTAGAGCAGTTAATCCTTAATTTAAATCAAAAGAAGAGGACTAAATTATACTTTTCTGAATACATTTTTCTTTCTTAAGAGTTTTTTTAGCATTTAAAGTTTACAACAAAATTGAGAGGAAGATACAGAGATTTCCCATATACTCCCTGTCCACACACATTCATAGCCTCCACTATTACCAACTTTTCCTACCAGATTGCTACACTTGTTACAATTGATGAATCTACAGTGACACATCATAATTACCATGGTTACCTCAGGGCCCACTCTTGGTATTGTACATTCTATGAATTTGGACAAATTTATAATGATATTTATCTATCGCTAAAATATCATAGAGTGTTTTCGCTGTCCTAAAATCCCGCTGTGCTCTTTCATCTCCTGACACCCGCTGATTTTTTGACTGTCTCCATAGTTTTGACTTTTGCAGAATGTCATGAAGTTGGAATCAACGAGCATATAGCTTTTTTAGACTGACCTTGTTTACTTAGTAATATGCATTTAAGGCTCTTCCACATCTTTTCATGGCTTGATAGCTCATTTCTTTTCAGCGCTGAATAACATTCCACTGTCTAGGTGTATCACAGTTTGTTTACCCATTCACCTACCAAGGGATATTTTGGTTGTTTCCAAGTTTTGGAAATTATGGATAAGGCAGATATAAAATTCCATTTGCAGGTTTTCTGTGGACGTAAGTTTCAGCTCCTTTGGGGAAATACTAAGAAGTATGATCACTAAATCATATGGTAACAGTATATTTAGTTTTGTAAGAAACAGTCAAACTGTCCAAAGTGGCTATAAATTTTGCATTCCCACCAGCAATGTATGAGAATTCCTGTGTTTTCAAATGATCTGGATTTTGGCCATTTTAATACGTATGTAGTGGGATCAAATTGTTTCCTTAATTTGCATTTCCTTGATGACATATGGTATGGAATATCTCTTTATACAAGTATTTGCCATCTGCATATCTTTTTTGGTGAGGTGTCATTAAAGTATTTGGTCCATCTTTTAATTGGGTCATTTTTTCTTATTGTTCATTAAGAGTTTTTGTATCAGAGGTGTCTTTTCCAAATATTTCCTCCCAGTCTGTGGCTGGTCTTCTCATTTGCTGATATGTCTCTCAGAGCTGAACTTTTTAAAATGAATGAAGTCCAGGTTGTCAATTATAGTAATTCTTATCTTTGTTCTTTTATAGGTAAGGCAATTTTTTCCTCTGGGTTCACACAGAATTTTTTACTTTATCTTATATTTTCTATGGTTTGAAGATGATGTTCCTAGTTGTAATTTTCTTTGGCATTTTTTTTGCTTGGTGTATTCTGAGCTTCCTGGAAATTGGTTTGGTGTCTGACATTAATTTGGGAAAATTCTGTCATTATTGTTTCAAATATTTCCTCTGTCCCTTTCTCTCTTCTCTTTCCGGTTTTCCAGTTATGCCGATGTTACACCTTTTGTAGTTGTCCCTCAGACTTTGGACATTACATTTTTTTTTTTCAGACTGTATTCTCTTTGCTCTTTATTTTTTGAGGATTCTCTTGATTTTATCTTCTACTTCAGAGATTCTTTTCTCAGCTTTGTTGAGTCTACTAATAAGCACATTATACATATTCTTAATTTATATTAACAGTATTTTTTTGTCTCTAGCATTTCTGCTTTTTGCTTCTTTCTTAGAATTTCTACCTTTTTTCTTACACTGCCCATCTGTTCTTGTATGTCGTCTAATTTATTCAAGAGAGCCCTTAGCATTTTTTTGGAATCCTTACTCCAAACATTCCATCATCCCTGCCACATCTGGTTCTGATGCTTACTCTGTCTCCTCAAATTGTGTTTTTGGCCTTTTGGTGTGCCCTCTAAGTTTTTATTTTTCTTTAAAGATTTTATTTATTTATTTATTTATTTATTTATTTATTTATTTATTTATTTTTAGAGAAAGGAGAAGAGACCAGAAAGAGAGAGAAACATCAAAGTGCGGTTGCCTCTCATGCACCCCCTACTGGGGACCTGGCCCACAACCCAGGCATGTGCCCTGACTGGGAAGCAAAGCAGTGACCCTTTGGTTCACAGGCCGGCATTCAATCCACTGAGCCACACCAGCCAGGGCTCCCTCTAAGTTTTTCTTGATAACTGCGCATAATGTACTTGATAAAAGGGACGGCTGTAAGTAGGTCTTTGGTAACGTGGTGGTGAGGTATGGGGGGAGGAAGCGGTCTGTAATCCCCCAGTTAGGTTTCAGTCTTCCAGTGAGCATGTGACTTTGGTGTGCAAACTTCTCAAGTGTTTCTCAGGACTTTTCCCTTCACCCTTATATGGGGCATGATGGCTAGACTGGACTGGAGTTCAGGATTTTTCTTCTCCCCTGAGGAAAGCTAGAGCTGACTAGAGTTCAGCTCTGATTACACCCCAGCCGGTTGGGCTCTGGTTAATTAGTTGCCCCTGAGGTCAGGCCTTTTTAAGGAGAATGGAAGGTGCTGCAGTGTTTCAAAATGGTCCCTTTCCCCAGCCCTGCTGGAAGCAGGAGAGGACTTTCCTCGATGTTGTCTGAGGGAATGTTGAGCTCCTGGAGGTAAGTCTTACATTATCACTCACTTCCCCCCTTCGACTGGGTCCCCCTCAAATATTTAATTCAGAGTTGCTTTCTCTGGGCCTCCAGCAATTCATGAATTCCAGGTGAGGCTTCTTTCTACCCTGGCCCTGGTTCCTGCAGCTGCCCGACTGGTCCCTGAGTGGGTCTCTCCAATGTCAGGGGCGTGTTTGGCCCTGTGTGCTCCCCTTTTATGGATCCGAAAAGAGTTGTTTTAGTCTTTTCAGCTTCTTACCTGTTGTTAGCACGGAGTGGCAACCTCAAAGCTTTTAATGGGCAGAACCAGAAACTGAGTGTATTTTTCTAGGGAGCTAAGTTAATGCAGACTGACTTTGGGCTTTCTGGTAACTTGATGTGATAAAGTTGGATAGACTTTACCGGAGGGAGTATTAGCAAGGAGTGATAGGAGGCATTAGCCTGGTTCCCAGATCAATTCCATCTGAAACCGCAGCTTTAGGTGAGTTTGCAGGAACTGGATAATTTGAATTTGAAGTGACTGTTTAATGGCTGAATTCTAGCTATTCTAGAACTAACTGAAAGCGTTCATTGAAAGAGTGTCTTCTGATATCAGCTGGCTAGAGGTACCCTGGACATATGTAAAAATTAAATAATCTGGATTGTAACTTGGTTCTTGTGGAAGATGTGTTTACAGAGAAATGCTACAGTGTTTAATGGGCAAGTTAAAAATATTCCCCAGGAAGGAAATTTAGACCTGATTAAAACACATTTGACAAAATTGATCGAAGCCATTGGTTCTTGTCCATCACAGTGGAAGATGAGTAGATTTCCTTGGCTTAGCTCCGTTAAAGAAAGCAGTTTTCCATTATCTGACTACAATTATTTTTTTAAATAAGATTTTAAAGAAAGATTATATTGATGGTAGTTTAATAGTTACACTAAAATAACTTTGGTATGTATCAACCTGTTGTATAAAGTAGTTTAGAAAGGCTCCATCTGAAAATTCTGATAAAATGACAGACTATTAATTGCAGAATTAATGACATCGAACTGCCATTTCTGAAAATAACTGAACCATAATTTTGCTAATTGATTTGCTCCCCAAGTTCATTATCAGTACCAGAAAGCAGTCGTGAACAAAAAAATACTGTTTTACTTTTATTTGCCGTCAAAATTACCTGAATGCCTTTCAGTTGTGAGTGAAATGTATTAAAGGAACATTTTAAAAACAAATCTTGAGTGTGGCTTTATCTTTCCCCTTAAACTTTGCTGTCTTTCTAGTTTCTCTGTCGCATCAACACTACGAAAAGGGAATTATCACTCCTGCCTCATTCTGATTTCTGTATTTATATTAGGTTAAAATTGGGGGGCAGGGAGGCTTGGACTGGTAGTGCATCCTAATGCCGCCTCTGTTCAACTGAAATAGGGCAGTGGTTTTCACTTGGTCAGCATGTTGGTGCGTGACACCTGGAAGCCGAGCCAGGCACAAGGACTTGGGCGCCGGTAGTTTATTTGGAATGTAATCCAGGGAGCAGGGATGACTGAGCAGAAAGACAGGGAAGGAGGCAAAACCCAGTGGAGTTATTGTTCTAGGCCTCAGGGACGCTTTTTCCTGGAGCCTCGGAGAAATGAATCCCCCCCGCCAGGCCCCCCGCACACACACACACCTCTGACTAGGCCAGAATAAGGGCTGACTGTACCGCACAGGAAAGATCCGAGCTCCCATCATGCCTGTGGCTAACGTGAGAGAACCTGAGGCAGCAGAGGTGCCCGCCGCAGTCCTCTTTTCTCTCCTCTGTTTGTGCGATTGACTTTTTAAAACCTCATATACAAGGTTTTCAGATGTATCTGTTAAATTTTATATTATTTTCTCATTAAAAGGTACTAATATCTGTAAAAGATCTTTACTTAGAAATTCCAAGATTGTGCCACTTACCAGTAGAATACAGGTCTGTTTCCCTATCATCTTGTGTTTCTTTACTTCCACTCCATCACGCTACTTATCTGACCTCTGGAATTTTTCCTGCACCCTTTGGGTATAGCCAGTCTTTGAGAGATGCTAATCCACCTGAAGCTTTCAAACCTACAGTGTGAGCTGGTGCTGTCAAAACCCAGTGATACTTAATAATTGAGGAATGCAGTGTGCTGAAACTTGAATGTTATTTTTTTTTTTTACATCAAAATTTTAAAATAGCTTTGGAAAGGACAGGTAGCATGCTTGATTCTACTCTCCTAAACATTGGGAATCTCTGCTTATAGGTTTTGTAGGTTTGGCTTTTCTTTCCTGGCCTTTTTCTTTTCCTGTTTCTCTTTTTCTCTAGTTACAGCTTTCTGTTCCAAATCACTGGAGATGATTTAAACATAGGAAAGGTAATATAATATTAACATGCTTTTCTACTAAATTTTTGTTTGTTTATATTGCAATAAAATACCTTGTCAGAATTTTGCTGTATAATGGTATAGAACTTTATGGCTTTAATTATTTATTTCTTTAAGTTTTTCTACAACCAAGCCAAAGAGTTTTCTGTGAAGTAGCTATGGGAGACACTCACTTAGTTAGGGGTTATTAAATTTTAAAAACTCTAAGGTGTTCAATTCTTTACTTCCCCGGCCACAAATAGAGTGATTAGGAACCTGACGGCTTACTCATCTGGCTTTTTCATCCAGTAGGGAAGGGAGAGGAACAAATGAACAATTCCATGAGAATAGGAATTGGCAGTTCTCTTTCTCTCTTGTATTCCATCACCGACCATAATGTCTCATACACAGAATTCAGAGTTTAGCAAAAAGTTGCAAAGTAAAAAAGGAGGTAGAATGTGTCTCTGTGTGTGTGTGTGTATAAACAAAATGCATGTCAGCAAATGCAAAGTGTAGCACTGTTTGGAACCTCATTCAACAAACCAATGTTAAAATTAAAAAAAAAACTAACATTTTAATACTTATCAGATATTTGGTTATGTGGTTGTGTCAAAAGAAGTTCTTGTACTTTAGAGATGCATATTGAAGTATTTATGGATATAATTATATTGCATCTGAGATTTGTTTCAAAATAACCAATTTAGAAATTGAATAAAATAAGAAGAGTGTTGAGCTGATGGTTATATCTATGTGGAGAATACATGGGAGTTAATTACATTATTCCTTCTCTGTTTTATTTACTTGAAGCATTCCATGAAAAGGGAGTTTTAAAAAGTGCTTGCACAAATATGACCACCAATATGTTGAACAACAAAACTGTGTATTTTATACAGATAAAAGTGGGGTTGCTTCAATAACTGAAGGGACTTATCCCGTCTCTCATTCCTTCTCTTTCCCCTCACCTCTTGTCTCACTCTCTCCCTTCCACCCTGACTCTACCTCAAGTGCATTGGGCAGCTGCTGTGTGAGAACCTTTGCATCTGAGAGACCCCTCCTGTCTGGAATGTGCTTCTTCAGACATCTACGTGGCTTACGACAGGACTTTTCAGTCTCTAAACAATCTCTTAACAATCACTTATGCTTGATGAAGCATACCTACTGACTCATTCAAAGAGCAACCCTTCTGACCTTCTACCCTCATTGTAGTGTTTTTCCATCTAACTTAACACTATTTCATATATATGTGTGTGTCTGTATGAGCATACTCTGTATGAGTATAGACACCTATATACATACACACATATGCACACACATATCTACACATACTTTTTTCTGTCTATAGATGATCTCTCCCAAATATAATGTGAACTTAATGAGCCCTGGGATTTTTAATCGATTTTACTCACCCCTGGCTCCCTGGTGTCTTTAAGGAATTTGACAAGTATTTGTTGATAGCATATTTGAATTAAGTTATCACTAAACAATAAGTTACTCTGTGTGTTTACTTTTTGCTGTGCCCTATTACTTTTTTGTTTCACTTATTTATGCACTTATTGGTCGATTCTTTTTTTCACATTTTTTATTGTTGTTCAAGTACAGTTGTCTCCATTTTCCCCCAACCCCAGCCATCCCCACCTCCCACCCTTGATCCCACCCCCACCCTTTGTTTTGTCCATGTGTCCTTTATACATTCCTGAAAAACCTTATTTTGTTGATCTTTTGTCTGCAGTTGCAAAATACTGTCAAAAAAGTTCACTCTCGCTATTCTTTGCCCTTTTCCCTTAGAGCTATCTAGGATATCAATCTAAATAAGATACCAACATTTTATATACTAAAATTTTGTTATTTTTCTCTGACTATAATACTTTACATTTTGACTTCTGTTATTTTTTCTATTTACTAATGAAAACATGTGCATTCCTCCTGCAATTTATCATCATAAGTCTAGACTTTACTACGAGAAATATGTAATATAGTCTACTTTTAGATCTTACTGCACCTATACTGCACTCAATTATTTATTCAAATTTTAAGTAAGTTCCTCACTTAGACTTTCAATGTTTCTTTGTTTTTATATCAAATGTTATCATACATGAAAATGATAAGATACATTCTTCTACAAGTCTTATGGAGAGCCACTTTCTCTTTATCTATGTGTAGAGCATGGCAGAGATTGCAGTTTGGGTGCTGAAACATTATGGGGAAGAGAAAGATTTCCTGGGAACGTAAGAAACGAGCCTTAGTGAAGGTCAGAAAATAATTCTTACTGGAAAGCAGTTCAACATACAAATTGAGTGATATCTGGTATTTTATTCTCCTTCCTCTCCACAAATTTGTAATAAAGTGTCACATGTGAAATGTAACCTGAGTCAATTCTTAAGAGAAAGTGGGGCTTGGTTTCTTAGTTGTTGGTGCTCAGGGAAGGTGTGTGCTGAGCGCTGCTTCCAGCCAGCACGCCTTAGAGAACACTGTGCACTGCGAGGCCCCGTGCAGCCCTGGCCTCCACCGTTGCACGTGTGTATGGAGGACCGAGGCAGTCGGCACGAGTAATGTCGGTCCCTTGTCTTTTTAAGTGGAAAGCAACCTGTGTGAAGGTAAGAAATCGCTATTCTACTTAGAGAACAAAAAGTATTCAAAGTGAACACTCCATCTATCCACATGGACTGACATAATGTGTATATGTTATCCTCAGATTTTTACCGATCTATGAAGTCAGATTCAAGTAACAACATTCAAAATTAAGAGGAATGACCCAAGGTGATGGAAATTTCAGTGATTTCTATATTCACCTGTTTTAGTAATGGAAGAAATAATTGCTTATATTCTTGTAGACATTTATAACTCAGTGAAGAACTGGCAAAACTGCTCAAAAGTCAACATCAATATCAGTAACATTCCACCAGATAAAGTGTGCATCTCTGTGAACAACAGTTTTTGAATCACTGTCACTTTTCTACAACTTTTATCTTGAGCCTAGTCAAAGATCAAAAAAGTGGGAATAACCTAGAGCACAGGGGGCAAAATCAAGGCCCACGGGCCAAATCTGGCCCTCCACCTTGTTCTATCTGGCCTGGCACCTTGTTTCTACCCAGCGGCAGTGCCGAGCTCCTTGCCCCTAGTTAAGGAGTAGTTACATTTATACAGTCCTAAAATTACATTCGGCCCTTTGAAGGCAACCGTGAGGCTAATGTGGCCCCGACTGAAAATGAGCTTGATACCCCTGAGTCCTAGATGGATGAGATAGCCAGGACACCCACAAAACTGCAACATCTGACAATTTTCCTTTTCTTTCTCTACCTATCTGGCTAGCTCTCCAGATACATTGTACAGAGAGGAAAAAGATGTAAGAGGAACTGTATTCAACTTGATTGCTACTGTGTTTAGTTTGTGGCACGTTCTTCGGCCCAGATGGGCATTTAAACACTCAACTGAGAACACCTTTCTGAATTTTCTACAGCTCCCAAGTGTGAGACATGTCAGAGAGCTTTCTCTCATGGAGTGAGGTATTGCTCTCTGGATCATAACTTTCTCTTTGCTCCATCTGTGGACATCAGGAGACAACCCCAGCTTCTCTTTGTTGAGATTCGTTCATGACTTAGTCTCTTGGACAGGTCCTGAGGCAACAACTCCAGCATCTTTCATATGATCCACATCTGATTTATGGGGAATAAATCTGTCTTCTGCTTTAACATATTTTGGGATTGTATCCCTCTCAGTGAAACCACTTTAATTTCAGTGATTATATTAACAGGCTAAAAATCACTTTCTGACTGTTTATATTGCTCAGGTGAGATTCAGACATACATGTGTCCACAATGCACGGTCACATGCCAATATTATCAAATACTATTTAAGTTCTACTTGCTAGATTGGATCGAGTAGGTGAGAGGGAGTAAAACTCAGAACACCAACAATTCTTATTGGGGAAAATGCCTATCAATCTTTACTCTCCCTTTTCTAGGCTCTTGTAATTTTTTTTTTTACTAGCAGAGGTGGGTGTCTTAGGGTTGCCAATGTGCTCTATGCTTTGAAAGTCCTGAATATTAGTGTAAGTTTCTGTAGTTTTAATGCTTTCTAAAAACTGAAACTGGAGGAGTTCCATTTCCCCATCTTAGTTATAGAGAAAACTCATAACTTTAATCTCCACATTTTCATATGGGACCTATGATCAAATAAAAGAAATCTGGACTTAGGTGAGGAGAGACCTTACTTAAAAGTGTTTTTGTAATACAGTGAAGGGGCTATTGCAATGAGAATGTTCTGACCATAAAATCTGTGAGCCTCACAAAGGTCGGGCGTAAAGAAATTTTTTCTCACCAACAGGAGTAAATAAGTCTAACAAGAACTGAGTATGGGGGAGTGTGATAAGAGGTTGGGGTGACCTGACATGTGAATAGGAAATTGTCCTCTGGAGAGGAGGGTCTGTTAAGCAAGGGCCATTCCAAATCAGATAATGCTGGCGAAGGCTGAGAGTGAATCAATGTTCAGAGGCCTGGGCCGGGCTGGGGAGGGTAAAGCATAACTAAAGTTTGGTGAAGCCAGGTTAACAGGAATTTCCTCCAGACTGGTCATGGGGTACAAACAAGGGGAATCTGGTGAGGCTGCCTCCGGCCGCGTCATAGGTAAACAAGAGGGCACCCATGAATTTTACCTGAGTTTTATGGGGAAAGAGCTGTTTGGGGATAACTAAAGGGTGGGGAGATTTTTTTTACCTTCACTGTTTTTCCAAGCACAGGACTGAGGAGATATTTGACATTATCACTGCACATAATGTGTGTAGCCCAACTAACTTATATTTTATTAACTAAGTGTTCTTAGTTCAGCTTCTTCAGTTGCATCTTCCAAAAGAGAAACTGATGAGATTTTATTATTTTTTGGAGAGCAACACAAGAGGAAGGCAGGATGCAATTTTTCAAGGGATACTGGAAAAAAAATTGGCTTTGGCAGCTCTATTTCTGAAGAGACACAAAGCTTCACGCCCATGAAACGAGGCCATGTAGCTGGATCCTTTATCATGTTTTTTTTAAATTTATTTATTTTTAGAGAGTGGGGAAGGGAGGGAGAAAGGGAGAGAAACATTCATGTGTGAGAGAAATATTGATGTGGTTGCCAGTCACATGCCCCCAACCAGGGACCTGGCTGGCAACCCAGGCATGTGTCCTGACCAGGAATTGGACTGGTGACCTTTTAGTTTGCAGTATGATGCCCAACCCACTGAGCCACCCCAGTCAGGGCCTTTATCACCTAAGAATCCCTATGTGAATAATTGTGGGCAATTCTAAGCCTAGTGAAGAATATATTTGCTTTAGAGAAAACTAGAGTGCTCCTGTGTAAGAGGAAGCAAAGTCCGTCCAATTAGTCCAAGAACCAGACTGGGAGAGAGCACTCCAGTATCTATTTACAGCTTCCACAGAGATTTGCCGTAGTCCCCTGCCTCAGTCTTCTTGTTCCTGTAAGTTATTTTTTGCAGAAACATTTCACAAGCTCCTTAATAGTCATAGACACAGCAGCAATCTGTGCTGGACTTTGCTTGTGTGTATACACACACACACACACACACACAAATGCAAATCGATATGAAAGAGGTGTAAAAAATACTAAATATATGTTTATTGGAACTTGCATGATACAGAAGTATAGAATAAACTTTATTTGAGTGCTTACTGTATCTAGGCTTTCTTCTAAGAAGCTCTTCACACATATTCCTTTGTTTAACACTTGCAACAGCACTTTGAGGTTGATACCATTTTTACTATGATTTTACACATGAGGTAACTACAGGAAGGAGAAGTTAAGTAACTGGTCCAAGTTCACCTATTGGAGATGTGTGGTTTTGTATTGTGATGGGTTGACTCTGATAACTTCGTGTTGGCAGGTAATCCAAATAAAGGGCCTAATGAAAGTAGAGTCTGAGTTAAATTTCTGTATCAACAACTGGTCCATTCTATAGGAAGTCTTTCATAAATACAGTGTTTTAGTTACATCACTATCTGGACAAAAGCTATAATATGTCGTTTCTGTCTTAGACTTGAGGGAGTGTGCCTGCATATTGAGCATTAATAATTGAATGCCATCTGTATTTAGAAAATTTACAAAAAAGTCTGAATAGATGCACATCCTTATAATTGATATTTCTGGTAATTAATGTTATAGTGAACATATTTTACAAGCCATTCTTTGGACGGTTCATGAGGAGAGTTTTAGCCTATAATTCAGCCTCGAGATAATTCTCGAGTAAATGGGGACACTACGTGTTAATAGATTCATTTGTCACAGCACTCTAGAGCCTGACAGACCATGCAGTGCCCCATTCTGCTTATTTGTCATTGTTCAGCCCTCATGCACAGGCAGAACCTGTGGCACTTGTGAGTTTAGGAAAGTATATTGAGAGGTTTATCAATGAAGTATTGCCTTTTCTGGTAATTTCTGCACATGACAGGTACACAATTAGGTAATTATCTGTCTTAGAAAATAAAACAATTGACTTCCCTTTCATGGAAAGATCAAACAAAATTTGGAAGCTAAACTTTTCCAGGCGATCACATGTTTCCCATTGTGCAAATACAAGCTAAAATGGACTAGAGCCTGAAAAATGGAAAATGTGTCCCTGGAGTTTATATCACCCTTTCAGTCAATATAGCGTATCATTCTTGAGTTCTTCAAGCTTTTGTGATTTAGATACAGAACTTTCTAAAAGATGCAAACAGTTACATTACCTCACAGCAGGCAGCAGCCTTTACGTTCTGTAAGAACTGGGTGTCCCAGAGCAAGATTTGGCCCTAACGGTGATCTGAGGGGGCACAGAAAGTGAAAATGAATTTCCTATGCTTGGCCTACACTCAGCTTTTCAGAATTCCTCTGGCAGCTCAGAGTCACCAGCATTGTTTGGCAAGTTTAGAACTCTCTGCTCTCTGAGAGAGGGGAAGCGTGCGTGAGGCTGCACTGTGTTAACCGTGAATACGTCTGACTTTTCTACGTCCTTTGTGATGGCCAGTGTGTCAAGGTATCTTCTCCACGTAAAGCATTCAGTAAGTTTATTGACAAACAGGAAGAAAACCTAGAGCGATGCAGTTAATGGGGGTGGGGGAGCATGCAATTAGAAGGCAGCACTGGGCGGCAACATTTGTTCATAATGTAACACCAGAGTCAGGAAAAGATGTATTCATGCAGCTGAAGTTCTGCTAGAATCATTTGGAAATGAATTGATTTACTGAAAACTTCAGTAAACTAAAGAACTAAAAAGAAAAGAAAAGAAAAAAATGAGCTTCTGATAGCTAGCACACTTCACATTTAATGTCGGGTAGTGTTGAAGTACATGGTTCATTTCTACCACTTGCAATGACCTGTTTGCCAAGAAATACAGGGTCCGGCAGAAGTAATGTCATGGAGTGTGGTTGGTAGGGTGTGTGAATGTCTCGCTCGAGATGGACAGCAATTTGAACATTCCACCAAAATGTCATATGGTGTACTCCATATTTTTATGTTACAGAATCATATACTTATGATTTTGTAATAAAGGATTTGGTATAGATTACCAGCTCATAAAAAAGGGGTGTTATTTGTGCCAGATCCTGTATGTTGTGGTCTCTATGAAAGTTAATATATATATATATACATATAAACTATTATTACTATGAATACTAATACATTTACAGTTTTCCTGTTCCTCATTTGATAATTAAAATATACCAAAAAAGGTTCAGGCCCTGACCGCAGTGGCTTGGTTGGGTATCATTCCGCAAAGCGAAAGGTCTCCAGTTTGACTCCCGGTCAGGACACATGCCTGGGTTGCAGCTTTGGTTCCTGGTCCGGAAGCATAACTGATCACTGTTTCTCTCTCACATTGATGTTTTTCTCCCTCTCTTTTTCCCTCCCTAAAAAATAAATAATAAATTTTAAAAATGTTCAGGCTAAAATGTAATTAATAAATGAATTAGACAACTGGCCTCAGGATCAGCGGTTCTCAGTAAGCACTTCAAAGTCCAGTTGCTACCTGTTCCCAAATGTGTTTGGCACTTCTGAAGTATCTTTTCTGTATCTATGTTCATTTCTGTGAGTTAAATTCCTACTCTTGTTTCTTTCAACATGTTGTTATGGAACATAGGTGAAGTTCTCTATCATAATACTGGCAAGATTTAAATTGGACAGAGGCCATATGCTAATATTGCCTCATTTTCTTAGTAGTCTTCTTTGCTTTAAATTCCAAGAAAAACTCTAGGAATTCATTATCATTTCTGACACATATAGATTACATAGAAGCTATCATTTGAGAGCCCAAGTTCTGTTCTGTTCCTTTTCAGCCTAACGAAGCTAAAGGCTTTTCACTGTTGCTGGTCTCTGGGGCCCGACACCTATGCCGCCAGCACCCTCTGTGTAGACCGTCTTCATTAATTCTCCTGAACCTCCTTTGTTGGATTTGTGCCAGGACCTTGACTGACTCAGGAAGGAAGACGGCAGACTTTTTCTACTTGTTTGTTTCAGTATAAGAAGAGCTAGTTTAGATTTTTATAAGTCCCAGAACTTTTAGTGTTTTCTTTTGCATTTGGAAATAGCACATCATTTTAGCCCATTTGGTTTCCAACACTCCCTTTCTTTAAATCTCGTAAATTATTTGGTCCCCTGTTCTCAAATGGATTTGTCCCTTTACTCAACATTCTTCATTTTTATGAATTTCTTTTTTAAATCCCATTGATCTTTATTTATTTTTTAAAGATTTATTTATGGACAGAGGAGAAGGGTGGAAGAAAGAGAGGGAGAGAAAATCAATGTGTGATTGCCTCTTATGTGCCCCCTACTAGGGACCTGGCCTGAAACCCAGGCATGTGCCCTGACTGGGAATTGAACTGGCGACCCTTTGGTTCACAGGCTGGCACTCAATCCACTGAGCCACACCAGCCAGGACCATTTTTATGAATTTCTTTTAAAAAAAGTTCTCTTTCTGATACCCACACCATCAAGTACAGGTTTGATTTGCGAGGGAATGATTGTGAGATGGAGGGACTGGTGTCCCCATTTTTTTGTCCCCTACTTGTCCTCAGGGGACCAATGGCTCCTTGCCACAACTGTAGGGAAGGAGGACAACACTGTAGGGTCAGTTCAGCATTCCCACTCAAGAAAGACTGAGATATCGTGAGGGAGCAATATGTACACCCTTTCATGTTTCTTAGGAGTCCACTGGGCCAGTAGCCCAGATCTAGGGTGCTCAGAGAGGAGCTGCCACTGTGCTCCTGATACAGCAGAGGTTTCTTGTGACCACTTCTTCATCATTTTTTTCTGCCCCCAGACAGAGAAATGCTGGGAAAGTAGACAGCAACACAAATACCACATAGGCGGCAACAGCATGGGTTTCCTCCATTGTAACACAGGTCCCTTTTCTTGCAGTTTCCCCCCAATGTTTCTGCAGTGTAGTATGTTTCAGCTCCAAAATTCCAACACTAGTGAATATAGTGGCACAGAAGTCCCTCCCAAGATAGTAGGGTGAATGCGTTTTTCTCTCTGGCAATTGGTCTCTGTGCAAAGAAATTTAATAATTAGAAATTGTTTGATATTAGTGATTTATATATTGGACTGGTCAAAAAGTTTGTTTCATTTTTTCTGTATGATGGCTCTAATAGGGCTTAATTGTCTTTAACTTCATTCAAAATAATTTCTCTAGATTGTATTGTGACAGCTGTCATATCACCACACATTAAAAAACATCAAAATCGGTGACCTTTTATGCATCCATTTTAATATTGAAGAGGGAAGGAAAATACACATTTTTGGCATATTATGCTTTATTATTTCAAGAAAGGTAAAAATGCAACTGAAATGCCAAAAAATTGTGCAGTATGTGGAGAAGGTACTGTGACTGATCAAACGTGTCAAAAGGTGGTTTGCGAAGTTTCATGGTACTTTGACATTTTGGCCAAATGATTCCTTGCTGTAGGGTTGTCTTATGCATTGGAAGATGTTTAGCAGCACCCCTGGTCTCTACCCACTAGAAGCCAATAGTGGGAGATAGCTGACATGCTCAAAACAGCCAAATCAAAAAAGTTATTGGTGAAGATTAAAAAAGTGTATTTTATTTTACTGAAAAAACTAAACAGACTTTTTGGCCAATTCAGTAGTTCTATGCCCATTAATTAGGATAAAAATAGTTGATCTTTAGAAAGTATTGCCTGATTCAGAGAATTAAGCACACATTTGTGTAGTTGCTGATGCTCGAAATATTATAAACTAAACAAGTTATATAATGTGAAATTTCTAGTTTCCAAGTAGAGTGTTTATATATTAATGTGGCCTATAGAAACTTTAATTTGGTGATGCTGCAAGAAATTTATTATTAAATACTGTGATTTCCAAAAATTCATTATACTTTTAGCCTATAGGAATTATTAGTATAATAATTTTAAATAAAACATTTACAATAATCAAAGCTATAGATTTATAGTTTTAAATTTTATTTTAATTGTTGTTAAAGTACAATTTTCTTTTACTCCCATCCCAGCCCACCCACCCAGCCCTTCCCACCTCCCTCCCATTTCCACCTGCCCCTAGTTTTTGTCCGTGTGTCCTTTATACTTGTTTCTGTAAACCCTTCACCCTTTTCCCCTGAAATTCCCTCCCCTCTCCCCTTTGGACACTGTCAGCCTGTTCTCCATTTCAGTGTCTTTGGTTATATTTTGCTTGTTTGTTTGTTTTGTTGCTTAGGTTCCTGTTAAAGGTAAGATCATATTTGTCTTTCACCATCTGGCTTATTTCACTTAGCATAATGCTTTCCAGTTACATCCATGCTGTCACAAAGAGTAGGAACTCCTTCTTTCTTTCTGCTGCATGGAATTCCATTGTATAAATCATAGTTTTTTGATCCAATCATTTACTGATGGGCACTTGGGTTGCTTTCAGCACTTGGCTATTGTAAATTGTGCTGCTATGAACACTGGGGTGGTTCTTTTGGATTGGTGTTTCGGGGTTCTTAGGATATAATCCTAGCAGTGGAATTGCTGGGTCAAAAGGCAGATCCATTTTTAGTTTTCTGAGAAAAATTCCATACTGTTTTCCATAGTGGTTGTACCAGTGTGCAATCCCACCAACAGTGCACTAGGGTCCCTTTTTCTCTACAACCTCTCCAACACTTGTTGTTTGTTGATTTGTTTATGATGGCCATTCTGACTGGTGTGAAGTGGCATCTCATTGTGGTTTTAATTTGCATCTCTCTGATGGCTAGTGATACTGAGTATCCTTTCATACGTCTCCAGACCCTCTGTATGTCCTCCTTGGAGAAGTGTCTGTTCAAGTCCTTTGCTCATTTTTTAGTTGGGTTGCTTGTCTTCTTAGAGTGGAGGCCACTGTAATCAAAACAGCCTGGTACTAGCATAAAAACAGGCACATGGACCAGTGGAACAGAACAGAGAGCCCAGAAATAAACCCAAGTCTCTACAGTCAATTAATATTTGACAAAGGGGGCAGCAACATAAAATGGAGTAACAATAGCCTCTTCAACAAATGGTGTTGGGAGAACTAGACAGCTACATGCAAAAAAAATGAAACTCGAGCACCAACTTACACCATACACAAAAATAAATTCAAGGTGGATAAGAGATTTAAATATAAGCCATGACACTATTAAAGTCCTAGAGGAGAACATAGGCAGGAAAATCTCAGATATTTCACGCAGCAACATTTTTACTGATATGTCCCCCAGAGCAAGGGACATAAAGGAAAGAATAAACAAATGGAATCTCATCAAAATAAAAAGCTTCTGCATGGCTAAAGAAAACAGTATTAAAATAAAAAGAGAATCAACTGTATGGGAAAACATATTTGCCAATGATACCTCAGACAAGGGTTTAATCTCCAAAATATGTAAAGAACTCACATGACTGCACTCTAAGAAGCTCTGGATTTATAACAGGAAGCTGGTGTGTTTAAATTGCTAATGTGGCAATGCAGTTCTACATATCTACTAGAACCATCCATGTAGATTTAAGTGTGCTTTTCATAAATTGAAAATACAATTTTAAGATACAACAAATTAGAAAACTAGAAATCATTTGCTGCAGGTATTCCTGAGAACAGTTACATCATTCCTCAGAAAAATTTTGAAACAGTCATTTTTCTATTCAAACATCTGAATTTGCCTAAATTTTCTTTCATTCTTTATAAGGGTATTTTGTTTCCCAGTGAAGCTTTCAGTATAAGCTATTTGTTTTTCTAACAAAATAATGAATACTCTGCCTAATGTAAACTGATGATTTGAAAAAGACAAAACTCCATGGAATGAAATGAAAAGAAATAAACTGAATTTTCCTTTTATGCTGCCTCAGTATGTTTTATTTTATAAAAGAAAATCACAAGACATAAGAATGCCGTCATTTCCATTCCTGAAACCATTTTAAAAATTAAATCTTAAGTCATATAACCAATGCAAATGAAATTGGCACAGGGAAGACAAATGAAAACATAAGTTAGATAGCACAGAAAAATTATTCACAACAATATCAAATCAATGGAAAATTCTAGTTTCTTATATTTCTGAATGCAGGTTAGCACAAAAGTCACCAGGAAGAAATAATAGAACAGTTCATCAGCCTAAACAAGATTGCTTGCCAAAATTTCAGAAAAAAAAGTTTTAGTTTTACATTTTCATACTCAATTTCCTTGTTACTCTAGATAGAATGGAAGTTCCTCATTCTCATATTTTTGAAACTATTTGATGCAATAAAAAAGGATTAAAGAAGGCTTTATAGGCAAGTTTTCCTTTTTTCACACCTGCGTACACACACATTGAGGCACATTTTATGAGATTTTTTTTATGACTTCTTCTCTTTGAAAAGTAAGAGCTAAAACCCTAATATCAAAAACTTTAAATAATTTTTAATTTGACATTCTTGTTGAGATATAATTGACATTTAATGTTACGTTTGTTTCAGGTGTACAGCATAATGACTTGTTATAATGTACTGGGAAATCGTCACCATGGCGAGTCTAGGTGACATCCATTACCACACAGAGTTAGAAAAATCTTCTGTGATGCCAACTCTTCAGATCTACTCTCTCAGCAGTTTTCAACTACATAATACGATTGTGTTGACTGTAGGCACCATGCTCTGCATTACATCCCCAGGGCTCAGTTCTAACTGGAACTTGGTACTTTTTGACCACCTTTGCACATGTCACCCACCTCCCACCCCCACCTCTTGCAAAACCAGCCTGTTCCCTGTATCTGTTGTGTCTATGTGTTTTATTTTTTTATTCCATATATGGGTGAGATCACACCATATTTTATTTTCTAAGTTTCATTTCCTTTGGGAAATTACCCAAAAGCAGAATTGCTGGATCATATGGCAGTTCTACCCTCCATTGTTTGAGGAACCTCCATACTTCTCACAGCATCTGCACCAATTTACATTCCCAGCAACAGCACCCAGGGTCCCCTTTCCTTTGTACCCTCGCCAACACTGGTGGTTTCCTGTCTTTTTGGTACTAGTCATTCTGACAGGTTTGAGGTGATTTCTCACGGTGATTATGACTTACGTTGCCCTGGTGATTGGCAGTGTTGAGCACTTTTTCATGTGCCTGTTGGGCATCTGTGTGTTATTTGCAAAATTTTCTATTTAAATCCTCTGCTCATTTTTAATTGGGTTATTGTTTGCTTTTGAGGTGTATGGGTTCTTTATTTATTTTATGTATTAACTGCATATCAGTGTTGATTTGCAAATAATTTCATCTGTTTCACCAGTTACCTTTTCATTTTGTTGATGGTTCCCTTTGCTGTGCAGAAGCTTTTTAGTTTGTAGTTCCACTTAGTTATTTTTATTTTTGTTACCTGCTTTTGGTACCAAAGCCATAAAATCGTTGCTAAGATTTATGTTAAGCTCATCACTTATGTTTTCTTCTAGCAATTTTATGGCTTCTGGTCTTATGTTAAATCTTTAATCCATTTTGAGTTGAAGTTTGTGTAGAGTATACACAAAATAGTGATATACACAAGATAGTGATCCAGTTTAATTCTTTTGCATGTGGCTGTCCAGTTTTCCCAACACTAATTATAGAAGTATTCTCTTTTCCCAATTATATATTCTTGGTTTATTATTATTAATTAATTGACTATATATGTGTAGGTTTATTTCTGGACTCTTCATTCTCTTCCATTGGCCTATGTGCCTGTGTCTTTTTAAATACCAGTATTATCAAAACTGTATTATACTGTTCTGATTACTATAGAAACATAAAACATAGAAGCAAAATAGAGAAAGATTTTAAGATATAATCATGTGTTCACTGAGGCTAAAAGTTAGCCCTCATTATAGAAATGTTTTATGTGCTGAACTGTATAGATTGCATAGAGAATGAAATCCTTGTTCCCAAAGAGAAAGAATTGAAACTCTCTTGAGGTACCTAATAATTATTTTAATGCCAATAATTATTGCTAGAAAGGTTTTCTTTTTCCACAGTAATTCTTCTTTCTGCTTGGAAAAGAGAGACAGACTGATGAAAATATTGCCCTAAGAAATTCAGTCTGATAGATGGCTACCGAGGCCTTAATTATCCCTTCTCTTAACCATGAGGAGGATGACAAAGACAGGTTGGGCAGGATAGGGTGTTGTTAGTTGGTACAATTTTCTTTATGTGTTTCTCTGTTCTTCTGCCAAGGCTTGAAAAGGGAATGATATAAAGATACTGATGTTTTACAGATTTCCTGAGTTAGTGTTTTTAAATCAGGAAAATTTGAGCCAGTAAGAATGAGTTACCTTAACCTTCTCAAATTACTTATCCCCTGAGTTTTGTATGAATTTGTATTGAAGTTATATAATTTTTTCATCAATTTTCTAAATAAGAGTATATTTATCATTTGTATTTATTGTGAAGTGGTACATCCTTATCAGAGAGAGATTTTAAGATATTTAGCTGATGCTCACTCTCAAGTCATGCACATAGCAGGTATTCAATGAGTAATTTTGTAACAAGTTAAATATGAAATGAGAAAAAATTAAAGTTCAGTAGAGCATTGACTTTGTCTATTTTTATGCTGGTATATCCATAATGCTGCCTGGAACTGCACCTAGTGCGGAGTAAGTGCTCAGTATGCACTTGCAGAAGGAAGGAAAGGAAGGAGGGAAGATAAGATGAGAGGCAAGAAGAAGAAAGGAAAAAAAGGGAGGAGTGACCGGAACTGAGGATCTCAACTTTTTGTATATTTGTGATGAACTTGCTCTGAGATTAGTTGCTTATCGTATATTTTTGTACAGATATTAGAGTATGCTGCTTGTCTATGTACCCACATGTAAGAAGGGTCACATATAAATTATATAATGGGCGATCTGGAGATAATGACTTGTAGCTGCAATAACCAGAGGTAATGTGCGATATACCCAGCGTGAAGTCTGGTGACAGGAATTAAATTAACTCATGTCACTACTGTGAAGTGAGGTTAACTTGAGCTGAACTGTATTTCATCCTGCATCCACTTCATAATGGCCCTGCCACAGGATGGTCAGGAAATCAATTAACTGAATTGTGATATAAGGCAAGTTTCTAATGATGCCAAAAATGTGACATAATTCATATGATATTAATATTCCAAGAGCTCTGTCTTGAATCTAAGTAGAAAATAGTTTTGAACTAAAGCTTGTAGAAATTATGTTAATTAAAGGGCTTGGGGGATAAAACCTATCTTCTCTCCTGCTTCCTTGAGTCTTAATGGAAATTGCACAACTTGGGCCTAAGATATCTGTATAGCAAAATATTGGCTGTTCCCAAATAATTAGCATTTGTATTTTTTGGAAAACACAATTCAGGAAAATGATAACTTATGCTAGATGAATTTTTTCTTGTACGCTGTATCAGCTTGGATTTCTTCTAGAAAATATTTAATATTGCTGTTAAATTTGTTGTTGACATTTTAAGAAACATATTACTTTTTCAATCATGGCTAGGGCAAGAGGAAACCATTCCCTAGAACATAAAGCACAGAAGAATGTGCCATAGTTGTTCATTTTTTTCTGACATTTTCTCCATTATCACCAGAAGATTGTCAGTTAAAGTAAGTGTTCTACCACTTGGTCGACTTTAGTTAGATAAACATACAGATTTAATAATGTGTTTTGAGATGTAAGCATAGCACAGTCCTGGCAATGGGTACATTTTTGTTGCTGCCTTGTGTTTTGATGGCATGTCCTCAGCATTCTGTAGAAAAATTCTTCTTATGTGGATTGGAGAAGCTGGCACAGACATTGGACATTTATCATTTACTTGGTTTTATGTAAGTATCTGTTGTTCAGTCTATTTCCTCTAATATATTGTGACCTTCAAGTGGAGCATTATGGTGACTATTTGTCTGCCCAAACCACAGACATTGAGATTTTTCTACAGAAGGCACCAGTAGATATTTAGTGAGTGATTATACGAATAGGACGTTATCAATTCCTTGGGCAGTAAATTACCTAATTTTTAGGAAATGAATAATATGAAAAAATTATTATTCCCCTGAATGACAAAATACAATTACAATCAAACCTTGGTTATTGAACAACTCTCATCTCAACCTCGGTTCTTGACCAGGTTTTTCAAGGAAAAAATCTGGTTGTCAAATAAAACTTCGGTTCGCCACCCCACATCCCTTTCACGCTGATACCTATATGATCAGTCATGTGTCTCTATGGCAACAAAGGAGGTCTGGTTTTTGAAAAATCACTTCTCAACTAGCTTTCCCAAATGAATTACACCAGAGAACTGAGGTTCCACTGAATTCAGTGGCTAAACTGTATGTGACAAGCTAAGGTCTCTGGGCAGTGAGTACTACGAAGGAATCTACCTCATTACTAACTGTAATTTATCAGATAATTGACTATGAGGTATGCATCATGATTCCAGAAAGAGACCTAGGAGTAGTTCTCTAAAAATAATGGTTGCTGTAACCTAAAGACCAGAACAAACAGGAAACTCTCATGTTGCTGTCACGTAATTCACGGTGCATTGGCTCCGCTAATCAGAGCACTCGTTGCTGTAACAGAGCCAGGCTTAGTGGGGCTTGAGCAAATCAGAGTGGTCATCTAATCTAAATCAAAACATCGTTTTTGTGTGATTTTTCATTATTCAAGTTAAATTATCGGAGAAGATAATGGCTGGAAATTGATAGGATCAAATTATATAACATTATAAAAAGAGTAGATTGAACACCCATGTTTTTATTCAAAACCTGGGATGATAGAGGATCCCTGAAAGCTTGAAATACTTAGATTAAGAAATTAACAAATCAGATTAAGAAACTCGTGAATCCCATTAAATTCCAAATAGAGTACAGACCAACAAACAGATAATTTCAAGATATTTTTAGATTATTCCCTAAGACTGTAATTGTTAAATGAAGATACATTTATTTAATGACACTTTTTTTTGTTCCTAGGAAGAGAATTTCACCCAGCCTGCTCCCATAAAATCCTTCTTATCACAGTATGAAACAGGACAACACATATGATAGACCCTAGCTTTATCAATATAGTGTGCCTTATATATTTAAGTGACAGTGTCCTGAAAATAAAATACCTTGTAAGTCATGGTTTACCTGAACTTTGGATGGACCAGAGGTGAACAATGCTGCTTGCTGCTCAGCTCTGTGGAGGAGAATGTCAGTTTTAATTTCTGGAATGTGCGCATCCACAAACACAGTATCATCACGCTCATCTTGCCGTTTAGAGTAATTTCTCATCTTCCTTAAACTAATGAACACTGACAGGTTAGGGGATCACCGGACTGACAACATACAGCCAGTGTTCATTCCAGAGACAGTTCCCTCCTTTAATTTAATGATGGGGCAGACGACTCTAATTGACTACACAAGAGAAATGTTTGTTCACTCTCATAGCACCTTGTGCCTCATAATATCCAATCTAAACTAGGGAAGCATTTATATTGCTATAAGAGCTATGGGAACATAGGAAAATAAAAGGGAACAAATCAACACTTTCAGAAAAATAAATTCCAGTACTAATAAGACAACATAATGCCATTGCTTCTCTGGAGAACAACTAGAAAACAAGGTATGAACAGGGATAAAGTAGTCATAATAACAAAAATACAGAGTCATAGCAGAAATGTACTACTCAAGAACAATATAAATTATCAAGTTAGTATAAAAAATAACAAGAGAAGTTGGAAGCTAAATTTGACACTATATTTTTTAGAAGTAAAAGAAGAACTGAAAAGTAGTTTAGGAATACAGACGAAAGAGTTAAGTTTCTTAAAGGAGAAATAGTTTCTGGACTGAAATACTACTGTTCTCAAAACTCAGTGCTTTCTGTGCATTTTTTCACACTTGTAGCATGGTCACTAGATACACCTGGACAGCAGCTATTTTTATGTATAGTTTTAAGTAGAGGGCGCACTACAGCAAGACTCTAAAATTACTACCCTGCTGTCTTAAAGAAGGCAATGCTGCTCTCTAGAAATTTAACATAAGGACATAATCAGGAATGAGGCTCATAAAAATTCACTATGTTTTATTATTTTACCTGTTTCCATGGAGAGCACATTGGCCTGTGAGCCTGGGGGACACGTTAGCCTTCAGGTAAGCTTACACCATGGGCTGTATCTTCTGTGCTCGCATGGTACTCTGGGTATTTTTTTATACAGTCTTTATCCCATTGCAATAGCCAAGTTTTGGTCCTTTCTAAACAAAATACATCAAAATATTAAAAAAATGAAAGCACATATACAAGGGAAAAGTGTTACACTTATTTATATTCATGTCTCACTACATTATGAGAACTGTGTTTCATTTATCTGTCAGCACCTGGCACAGTTGTTGGCACACACTTGGAACTTAATGAGCAATTACTGAAAAAGCGCATAAATATTTTGGGTTTAGGTTGATTTTCAAACCTTTGTAGAACCTATAAGTCATTACTGTTAGGAATTATAAGCAGATGACTAAGGTGGAGTTCATAAAAGCTTCAGAGGTATCAATGATTTGATAAGTTTGTCCCTTCAAAACAATATATGAAGTACTGTAGATTTATGCACACATATAAGATTCTTCCAAATTTGAGAGTGATATCCACCAAAAAACTGCTTGACCTAATAAATGAATTTGGCACAACAGCGGGATACAAAGTCAATATCCAGAAATCAAAGGCATTTTTGTACACCAACAATGAAACATCAGAAACAGAAATCAGGTAAAAAAAATCCCATTTGATATAGCAACAAGAAAAAATAAAATACCTAGGAATAAACCTAACCTAGGAGGTAAAAGACCTATACTCAGGAAACTACACAACACTGAAGAAAGAAATTAAGGAAGAAACAAACAAATGGAAACATATACTGTGTTCATGGATCGGAAGAATTAACATCATCAAAATGTCAATACTACCCAAAGCAATTTATAGATTCAATGCAATACCTATTAAAGTACCAATGGCATATTCCACAGATATAGAACAAACACTTCAAAAGTTTATATGGAACCATAAATGACCCAAAATAGCGGCAGCAATTTTGAGAAAGAAGAACAAAGTAGGAGGAATCACAATACCTGATATCAAAATGTATTACAAGGCCACTGTAATCAAAACAGCCTGGTAGTGGCATAAAAACAGGCACATAGACCAATGAAACAGAACGGAGAGCCCAGAAATAAATCCAAGTCTCTATGGTCAATTAATTTTTGACAAAGGGGTCAGCAGCATAAAATAGAGCAAAGATAGCCACTGCAACAAATGGGAGAGCTGGACAACTACATACAAAAATGAAACTCAAGCACCAAATTACACCATACACAACAATAAATTTAAGGTGGATAAAAAATATAAGTCATGACACCATTAAAGTTCTAGAGAAGAACATAGACAGGAAAGTATCAGATATTTCATGCTGCAATATTTCAAGTGATATGTCCCCTAGAGCAAGGGACATAAAGGAAAGAATAAACAAATGGGACCTCATCAAATTAAAAAGCTTCTGCATGGCTAAAGAAAGGAGCATTAAAGTGAAAAAGAGAACCAACTGTATGGGAAAACATATCTGTCAATAGTACCTCAGACAAGGGTTTGATCTCCAAAGTATATAAAGAACTCACAGAACTCCACTCTAGACAGACAAGCAACCCAATTAAAAAACTGGCAAAGGACTTGAACAGACACCTCTCCAAGGAGGACATACAGAGGGTCCAGAGATGTATGAAGGGATACTCAGTATCACTAGCCATCAGAGAGATGCAAATTAAAACCACAATGAGATGCCACTCCATACTGGTCAGAATGGCCATCATAAATCAACAAACAACAAGTGTTGGAGAGGTTGTGGAGAAAATGGAAACCTAGTGCACTGTTGGTGGGATTGCAGACTGGTACGACCACTGTGGAAAACAGTATGGAACTTCCTCAGAAAACTAAAAATGTAACTGCCTTTTGAACTGACAGTTTCACTGCTAAGATTATATCCTAAGAACCCTGAAACACTAATCCAAAAGAACCTATGCACCCCAATGTTCATAGCAGCACAATTTACAATAGCCAAGTGCTAGAAACAACCTAGGTGGCCATCAGTAAATTAATGGATCAAAAAACTATGGTACATTTACACAATGGAATTCTATGCAGCAGAAAGAAAGAAGGAGCTCCTACCCTTTGTGACAGCATGGATGAAACTGGAAAGCATTATGCTAAGTGAAATAAGCCAGGTAATGAGAGACAAATACCATAGGATCTCACCTTTAACTGGAACATAATCAACAAAATGAGTAAGCAAGCAAAGTATAGCCAAAGACATTGAAATTGAGAACAGGCTGACAGTGACCAGAGGGGAGAGGGGAGGAGATAATGGGGGAAAAGGATGAAGGGTTTACAGAAACAATTATCAGGGACATATAGACAATAACAAGGAAATGGGGGAGGTAGGCAAGGAGGGCTGGGGTGGAGGGGAGGAGTTGGGGGAAAAGGTAGAGAGAAAGAAAAATAATAAAATGTAAAGAAAAAGTTCAGTAAAAGAGAGCAAATGAACTGAATAGAAATAGCAAAAAAAATTTTGAGAGTGATAATTGAGGAAAATAAAAAGTGAGAAAGAATTTACAGGAGATAGAAATAAAAAATTAAGATGTGATGAACACTAAGAATTCATCACAGTATGCAAAGATTATAGTTAAGACAAAAAGTTACCCCATATATTAATATATTCACTCATTGATCTATCCATTCATTCATTCAGTGTCAAGTGTAGGGTGTGTTTTCTGGAATGGGAACAGCAGGGAACAAGAGAGAAAGAGCCTAAGGGCTTATGGGTAGGACAGGTTCGGTGAAGGGGCAACAAACCTTGAGTGAGATGATCATTAGAAAGTGTCCAAGGCAAAGAGAACAAGAGAATAATTAAATTGTGCTGAAGACCCAGAGGTAAGAGATCTCATATATTTTCAAAGAGTCAAAACGTGTTTACATGCTCTTTTGCATAGACTATACATACTTATCTAGGAGAAATAATCTTTTTCAAAACTCTGTAGATATATCAAACTACAGAGTCAATTTCTTTTACTTTTAGCAAGGCTCCCTTTCTTTCCTCCCTTCTCCCACTGCCTCTCTCTCACAAACAGTACCTGTGTTTTCTGACATCTCGAGTGAAGAAGGCTTAACAGAATGCTACCTGGTTTGCATGACCTGTTTTATTACATATGTATTGCTACCTTAAATGAAAAGATATATTTCTCACCTTGAACCCTGTCTTATATATACACCAAATAGTCTGCTCTTTCTCTAAAGCTTGTGACAGGAAGTGCACTAACCGAGCTCAGCGGGGTAGGACACACAGTTAATGCGACACTCCATGCCCGAGTTGGAGAATCAAGCGATGATGATCCCTCAACAAGGTTTCCAGTGGAAGTAGTTGTGTCTGATGCACAGTAACTCCAAAAATGATCTAACTCTCGAGATTTGTATTTTGTTTCTTAATATGTATTCTAACAATTATCCTTCTAGGAACATTCCCTAGAAGTATGGATATACAACAGGCAGCCTATTAACTCCTTGAAATTTTATGCAAATTTTTATATGACTGTAACATGCACAATTCTCAACAAAGTACGTCCATGGTTTTCATCAGATTCTTCCAGGGGCCCATGACCCACCAAATGGTTAACATTATTTTTAGGAATTTTAAACTATATGTCAAAATCAAATTGAAACTTAGTTTCAGACACCAATTTCATCCACTGAAGATAATCTGCAAGTGTGACATTAAATAGCAGGCCGGTGCCTGCTTGGGGTAACAAGGCCTTTCTGGAGGAAATTGTCTCCCCCTTGCATATCATCTTTATCTTCTACTTTCATGGAGTAAGCAGTGAAAATTGCTCAGGACAGGCACTTGAAAATTCCTCTCTGTAATGAAATGTTTTTCTGGTGGCCTAAAATACATCTTACAGAACTGCTCAAATGACCCAATTATTTCTGAGGGTACTGAGACTTAAAGCTCAGCATTCCTATACAGTTCTGTCTCTTAGAAATAGCAAGAAGAGCTTCTAGAAGTTCGGTATAGGATTCTGCCATGTACACAACCATGTTAAATATATTTATTTATATATAATGTACATAATTATATGTTTATTTACATTATATATTTATACATAATATAAGTATAATTTAGAAATACTTATATATTTTTGTAATTATATTCGTATATGATAGCGTATAATAATATGTACAAGGTCTGTCCAGAATGTATCCAGCCACACCATATGGAAAACATTGTACATAAGACCATGACGCCTCAGTTCCCTTCATATAAGGCACCTTGGGACCTCACACCGTTCTCCCAACTGCCGTCATCTGCCCCCTTATATTTTCCTGAATCTCACTGTATGAAATCTCTTCCTTTTCAAAGGTGACTTGAATTTTGGGAAAAGCCAGAAGTTGCAGGGCATCAAATCTGGGTTGTAGGGGTTCTGAGTCACCTGGGGGATTTGATGTTTTGCAAAAACATCTTTGCATGAGACGTGATGCAATGAGCAGGTGCATTGTTGTGATGAAACTGCCAATCACCAGTTGCCCATAGCTACAGCCCTCTGAATCATCTGAATAATTTCTGGGAAGAAATGTTCAAACTTAACACAAAATTTGATGCAGGTTTGTTGCTCTACTTGCTTAGTCATTTTAAATGTGATGGCCACACAGTACACATGCTCACTCAATGGGTCTACTGCCCCCCACTGACTAGAACAGTGAAGTCATTGTTCACACATGTGCATTCCCGTCACTCTCCTTGGCTGCCAGGTTACATTTATGTCATGCAAACCATTCTTGTTATGTTAACAATGGTTGGACTTTTTCCAGAAAGACTATTTTATATGTATGCAGGTAATGAAATATTAATGAAAATATATACTTTTATGCCTTTTTAGCTTAAATTTTGCCTTCTTAAGGACAAATAATATATACACATTTTTAATATATAAAACTGTCTCTCCAACATGAATTAATTTCTTTTCCTTGAAGAAAATAGTTTGACAGGTGATTCCTGTTAAAGGTTCAGGTTTTGTACCCCGGAAAGATATGTGGAAATCCTAACTCTCGGACTTAGTAGAGGGGCATTGAAGGTAAACTGCAGAATGCAACCTGATTTGGAAAGAGGGTCATTGCAGACGTAATTGGTTAAGAGAGGTGGTATGGCAATAGAGTGTGGGCCCTTCACCCAGTGTGGCTGGTGGCATTTAAGAAGAGAAGAGATGTAGAGACACAAACGCATGAGGGAACAGGCCATAGGTCAAGGGAAGGGACACACATGTTGAAGCGCTGCAGCCACAAGCCAAGGAGCGTCAAGAATTCCCCACCACCCCCAGAAACTAGGGAGAGGCAGAGGATTGTCCTTTGAAAGTTTCGGAGGGAATGTGGCCTTGTCCACACCTTCATTTCTAACTTCTAGTCTACACAACTACGAAACAATACATTTCTGTGGTTTTTTAAGCAGGTTGTGGTACTTTGTTACAACGGCCCTAGGAAACAAGCACAACTGCTAAGAACTTCCAGCTCAGATATCCTATGATTCTTTAAAAACAACCACTTGTTGCTATTATTGGCTGTGGTACAGAGCCATGCAAGCATAACATAGGCCCACCCTATGTTCTTCACCAAGTTACAACCGTTACTATTCACATTACAACAGCACTATTGACAAAACAGTCTTGTAACTCCCAGCTCTATAGTGAGAAGAGTATGCATACAGACAGTTGCATGGTACTCAGAAAATAGAAAAGAACAAGGGAGCAAAATTCAAATGTCAGTTTGATTTGGGCATGGAAACATGAATAAGAAATTCAATTATATTTTGTTTTATACTAATTCTGACTTTTAAATGGTATTTACCTTCTAATTACAAATATTTGCAGGAAACTTAAAATGTAGCATAAAAATGTGCTACATTTTAAGTCATAAAACCTGTGGCATGTAAATGTGCATCCTTAATTTTGTAGAGAGTATTAAGAAACTCTGAAAATCCAGTCTGTATTTCATATAGTTCTCTCAGCTCTTTAAAGGGTTTGAATTATGTTCAAAATTTTTCATTAATTGAAAAATCTCAAAATACAATATCTTCAGAGTATGAAGTGCACTTCCCTTCACTCGAACCATCTCTGAAAAGAAGACCAAAAGAACACCACAAACAGTAGTTTTAGAGTGTGCTCTTTTTTTGTGACTGCCTTTAGTGGGGAAGAAATAATTGGGCCACCATCCATCATACATCCGTGTTGGGCTCACCACTAAATGGGTCACAGACCTCACAAACATTTTCTTTCTCTTTTCTACTTTAAGCAGTTAAAGATCAGGGTGATTATCACTAGTCAAACCCAGTCTCCTACTATAAATATATTATTGATTCATCGTTTCCCACCGAGGTTTAAGGATCAAGAATGATGTAGGTTAAGGTGGCTTCTCTGCTCTCTGTGCCTCCCCTGTGACCATTACATGTGTGAAAGGGTCCTGACAGAGAGCTGCAGAGCCTCTGATGAAATACAGCCATCAGGGGAAGAACCATTTTTCATTTAATAAACACTTCTAAAGGCTTGTCGCCACACACCATATTTATGGGCACGGCTCATTTTCTTCAAGTTCTGCTTCCATAAAACTCCCTTAATCAGCTGGAATTGGATGTGACTCTTAGGCCATAAATCTTACAAAGGGGTCAGTTAAATGAGCCCCATTTCAGGGGGCATTTAGAGCATGTTTTATTGATATTGTAATGACAGATACTACTAGGTTTTCTAAGGTTGCTTTCCAAACTGGGGTACCGAAACATTCATTCGCTGGGAAAACTGGGACTCAATGTTTAAAGAATCTGGAATATTAAAAATAAGATGTCTTACTTCTTCACTGCCACACTGCACATTATATATTGCATATTGTTTTAATCCTCTTATTCTCTGGTCAGTGTATTCACGTTGTGTCTCCTCCGTGACATCCCTTTGGTCTCACGGGAGCCACGCCTGTGAAAGTCCTCCTGGCTGTCTGGAAAGGAGAGCTGGGCGTAGTGCTGTTGCTCCCAAGGGACCCAGAAGTCAGAGAAGCATTGGTCTCTCTGATGGCTTTGCTAACACGTAAGTGTAACTTCTCCAGCTTCTATTTCAATACTGAAACAATACTTTAGAAACTGTGGAATGTTTTTTCTTTTTACCAGAAGCAATGGTTTCCTAAAATTTCTTAATTCAGGCTTTTTGCTTCAGGTAAATTCTTAAAAAATTTTTTAATTTTATTTTTCAATTACAGCTTACTTTCAGTATTATTTTGTACTGGTTTTAGGTGTAGAGCATAGTGATTAGATAATCATGTACTTCACAAACTGTTCCCTCCCATATTTCCTGTTCCCACCTGGCACCATACACAGGTATTACAATATTATTGACTTTATTCTCTATGCTCTACTTTACATCCTCATGACTGTTTTGTTAACTACCAATTTCTACTTCTTAATTCCTTTGCTTTTTCAGCCAGTCCCCCGACACCCCTCCCATCTGGCAATCATTAGTCTATTCTCTGTATCTCTGAGTCTGTTTCAGTTGTGTTTGTTTATTTTGTTGTTTAGATCACATATAAGTGATCACAAGGTATTTACCTTTCTCTGACTGACTGATTTCACCTAGCCCAATACCCTCTAGGTCCGTCCATCGCAGTAAATATGGATTACCCCAGGAATGAAATGACTCCACAGGAAGTTCTTCCTGACCCCAGTGTGTGAAGCCAGCTTGTTTAGGCTGGGTTGGTGAATAAGATTGTGTGCAAGCTGTGGGGTCAGGGAGAGTAGTATTTTTCCAGAGGAAGAATGAGGAAACTTTGCCCCTCTGAATCTGTCTGTTCCATCATACAAAATGCGGGTAATGTTTTCTCATCAGGACAGACAGTATAAAGCATATATTCCATGTTTTATAACATGGAATATGACAATTACTTCACTTAAAACTATATATTTAGAAATTAACACTACCATATTGTATGTTTGAAAGTTAAAAGAACAGATCCTAAGGGTTCTCATCACAAGGAAAAGGCACTTTTTTCTTTTGTACCTAGGTAAGATGATGGATGTTAACTGAACTTACTGAGGTAATCATTTCACAATATATGTAAGTCAAGTTTTCATACTTTACACAGTACGCA
>CM052545.1:26515537-26778418 GCA_028533065.1 Trachops cirrhosus | reverse complement strand
AATGGGATTGTTCGTTTTCCCTGGTGTTGAGTTGTGTAGGTTCTTTATATATTTTGGAAATTAACCCTTCATCTGATGTATCATTGGCAAATATGTTCTCCTATACCATGGGTTGCTTTTCATTTTGTTGATGATTTGTTTTGCTGTGCAGTTTTAAGTTTGGTATACTCCCATTTGTTAATTTTTTATTTGTTTATTTTTTTATTCCCCTCCAGGAGATATACTGGCAAAAATACTGCTATGAGAAATGTCTGATATTTCACTATGTTTTCTTCTAGGATTTTTTATGGTTTTGCAACTTACATTTAAGTCCTTTATCCATTTTGAGTCTGTGTCAGAGGGGAGGGAGGAGGAGGAAACTGGACGAAAGAAGGTGAGGGGATTAGCCAAAGAATATATGTGAACAACCACACAGATAGCAGTGTGGGCACAGCCAGAGGGATGGTGGGGATGGGTTGAGGTAGGTAGGCAAGAGGGAGGTGGCTATGTGACATCTGTAACAGTGTTAACAATAAATTAATAATCATAGTAATAAAAGCCAATGTCTATAGGAACTGTGCACAGACAGAATTCATCTTGTAAGCTCAGTTTTTGATCTTTGAAAGATCTTGTGTGAGTATGTTTATGAATCTATTCAAGACGGATTAATAACTTCCTCATTTAAATATTCATAGTACTCATTCTGCCTCTTAACTATTTACAGAAGTGTGAATGGGGTTACTGGAACTAAAAGAGGGGCTTAAATATATTTTATTTATTTATTTTTAGAGAAAGAGGAGGAAGGGAGAGAGGTAGAGAAACATGGGTATGAGAGAGAAACATCAATCAGTTACCTCTCACATGCGCCACAACCAGGGACTGCCTGCAACCCAGAGACCTTTTGGTTTGTGGAACAAGGCTCAACCAACTGAACCATGCTGGTTAGGACAAAAGAGAGATACTGAAGCACCCAGGGAACAGCATCATCAGGAAGCCTTTCCTACCCCTGGGCCTCAATAGACAAGGAGAAATGCATCACCAGACCCTAGTGAGAGCTGCAACTTGGGTTAAGGACTGTCAAAGAGGATATTTAATTAGGAGGAAGTAGAAGGAAGCAATCAATCATGGAACCACAGCAAAATTGGGGTAGAGGGGAAAAATATTCCACTTCTCAGTGCTACAGCCTATGGAACAAATGAGGCAAATGCAACTGTACACCACTGTTTTGAAGGAAGCTTGGTGAGGTCAGTTTGGGGAGCCTTCCCTCGGCAGGAAGCAGGGCAGGGAAATGCAGAGACTGCATCTGAGAAGAATGGGAGGACAGAAGCTACCAAATATAGATGGTGAGCTCTTGCACATAGAGCTTGTATCTTACCTGCATTTGTGACCCATCTCCACCTCCATCTGAACACTGAGCACCATGGCTAAAGGACTTAAACTTACAAAGGTTTTTCAGTTGGATCTGCTAAACAGGTCTCTTTACTAAAAACTGTATCTGCTTTTAGTCAATAGAGAAATCCAGGAAGGTGAAAAACAGTTGTTTCTTCTACAGTTTAAAAACATGTTTGTTGTCCTCATTCTTCCAAATGAAAGAAAAAAACACAATACACAGCCACCGAGTAAATTACTTGCATTTAAATATTATATTTGCCTTTTGTTGGGTGTTTAGATTTCAATTGATCCTGTGTTTCTTGGCAGCATGGTACTGAGGATGTAATATCTGGGTAAAAAAGATGAAGGGATTAAACACAAAAATAAGATACATATTTTTAAAAACTATATTATTTCCCTGTTTCCTTTATTTTATGTTTCTTTTCTTATCATCAAGGAAATATTGCAGAACACCCACAAAGTATTTTGTTTTGTTCTCTGTCTAATTATCTTTGGAGGATATTTTGTATGTAATCCTGTCCAATTCTCTCTTCTCCCCGTTTCTTCCTCTTCCATCTGTAAAGATCATTAAAATTCTTAGATTGTGGAACTTAAGCTGAAAGTGAGGATGTGAGTGTACATGTTTAGTGGTAAATGCTTATTCTTTAAGGTTCTTGGCAAAGTTTAGGGTAAAATTAGTGTTAGATGAAGGAACAGACAATATAAAAATAACTCAGAAACTTGAACATGACCGTGATGGATTTTATCTCGCAGTACTTTGTGCCCACATTCATTAAAATCTGCGCATCAGAACTGAGCCCTGCTATTGAGAAGCATATTCTCTTTCTCTACTAAAGATGGAGGTTGGAAGTTTCCTAGTTTTAGTCCATGACTCAAATTTGTGATGTTCCACACACTTTCATTGTAATTGGACTTACAAAGAAGCCTCTAAATTTGGTTGAATAGAGCCAAGCCTATCTTTCTTATGGTCATACTTTTGCTATTTGTCCTAATCTATAAAAATTGGCTTCCTAGAGAGTGTTCATTCCCATTTTGACATTTGCCACAGTCTCTAGACCTTGGGTAGTTTTCTTCTATTTCATGTTAGAATGAAATTCTGCCACTATTAAAAACTATGTCCAAGAAAAGTCGTGGCAGAGAAGAAAGCCAACATCTCTCTATTTAATTTGCCTCTCCCAATGGTCCATGGCAGGTGAATGGAGATCCTAACTGGCACCATCTCTAGAATTCCATTGCCAGCTCTGTAGTTTATTCCCCATAAACTCAGGAATGTTGGTGAGTTTTCAACGAAGCCTTTTACTAATAATTTAAAATCATTTACCACACTTTTGGAAAGATAGTTTTGTCTCAACTTCCAATATTATTTTTTATTTAACCCTAATCTATTTTAAATGCTTTCTGTAATATTTTAAGAAAGATTTTAAAATTTGTGATATAAATCTAATCCATATGTTTTTGAAGTTTTCTATCTTACCTGTCATTTGTTTTATTTCAGTGACTAAACCCACCTTATGCTACTAGGTTTAACTCAGGCAAGAATAAAAAAGGTGATAGGCAAAAATAATCATATACTCCATATTGAATCATTCAGTGTGGTTTGAAAATTCTTTAAAAATTCTCCATTTCTCATAAAATAAAGCCCGGGTTCGTAATATGGCAAGTGGGTGCCTGTTTACCTCTACAGTCTCACCTCTCATTCTTCATCCCTAGGAATTAGGGCTGCAGCTACGTTGGCAGAGTTGTAACTCCATGTATGCCGTAATTTCTCTCAAACGTCTTCCTTTTAAAGCCTACTTCCTTCTCGGCCTTGTGCCTTACTCCTAAGTATTTGTTGAGACTCAGTTCAGTCACTGTGTCCTCCTGGCAGTTTTAATGTAACACCTTCCTCCTCACATAAGTATGTACACAGACAGACAGACACACACACACACATACACCTGCACAGGTATCAAGCCAACAGTCTCCACAGCTGTCACTACATCTGTAACTCTGAATTGATGTATTCTGCTTAGTCTCCTGTTTTTACTAATAAACTGTATGTTAATTGGCCTATCGTTGGACCCATAATTGATTGTAGTTTTTCTCTGAATTAGTGAACTGATTCATTACTTATAAATTTATCAGAAATCATTGTATACATCTGTATATTTTCAGCTCTTGTCTGTATTAAGAATACCTTGTTACTACCTGCGATGTGAAGTAGTCTAATATAGTTTATAGTTCATCTGAAATAACTCTCAACACATTCTTTTGGTAGTTTCTGTTTTCAGCTCTCCAGAGATTAGAGAACAATATCATGTTCACTTTTTTCATGTCTTTTGAGATTTTATAATCTGTAGTTATTTGATCTCTTTAAAATATGCTAATCAGTTTGCACTATTCAGGATTGGCTCTATATAACAGTTCTCATCTATTCCACTTTTGTCTTTCTCTGGGTCTTGAACAGCTTTTATCAAGTTTCAGGTCTGGCTGCAAATCATAATATTTTATGAATAAAACATCCTTGTTTCTTGCATGTATAGAGATAAGAAAATAATTCTATTTTCAGAAAATTTTATTTATCTATACTATTATTTTAATTTCCCTACAACAATAAATCGGGTTATTATTTTCCAAAAGTACTTTGCAATGATTCCTAAATTTGTTTTTCCTAAGTTATAACTAAAAGTTCAGGGCCTGTTTTCTCATAAATTTAGTTTAGGATCTTTTACGAAGGTTTTTTTTTTTTAAACATACATTGATGTTCACCTGCCATTTTCCAGGCCACTGTCAATATGAAAAGATTCCCATGTAGTTTATTCTTATCAGCTTGGCATTTCACTAACTGGAAGAACATATGGCTGCTTTCAACTTCGCTATTTGACTACTTTGTCCCTTGTCATTAAATTAAAATGTTTAACAAAAAGTCCAGATTGATTCTGCCACCAATTTAAGTAGACAAAATGAATCTGTGGGATACAGTGTCAAAAATGTAGCCATGAGGAGCACAAGATTTTTTTCTTAAATAGGTAACAGTGGTTAGCTTTCAGCAATCAGTAACCAAAGCAATAAACAAACAAACAAATCAGCTTTACTGGTTTGTTCATCAACAGTTCATTTTCTACCCAGTAATCTAGGTGGTTATGGGTACAGTGATATCATTGCTAGTTCTTGTCAAGTACATGACAGTGCTGTTGTGGGCGCACAGGGCTTTCTCCAGCAGCAGGCACACCGGCAGGCTGCAAGAATTTTTTTAATCCTCACTCTAGGATATGTTTATTGATTTTTTTCCTTAGAGATAAAAAGGGGGAGAGAGAGAGTGAGAGAGAAACATCGATGGGAAAGAGAAACACTGATGTGAGAGAGAAACATCGATTTGGTCACCTTCCTTATGGACACTGATAGGGACAGAACCCGCGACATTTTCGCGTACAGGATGATGCTCCAACCAACTGAGCCACCCGGTCAGGGCTGCCACAAGGATTTTTAAAATGTGCAATACCTGACTATTTACCTAGGAGCAGTGACCTCTTTTCCCTTAGATTGTCAAATTAAAAAAAAAATGACAACAGCCAACACTATAGCCATCCAGTGTGAATAAATAAAAATTATACCCATGTTTTGTCAGATTGGCAAAAAAAAACCCCATATTTTCTGCTGTGCTGCAGAATTTTAATAATTAGTTTATGTGTGCCACGAGATGGAAAAGGTTGAAAGTTATTGTTTTAGAGCCATGGAGCACTTTTGGTGAAAAGTGGATTTAATCCTGAGTCTTAATTATGGCTTTGATCCCAGAATTGTGTGAAGGAGTACATTCTAAAAGACCCAGTCAAAAAATAAACCCTTTTGAGGCTGAGCCATAAAGAAGTACTGTTGCATGTAGGTTTGAGAGTCATGTGTTTCTTGCATAATTGTAGGGATATTGTTTCACTTTTTTTGTAATTACTTCCAGCTCAAAAATTTCTTTTTGAAATTCACCCTTAATTACTGGAAAGATTATTTATGATTCAGACAGTAAATGAGATTGCCATTTAAAAAAATCAGACTAACAACCTAAATAATGTCTCATACCATGTACAATCTAAGCAGTTCCTCTGAAGCCATGTTCACATGTCTATCAAAAATGTGCTATGGTTTATTTTAGACTCTGATTCTGCTGAACCTGTGTAATTGGATTGCTCAGTAAACATTCGCTAGGATGTGGTAACTTCCACATCCAAGGTACCAGTAACTTATCTGGTACCTTGCTAGTTGTAGCGATTTGACTTGATAACATTAAACACTGTAACCTTAAAAAAATTCTCTAATTTCCTATTTCTGATGTAGGGAATTAGGATAAAATTCAGGTCCCATATACTCAATCCACATGAAAAATCTGAATTTAATATTTCTACTTGCTTCAAAAAAAACCTTCAATACTCTTGCTGTCTTACAGCCTTATGTTTAGGTGGTTCTTATAATATAGAGAGTAAAATTGTGTGATTCACTGAGGATCTGAGAAATCAAAATATTCAGAACTCTTTCATCCCAAGATGTGAACTCAGCAATCAGCTCAGTAATGTTGATTTATTTCCATTATCTCATTCTCTAGCTTCCTTAGAAAAATGCAAATCTTGGTACCTCATGTTTTTTAAAAAATTGTATGTATTTATTTTTAGAGAGAGGGGAAGAGAGGGCGAAAGAGGGGGAGAGAAACATCAGTGTGAGAGAGGAACAGTGACCGGCTGCCCCTCGGACGCGCCCCTACAGGGGACTGAACCTGCAACCCAGGCACATGCCCTGACTAGAATCAAACCAGTGACCTTATGACCTTATACCAACTAGGCCAGACTGGTCAGGGTGGTACCTCATGTTTTAAATACAACCCTCTACCATTTCTCATGGTCCCAACTACCCATTCTCCATGAGTTACTGCAGCAACTGGCTCATGCAGGTACAACCAAAAGTGCAAGGGTGTTTACAACCCTTGTGGTAATCCTTGGCCAGTGGAGGGTGGGCAATAGTGAATACGTGCTCCACTCTTTGGTTTCTTGAGCAAATAATGCTGACTTAATTGCACATGGCTCCTTAGAGGATCTCTGTGAGTTCAAGTCCCATCTCCCGCAGTGGCGAGGAGCTTAAACATCCACCTCATTTCAGCTTTCTCCTTTCCCTGTTTCACCCTTCTAAGCCCCTTGATGCCTCATGTAGGAAAACAGACTGTGGGTCCTCAGCTCCTTGGGTCAAGTTCTACTCTCTAGGTCAGAAGAAGTCAGGATAAGAAATACCGCTTCATTATGTTTCTGAAATCCTAAAGATGAAGATAGTGGAGGATATAGTCATAATGAAAGTTATCATTTATTGCCCATCTCTATTATTCAATAAAACTTTCATGTCTACATATGAAAGTGTATACATGCATAATTTATATAGATAATTCATTTCATTACAAGTACTCCCACAAGGAGGCAGTATAATTTGTAGAATTCCTAAAGAGGTTTGATCACGTGTATTTTGGATTAAGGGTTGTGCACTTGGATTCACTGAAAGGTGTTATTGAACATTTTAATGCATATATTTTGGGACCCAGCTGGTCATAGAATCTTCATCCACTGTAGCAGGCAGCACATCGGTAGAAAACACAGGGTCGGAACAAATGCTGCAGACCTCAGGATTACACATGCAAGGGTGTTGAACTAAAAAGTAGGACGGGGCAATTCAAATTCTAGAAATCCAGCAGGGCAGATGTTAAAAAAGGACAAATCATTGCATTTGACAAGGTAGAAGGACTAGACTCAATGTCAAAAATGGTAGTTTGTTCAAAAAACTATGGAACAGCTGAAGGGTGGGCTGGATTCCTCCAAGGATGAATGCTGACATGTTTGTATTAGAATACGGAGCAATGATAATCTTATTGTCATCTACATGCAAAAGCCCCAGTTTCTTTAGTATGTATTTTCTCAACTTGATTCAGTTCTTATTATGTTTTTTTCTAGTCTCAGAAATGTTCCTTACGAAATGAATTAACTACCCCTAAGTTATTTTAACTTATAAGACTTAAAAGTTTTATTATGATAATTCCACACTCAAAGAACTAAATAAAATGAACATTTTTTTTTATGATCTATTCTACACAACCTTTTAGCATTACACCCATTGGTTATCTAAAATAAAGTTGAATGCATGTTTTAGATATTTTTCTTTATTTTAAATCTTCCATTAGCCTAAAGTCACCCTTACAAACAAAATTGAAAACTGGGATCTTTTAAGCAATTCTGGTTTTCTTTATTGCAAGAGTTTAGCAATAAATAAAATCACTTTCAGCTGTATTTTAAGAAGATACTAGCATAAACTAGGTGACATCCTTTCGTTCCAACGACTTAGAGCCTTCACGTCTGCAATAACTGCAGTGTTTGCGGGGCTGCCTAATTACTCTTCTTATGGAACGAGTCCTACGTATTGATTTACCTTGAGTCTTTGAAATGTAAGGTGCTAAGTAAATAAACATTGATTTTATATGAACCCAGTAAATGGAAAATCAGGCTATAAAACCATAGTACATAAAAGAGGCATAGAAAAGACCCACCTTAGACAACAGCGGTAAAAGTCACAGGCTTCACAACTTGTCTTGAAGGAGCAATTAAATTGTCCTTGAGCAAGCTACTTAAGCTTGTCCATCTTCAAGGTGAGAATGTTAATGTGTATCACCTATCATCCATTAAAATTTGACATAATATTTACAAAATTATTTGATTTCCTTGGAAGAAAGTTTATATATGTGTGTATATATGCACATACACATTATTTAAGACTGATCAATAAGTGGATGAAACCTTATTTATGTCTCTATTTTCATGTAAACTAAGAAAAGCTGAGCCCTGGCTGGTGTGGCTCAGTGGGATGAGCATGGGCCTGTGAAGCAAAGGGTCACTGCTTTGCTTCCCAGTCAGGGCAGGTGCCTGGGTTGTGAGCCAGGTCCCCAGTAGGGGGCAAGCAAGAGGCAAGGACACACTGATGTTTCTCTCCCTTTCTTTCCCCCTCCCCCCTCTCTAAAAATAAATAAAATCTTAAAAAAATAAAAATAAATAAAAAAAAGTTTATTGAGTTTTTACCATGTATTAATGGGGCAGGAGGGTCTGCTGATGTGATGTAAAATGGTGGAAAGAAATTTTGACTTTGCCATTTACAAGTTCTGCAAGTTTACATAAATGGATTTACCCCTGTAAAACTCAGTTTTCTTGAGAACAAAAACTAGGATAACAAACCCTGTCTACTACACAGGATTATAACAATTAAATGAAATAATGTATGTATGTAAAAGACTTTCGAGAAATTGTACTATTTTTGAGAAATTGTTTAAAAAATCTAGTGTAAAAAGATCTGGAGAAATTTTTGTTACATATTTTTTTCAGTTGAGACTTTATGAAGTACACAGATGTTTTAACTAGGACTAGCTACATCCTTTGGAATAAAAACCCTTTGACTTTACAATTACTTTGAGAAAAATATATAAAACAATGATAGTTCTGATACTTCATTAAAGAACTATTTTCTAGAAATTATGGGTAGGGCTTCTATCCATTTGGTTGTTTGTTTCCATTTTGTTTAGTTCTTTTTCTGGAGTTTTATCCTGTTCTTTCATTTGGGACATCTTTCTTTGTCTCTTCAATTTCTTTACCTCATTTCTAGGTATTAGGTAGGTCTGCTTTATCTCCCAGTCTTGGCAGAATGACCTTACGTAGGGGTCAGTTGTGGGGTTCAGTGGCACGGTCTCCCTGCTCATCCGAGTTGGGAGCTCCAGGAGTGTCCCTTGTGTGAGTCGTGTGTACCTTCCTGTTGTAGCTGACCCCTGATTGTTGTTGGCATGTCTGTGGGTGGGACAGACCCTCAGCCTGACTGGGCTGGCCATGACTACAGTGGATAAGCTATTGTGCGAGGCTGTCCCACAGAGCAAGAGTTGATTTAGCAGTGCTCTGGCCAACTGACTCTGCCCTTTGGGTGTGTCATTTGTGAAGCTGGTTGAGTGTACCCTTGCACGGTCTAAAGCTGGCCACTGAGTGTGTTTTTTCTGGTGCCTCTTGGGAAGGGCTCTGGTGCAGGCCAAGCTCAGCCACCACTTGTGCCTGGCTGAGGGCCACCTGCCGGGAGCTACTAAGTGATCTGCAGTTGGTTTCCTCGTGCTGGGCTGGGAGGCACTTGGGAAAGGCTGTGTTGTGAACCGTTACTGGGCACCATGTTGTGAGCCGAGGGCAGCAGCTACCTGTACCTGGCATGTGCCTGCTTAGTGGAAGCTGTGTTCCAAGTCAACACTGGCTGTGGCTTAAGCCCAGTTAGGGGACACCTAATGGGGGTTACAATGCAAGTTGGGACCAGTTACTGCTTGTGCCAAGCTTGGGGCCACTTGGAAAGGGGTACAGAACACTCTGAGGCCTGCTGCTCTTTGTTTGGTATTTGTGGATCTTTGGGAGATTTTAAGAAAGCGTGCAGCATGAGCCAGGGCAGGCCACTTATGTGGAAAATGTGCTGAAAGAGGCTCAACTGTGCTTGGGAGCTGAGGGGGACAGGGTCTCAGAGAATCACCAGAGCAGGGCAAACTGTGTTAGCCAGTTTAATGGATAGCTCACCTTTGACACCCACCTGTGCTGGGCCAGCTGGGTCCAGGGAGCGCTCAACAAAGAAATAGTGGCACCTGCCAATGCTTCTTTCTCCAGAGAAAGCTGGTCTAACCACTGCTCCTCCAGCCCTTACCCTGAAGCTAGTCAGTTCTGTTCCTTCCTGTATTCCCTGGCTTTTTCTGAGCTTCTGCCCTGGTGCTGGAGCCCAGTGCAAGTGAGTTTGCCAGTCTGCAAGTCTGTGCAGGCCCCTCAAGGGGAAGGCCTGAGACTCTGGGCCTGAGTCTTATGCAGATGCAATACCCACTGGTTTCCAACAGCCAGATGTTATGGAGAATCCTTTTCCTGACAAGGGTGCCCTGGTCTGTGGAGCTCAATGCAGGCTAGGCCTCCAGCTCCTAGGGGGGACCTCCACAGCTGAGATATCCCTCCTGGCTCTTAATGACTACATCCCAGGTGTGGGACTTGCCTATTCCGTGTCTCTGCCCCTCCTATCAGTCATACTATGGTGGCTTCTTTATATCCTTAGTTATAGGACTTATGTTCCACTAGACTGCAGGTGGGTCTCAATCAGGGTCTTTATATAATTTAGTTGTAATTTTTATGTAGTTATGCAGGAGGCAAACACAACATTTACTTACTCTGCCATCTTGACCAGAAGTCTGAAAGCTGAGTTATTTCATGGAAGGGACTCTGTGGCCCCTTCCTTGCTGCCTCATCCAGATGGAAATATCAAATTTCAAACATGAATGGTGATGAATTAAATTTCCAATTTGCATCTACATTTTGGGAAAATTATGATTATTGTGGAAAATTACTATTTGATTTTCTGTCTCCAAATGCTAAATGTCCTACCACAGAGATGTGTGCATAAGGAAGTATGTGTATATTGCATATCATGTAGAATGATGCTCTTGGAGAAGGCAGACAGTTGCTTTTCAGATAAATCATACAGCACATCTCCTTTCATCTATCCTTGAATGCATTTGGAATACACTGAACTTTTAAGAGGAAGCCAGAAGAGCAAAAAGTAACAGGAAGCGTACAGTTAAAGGTGGTGTTACAGGAGAAAAATAGAAGAGTAGGTCTAAGTATTCTGAATTGGTAAAATTTACAAAGCATTTATTATTTTGAACTACAAATCATTTTAAACAGCACTTAGCAGTGCCAATTCCTTCTTGAATCATGCACTTGTCTTGCTCTTATAACAGTGGGATCATCCCCAAACATATATTTACACACCAGAAATAACTAGCTGCAACTACCCAAGAGTACATTGCAACTTCACAAAATATAATTTAATTAATTAAAACAATGGAATGAAAACAGGATGTACTGGTCAATATACTTTCAAATGTTTTCACTAATATAAACCTTATTGGTTTCTGTTATGGTCAGTTCTGAACGAATGGCATTTTAAATTAGAAATGTCTGTTGTAGGCATGTTTTTTCTTACATCAGAAAGTACACTGCTAACCTATGACTTGCAGAGATTTTCATTTGTTGATACCTGCACACTATCCTTCAATTCTAGGATTTCTGTATATAAGAGGGGCGTGTTTTTAAATGGAGCACTTGTTTGGACAGTGTGCTATTTCTGAGCCCTACTAACAACACTGGCAACACAGCTATTGTCTGATGGAATCGTAATTCTACACATCATCTCCTGAAACTTGCTCACCCATTAAATGCTAATTGACACAGGGCTTCCAGTGAATATTCTGAGAATTCTGCTGCTTGAGCAGAAGCCTTTGTAACATAAATACTATTATAAACCAGAGGAATGCGACTACAACCACCCAGATCAAATGAGAACTACCTTGATCCTGTTGTAGGTAGAAAAGGTGATGCTTTGAAACACCTTGAAAATAAAAACCTTTTTTACTAAAGGACAACCTGAAAGAATCTTTAAGATTGAAAGCAATGGGTTCTAGTAGTTCTTTCTGATCATTTTACAGATTCTATACTTTTGAAAAATGTTTCCTTCAGCCATGAGCTGGAGACTTTTAATTAACACATTCATCCAAATCCAAGATATAATTAGCATTCTGAGAAGCTTGGTAACAGCAAGGGTCTTTATCACACTGTATGCTGTTTAAACCTGAGATATTTTCCAGTAATTATTCCCACTGAGGTGTGTTAATATTTCAGTTCTCACATTTTATTAGATCTTTATTACATCAAATACACTGTAAAAATAGCAATATTGAAACAAAATGTATCTATTTAAGCTTGTTTTCCTTTTAATCTCATGTGCATTTACTGAGTTGCTTCATTAATTTATTCATGGTTTTAGATGTTGAGAATACAGTGGTAAAAGAGACAGACTAGTCCCCTACCTTTGTGGCTTGCATGTTATAGTTTGGCAGTAGAGACAATAAACATATTAAATACATAATAAGAAGTCTGTCTGATGTTCATACATTATACACAGGGTAGTAAAAGCAGGTGATACATTAGAGTGACTTAGTGGTGGCTTTAGATTCAGAGGTCATAGAATGTTTCCCTTCTTGTTTTAGAAGATAGCATTTAAGTTGCTTTCTGAATAGTATGAAGGTCTATACTTGCCAAGGTAAGGAGACAGAACATTCCAGAGAGGAAATGCCTGGAGGAAAGGCTTTAAGGCAGGAGCAAACTAGGTGCAGTGGAAGAACAGCAAGAAAATCAAGGTGACTGGCATGTAATTGGTGCTCAGGGGAGAGGTACCAGATGAGGAATCCTCGGTTAGCATGGATCACTTGGGGCATTGTAATCTTAGGGAAGGCAGGTGCATTTGAGTCCAAGTGTGGCAGAAAACATTGGAGACTTTGAAAAAGTGATGGTAAAGCTTCTCTGTAGTAAACATGACTAGAGGATAGATGGTAAAGGTGGAGATAGAAGTCGTGAAGCTGTTTTTCAGCAGAAGACTGACTCTTCCTAGGCTGGTGGTACTAAAGAAGAAGAGGACAGTTTCAGGATATACGTGGGATATATAGACAATATGATCTACTAATGGGTGGAGTGTGGGAAGTAACAAAAACAAAAAAAGACAAAAGAAAACAAGATATTTTGGAGCAAGCAACTCTAAGTGCAGGCAATTTTGTGGTAAGTGACAATGACTCAGACATGAACCTACTGAACTTCACCATAGCACCTTAATGCTGCTAGACTCCACACTTTGACTAATACTCAAAACTTAGACTTAATATCAACACTTACTTTCAAGACTCAAAGCTTGATTCAGTATACACTGATGATGAGAACTTATTTTATCTTGAAAATGTGTTTGGGAAGAATTAGAGCATTCTACAGCTAAAATTAGTGTAGACAGTGCCATAATGAGACACATTCAGGTTAATTGTAGTTATAAGGCTGAAACTCTGATAAACTATTTTTAATAATGATTTAAAGTTTAGTTGTTGAGAGAAACAGCCTCCACACCTATTTTTCCCTCATCAAAAGTATATACATTTCTACAACATTTAAATTTATCACAATGTACCTTTCACGTGTTGAGAAAAGTGCTATCTGGCTTATTTCTAATTTGGAGAAAATATATAGCTGAACTTTTAAAAGGAAAAATAAATTTACAACCACATAATAGATCATACAGAGTATAATGCTGAAAGGCAAAACCTAAAGAAAATCCATTTTAAAACAACACAGAATGTTATAAAAATTGTGACATTTGGGCATTCTTCAGTATATAGCTTTTCTAAGTTGGCATAAGAAAAAATAACATAAACTACATTAAAATAATGGAGTAAAAGACCATTTAAAAATAATGTATATTTCTGTAATAGCAGATTCAATAAAATATTTAGTTGAAATCACCTAAATTATAAAAATCAAATTGTATCAGGAAAACTTAGACAAAAAAGATATATGGCTCAATTTAGCTGTCATCGTAAAGTCTAAAAAGGAAATTCTTTAACTTTTGTTTTCAAATTCATGCCACTATGAACTTGTGATCTTAAACCTCAGCATGGCCACTTAAGTATTGCCCAAGAATCATGCTCTACTCCAGGACCTATTCTAGTATCAGTGATCTTGGCTTGGTTTGTCCCCAGAAGCAGACCATAAGGCAAGGATCTGAGTTTAAGACATTTGTTTGAGAAATGTAATGGGGAAGTTAACAAAGTCACAAAAGGGCATTATCACTCCAGTTACCCCCATGAACAATGGGAGTTTAGTCTTCCTGGAAAATCTGAGGGATTGTGTCAAACCTGCCTCACAATTGTTCTGAACACAGGATGAGAACATTCAGAGTCTATAGATATAACTCTGTGTGTCTCTGTATACTGTCTTCTACTTGAAATTAGCTCTCCTGGGAGCACTGAATTCTCTTACTGCCCTTCACATGGACCAACAGAAAGCCCTCAGATGGAGTCCTAAGTGCCTTGGGAGGAAGCCATTGTCATTAATAAGAGATTCAGTCTTTTGTTTCTTTTAATTATATAGGAATTAAAATTGACTGCACAACTATCAGAAAATTATGCCAGAGATTTTAAGGTCTGGAATATATACTAGATGTGAGCTGACATTGGGTTTTGGCTCCAGGCTTTCAATCTTGGTACCTTTATGGAAAGGAATACATCACACCTGCATTCTTTAGCATACATGATCTGGAACAACACTCGTGTGCATCAATTAAATACAGGGTGGGGCAAAAGAAGGTTTATAGTTTGTATGGAGAATGACATAATAATTAATAAATGATAATACAACAATAACCTCTGTGTTTTACATACAACTGTAAATCTGCTTTTGTTCCACCTGTAATATAATGGAAGTTTACTGAGATATTTAATAAGAAGTAATGTCACCCCAATACATTCAATAACAGTAAAAAATAAAATAAGATAAAGGGATGTTTCCATGTAATATAAATTAATTAAATGCTAACAAAGCTATTCGAGTGTGATTTCCTTGAAGTCTGTTATTTGTCATTATAGCTGCAATGTCAAAGGCAATGCCTGTAACACAGGAGATAATACATGTTTGCTAGATAAATAAAAATGAATGCTATCTGTTCATGATATTTGAAATAAATTGGTCACAGTCACATGAATGCTGACTAGCAAATCCATCAGCAGGTTGTTTGGTCCCACGCTTATGGAACATTATTACCATGGAGGGAAAGAAACGTGTATATTGGGGGGGTAAAATTGGGTAAGTTGTGGCAATATCTTTAAGCCTTAAAAAGAAAAAAAGAAGCTGTGATTTGGGTAGACAGTCAAAAGAATATGCCTGAAGTAAGGAATTGTTACAGAGATAGCAGAGGAAAAAAATACTTGCAAGGATAGTAGGATATCTTTGAGAGAATGCACAAAAAAGAAGCCTTAAGATATTTATAAAAGATGAAATGGTATGAGGAATGCATTAAATTAGAAAATGCAAACCTGACTCTCAAGAATTTATTTGCTAACAATGATGGCAACAGGCAGGTGATTTTCCCCCAGTGTAACGAGATATAGTTGACATATAGCTATTGTTGTGTTTTTTAAAATTGTTTTTCAATTACAATTGCCCCCCCCCATTACTTTCCCGTGTCATTTAAAAACATTTACTTTCGAGTAGGTCATCCCCGCACTTGCTCAAAAATCAGAAGGTACAAGAGAAAGTAGAGTGAAACGCTGTCTCTCCCCCACCCCATTCCTTGGCTGCTTAGTTCACCTTCCCTAGAGGGCTCTCCTCCGCAGTTAGTTTTTTCTGTATTTTTCTGAATGTGTCCCGCTCAGTTCGTTGCTATCAACAGGATTTAGGAAGCTTTGCTCCAAAGGGACCCATCATCGCTGTGATGTGATGGGTGTGCAGGAATCCCCTCCTGTAGTCACCCTTCCCGCTCAGGTTAGCCACTTGTTTTCCTCTAATTGAGAAATGAGCCTGAATAGCATGCTCATTAATACTAATGAATAATGACTTAATTGCTTCTTTATTTGCATCTAATCACATAAAGGTCTTCAGCACATCCATTAATTTGAGATTGACATGTTTGAGGGATTAAAGATTGTTCTTTTGAAGAAGTCAATCATAGTCATTCATTATTTTTGGAATTTTGTCGTTAGAAGAGAAGAAAGTATTCCTCAGGGATAATTAATAGTATTAGCATGTAGAGAAGTTAACTTTGAGAATACACATTTTTAATGTTTTCCCAAATATTTATTAAATGGGTCTTATTTGCCAATCAATTTTATCAACCAGAAAAAGCTTAAGTAGGATATTTTATGAATTAATCTGTTATTCAAGTGACAAAAAAGTCAACAGCATTGACATAAACCAACAGGAGTACATGCATATATGTAATATATAAAAATAAAACCATATGTATATTTTAGTCTAATAAAGCAGCCCAGAGGAAGGCCTGCCTTCAAGTGCAGCTCTGTCGGGAGATTCATGGTACTTTTCCCCCGGCTCTGCCCTCTCTGTAGTCAGCTTCATTCCCCGGGTGGCTGCTCTTTTAGAAGCAATCCTGCAGGCCCCTGCCACATCTGCTCAATCCCACCGCTTAGAAAACACAGCATCTTTGCCGGTTGTATTACGGGAGAAGAGGAAACACTTTCACAAAAGTCCCAGGCAAATATATCACTGTGCGTCACTGGCCTGAGCTGGGTCATGCACCACATTGTCATCAGTTAATTAATATGATGGTGCGGGGCTTTGGGGAGTGAAATGCGATGACTGATATGAAGCCTTCAGGGTCCACCCCGGAGCTAATAATGGAGTCTGTCCACCTGAAATACAAGGTTGACAATAGGAGAGGTGGGAATTCCAAAGAAACGTGTAGTTGATTTTAGAAGGGGAAGATGGAAATGGCTGGTGCAGGGGGAGCACATGTCCACAACCAAACTACACAAAGAAATTGGTCGTTATTATTGTTAAGGTAAAATTCATGGGTATATCTAACAAGCATCCTGAAAAGTGGTAAAAATATAGCCTTTCATTTTTAAAGCTAAATGTATTTTCTGTTGTATTTATTGGAAAAAAATGTTATTTTAATAACATTGGGCAGCCTGAGACCTCACCAGGGAACTTTTACAAATAGGTTCCTTTATTGACTTAGGAGAAATTTAGCAATGAAATTCAAGTACATGAAAGGCTATTTAAAAGGCGGGCGGCCAGCTGTTCTCAACTCCTGCAGAGGATGCCACCAGAGACGTGTGTTTAGGTTGGAGCACCAAGGGCGTGTAGATAATGTAAGTGCCAACAGTTCAGAAATAGCAAAAATAAAACCAATATATCACTGAAGTAGTGATTAGTAAAAATTTATTGTCCACACGTGAAAAAGTCAGTTTTCAAACCAGCAACACTCAAAACATGGAATGAGGCTCAGGGGTACATAAGCAGCTTCTCGGGTGAGGCCAGTGAGTGCTTATTCTTAACAGTGATTGGTTACAGGGTTAGAATTTCCAGTGGTTACCTCCTAGCAGCTTTGGGGAAAACAGTTCAAGTTTTGCTTATGATTTCCAGAGGAAAGGACCCAGGTTAGTCTTGCAAAATATAAGCTAAATTAAGCTTTATTTTTATGACTAAAGTAGTTTTGGCTGCTCAGGGAATTTTCAAGACTGGTTTTTGTGTGCTTTTGATTTTAATGTCAGACTTTTGTGTTAATGGAGTTATTAAATCCCAGAATGCGTTGACGTTGACAAGGAATGTTCTGGAATTAATTGTGGAAGCCCTATGAAATAAAATGATTTTTGTTTTTTTGTTTGTTTTACTAATATTCAAATGAATTTTGCTTAAAGGATAAACTGGGCTTTTTAATAAATAATAAACATTGATTTTTTTTAAGATTGATATTTTAAGCTGGAAAACATTAGCCAGGAATAGACTGAAATAAGACAAATCCCTTTTCAAATAGAATTAAATCTCCAGTTCCTCATCTGGAATACTAAATCAGCAAATGGCAGTGACTATATTTTAGAGATGCCAACAAATGTTTCTTAAAATATCAGCTTAAAACCTTATGTTTAAATTGGTACTTTTAAAATAAAATCTATTCAGCCTGTAAACACTTTAGGTGCAAAATTGTTAGAACTTGAGAATAATTCATTCTGTGAAATTAAGACCAATAGTTTCTCAAATGGCATAAAATCAACCATTTTTTTTGTTCTGTGCAATTTAAATCAAACTGGCATACATTAGTCATAAACCAAAATTCAGTTCTACTAATCAGGGAACTGGCATCAGGTAATTATTGGATATGCCATTACCGTTGCTGTGCACAACTATGCATGGTCCTTTAAGTAGCACACACTTCAGGAAGAAAATGGGAAGCAAAAGACCGCCAGCTGGCAATCAAAAGTCCATTAGAACCAGTACTGCATTTTTCCTTTTAGCTTCGTGATAAATAGTTCCACATTGTGCTTTTGTATTCCTACGGTGTAAATGGCACCCCACAGCCAACACTTGCATTCTTACCTCACAAGAGAGTGAGGACTCATAATGGCAGTGAAGTAAATACTGCTTTTTTAGAATGTTGGAAATTATAAGATGCAGAAATCAAATCTTTGAATTACAAATATTTTTGCATGTAGAAATTGAAGAATGAGCTTTTGAATTTCCACAGTTATTAAGAAATGTTCTTCATCTTATATGAATAATGAGCTCAGCATCAGTATAATTCATCTCTATGATTAAGTTAATTATATTTTAAACAAAAAATAATAAATACCTGCTTTGAAGTTTTGAGTCATGTAATTAGTGCCAGTTGTTTTTTCTTTTTTTGGTGGGGTCAGCATTAGAGCAAAATTCTATGAAAAGAAAGTGGTAGATTATCTTGCTAACTGATGTCTATCAAGAAATAGTTTCCTTGAAAATAAAAGCATACAAAATTATTTTGCATGATTAATTTAGGTAACAGATGTCATACCTTTTCGATTCCAAAAAGCATAATAACCTACATAGGATTTCAAAAGCCTGCCAGAAAGAACACTGAGAAGTGTAACCTAAGTTAGCAGTTATTTCTACTCAGAAAATGGGACCATATAGCTGATTCAAGATTACTGAATTATCCTGTGACTTACAGATGCCCAGTTTTACAGACTGATACAAAATGATGAGAACAGTGAAAGCAACAGTATCTCATTTATTCTCAAATGACTTTTTAAATTCATTTATGTAAACAAAATCCTACGTTCTTTGTTTTCTCTTGCCCGCTCTGCTTAGGTTTTTATATATTTAATGCTTTTTTTCCACATAGTGAATGTGAAGGTACAGATTCATCCATAAGATTGATATCATTTTGACTTTTTTTAATGGAAATGTATATATATTTTTAAAGAGTTTATTACCTTTAGAGAGAGGGGAAAGGAGGGAGAAAGAGAGGGAGAAAAAGATTGGTGTGCGAGAGATACGTTGGGTGCATCTCACACACCCCCGCTGGGGACTAGGCCCACAACCCAGGCATGTGCTCTGACTGGGAATCAAACTGTTGACCTTTTGGTTTGCAGGCCACACCAGCCAGAGCATATTATTTTGACTTTTAATATGCCAGGTGAACTTTAGAATCCTGTGTGTGGAAAATTTCTGCTGTACTCTTGCCTAATCATGAATATTACCCAAGAAACTCTGTACATTTCTCTATTTGAATCTTGGTGTCCTGTACACAACTGAGATGACCTGCTTTCAAAACTCTGTGCTGCATCTGTCCATGTATGAATTCCCTTGTCCTCAAGGAAGCTACTTTTCTAGAAGCATGCTGCCTCAGAAGTGCTCAGCAATATCATTACAGCAGTCCCGGACAATGGACATTCCTCACTATAGGTGCAGTCTGACTCTGGGAAGTCTTTTGTTGGTTGTCCTCATTCATAAATGCCAAGCTGCTCTACTGCTCTGAAGAGCAGCACAATTCACTCTGAGAAAGTCTGTCTGAGACCTATTTTTCTGACCTGTTAAGAAATATTGCAGTAGGATTGTGAATCCTTATTTTGAAAAATGACCTAACAAAAGATGAAGATACATGTTTTACTTCATACAACCATTTGGGAAATATTGCATTTTAGAATAATATATAGCAAAACAGAGCGAACTATGGCAAATGTGGAATAAACATTATTATTTCCACAGGGCTCTGTCCTGACACAGCTCTCTCTCCTAATTGTTCCTTACATCAAACATGAAGGTGAAGATATCTTCTTAAGTTAATGTTTCCATTTCCTTTGGACAAATACCCAGAAGTGGAAGTGCTGGATTATGTGGTGGTTTATTTTTAATTTTTTGAAGAATCTCCATATTGCTTTCCATGGTGGTGGTACCAATTTACAGTCCCACCAACAGTGCACAAGGGCTCCCTTTTCTTCACAGCCTCACTAAGACTTGTTATTTCTTGTCTATTTAATAGTCATTTTAATAGGTGTGAATAGGGGATCTCTCATTGTGGGTTTCCTTTGCATTTTTCTGATGATTAGTGTCCTCCTGGAAAATCGTCTATTCAGTTCTACCATTATTTCATCAAATTGTGTTTTGTTTTTTGTTTGTTTTGTCAACTGTATGAGTTCTTTGCATATTTTGGAATATCAACCCCATATCAGGTAATATGATAACTTGCAAACATTTTCTGCTTTTCAGTAGGTTTCCTTTTCATTTTGTCGATGGTTTCCTTTGCTGCGCAGAAGGTGTTTACTTGCAGTTTGCTGTCGTACCACTTGTTGATTTTTTGCTTTTCTTTGCTGTTGCTGTCAAATCTGAGAAGTCATTGCCAGGACTGATGTGAAGGATTGTTTTTCCCTTGTTTTCTTCTGGGAGTTTTATGGTTTCAGATCTTACCTTCATATTCTTTTTTTTAATTTTATTTTAATCATTGTTCATATTCTTAATCCACTCTTTTGTGATGAGGTAAGACAATGACTCAGTTTGGCATGTGTCTGTCACGTTTTCTCAACACAACTTATGGAAAAGATTGTCCTTTCCAATCGTATATTCTTGGCTTCAGGGATATATAATCCTTTACATTACTTGCCTTGAAGTAATGTAAATTAATTGACAGTTTGTGTATGAGTTAATTTCTGGGCTCTTTAATCTGTTCCATTGAACTATATGTTTGTTTTGATGCCAATGCCATGTTGTTTTGATAGTCTGTTATTGGTGTATAGAAATGCAAGTAATTTTTTATATTGATTTTGTATCCAGCAACTTTCCTGAATTCATTTATTAGATCTAATATTTTCTTGGTGGAGTCTTCTTATTTACAGGTAATGTGTCATCTGCAAATAAAGACAGGTTCACTATTTTTCCTTTTGGATGCTACTTACTTGATTTTTATGCCTAATTGCTGTGACTGGGACTTTCAGTACTATTTTTAACTAAAGTCATTTCTTGTTTTTGAACTTAGAGGAAAAGTTTTCAACTTTTTACCATTGATCATGAAGTTAGCTGTGGGCTTATCATACATGGCCTTTGCCATGTTGAGGTGCAATCTCTCTATAACTGCTGAGTTCATAGTTTTTTTTAATCACAAACAGATATTGAAATTTATCAAATGCCTTTTATGCATCTAGAGGTGATTTTATATTTTTTATCCTTCATTTTGTTAGTGTGGTATATCACATTTATTGTGTTTTGGACTATCCTAGCATCTCTATCCTAGAATTAATCCCACCTGATCATTGTGTATGATGCTTTTAATGTATTATTGAGTTTAGTGCACTAATTTGGTTGAGAATTTTTGCATCGATGGTTTATCAAGGATACTCTTTCCTTGTAGTACCCTGTCTCCCTTTGGTATCAGCGTAATATAATGCTGGCCTTCTACTATAACCTTGGAAGACCGCTTTTCTCGTCTGGATTTCAAAGAGTTTGAGAAGGATTAGTATTAATTATTTATATGTTTGAAAAATGTACCAGTGAGTCTGTTTGGTTCTGAACATTTATATGTTGGGTAGTTTTTGATTATTGATTAAGTTTTTATACTGGTAATCTATTTTTATTTTCTTTTTCTTCATGATTCAATCTTGGTAGGTTGTATGTTTTCAGGAATTTGTTAATTTCTGCCAGGTGATGTCCAGTTTATTGTCATGTAATTGCTCTTACAATCTCTTAAAGTCTTTATATTTTATGGTATCAGTTATAACATTTCTGTAATTTATGATTTTATTTATTTGAGTCTTCTTTTTTTCTTGGTGAATCTATTTGTTTGCCAATTTTGTCTACCTGTTTAGTCTCTATTTCATTTATTCTCACTCTGTTATTTCCTTCCTTCTACTAAATTTAGGTTTGTTTGTTCTCTTTTCTAATTCCTTGATGTGTAAAGTTATTTTGGATTTTTTTATTATTTCTTTTGGGAGGCATTTATAACTATGATCTTTCCTCTTACAACTGCTTTTGGTGTATCCCATAAATACTGGTATGTTGATTTCCATTTCATTTATTTTAATGTATTTTTATTTTACTTTTTCTTTCTTTTTTTCATTTCTTCATTGACCTATTGATTGTTCAGTAGCATGTTGTTTAATGTTTATATATTTGTGAATTTTTCAGTTTTCTTACTGTAATTTATTTCTAATTTATACCATTGTGATTAGAAAGATGCTGGGTATGATTTTAGTTTTTTAAAAATAATTAAGACTTTTTCATGGCCTACCATGTGATCTGTCCTGCAGAATTGATCCAGGTGGTGGAGAAGAATGTATATTCCCTTGCTTTTGAGTGGAACCTTTTGTATACATCTTTCTAAGTCCACCTGTTACATGTGTAAGTTCAGTGTTTTACGGATTTTCTGTCTGGATAATCTATCTGTCCATTGATTAGAGTAGGTAATTAAAGTCTTTTACTTTTATTGAATCGCTGTGTGTTTTCTCCCTTTAGGTTTGTTAATATTTGCTTTATATGTTTAGGTGCTGCTTTGTTGGGTTCACAAATATTTGCCAGTGCTCTGTCTTTTTGTTGGACTGATCCCTTCATCACTTGTAATGACCTTCTTTCTCTCAATACAGTCTTTGTCTTAAAGTATATTTTGACTGATATACCGTATTTTTTCGGACTATAAGATGCACCCACCCCACCCCACCCCACCCCCAATTTGGAAGGAAAATGCAGCGGCGACCCTGCTGCTGCCTCCTGTGACCCCACTCCACTGCCACCCTCCCCATCCCCCACAGTGAGCCAGGGAAGCTACATTTGGACTACAAGATGTACCCACCTTCTCTTTCCAAATTTGGGGGTGAAAATGCATCTATAGTCTGAAAAATACGGTAAGTATAACTACCCCAGTTCCCCTGGCTGCCATTTGTGTGGGATACCTTTTTCCATCCCTTCACTTTCAGTCTGTGAGTCTTTGCATCTGAAGTGAGTGTCTTGTCGGCAGCATATAGACTGTTCTGGGGTGATTGTTTTTATTCTTTTTTTTTAAATTCTTTTTCCTTTTGCTGCTTGGATTGGTCACATTCTTCTGCTTCATCTAGTCTGCTGTTGAACCCCTGACTGTGTTTTTCAGTTCAGTTACTATGTTTGTCAGTTCTGTATCTTCTATTGGGTACTTTCGTATGTTTCTATGTCTTTGCTGAATTTACCACTATGTTCATCTGTTCTTTTGAATTCAGTAAGATTAGTGACCGTGATGTTGAGCCCTTTATCTGGACATCACTGGTATAAGGTCTTTATCTGGGGTTTTATCTTGTTATTTCATTTGAAACATTTTCTTTTATTTCTTCACTTTCCTTGAATATCTGTTAGATTCCATGCATATGATAAAATAGCCACCTCCCACAGTCTTAAAGGAGTGGCCTTATGTAGGAGATGAAACATATTGTTCAATTATGACCTAGCTCTTGGTTGTCTCTCAAACCTTTGTGGTTGTCCAAGCAGCCTTCTATTTTCTTAGTGCTCCCAGTAATTGAGGGTGTCTCAAACCCTGCCAAGGTCGCAAAGGGCAGGGTCTCAGTCAGCACCTAATTTCAGGCTCTTTGGAAGCAGACCCTAAGGAAGGAGCTTTGAAAGCATGCAGAAACATCTCTTTCAATGGAGGGCTGGGGGATGGGCATTTCTGGATGCTCCCTTCACACTGAGCCCCAGGGTGATAGCCAGAAAAGAACTGATTCCTTGTTTTTGCTACTGTCTCCTTGAACTTGTGAACAGAAGCACTGCTGGCCACCAGAGCCAGGTTGCCATGGGATGCGTCCTGAGGGCAGCAGCCGCAAAAGCCAATATGCCACCTTTGCACACAAGTTCCTTTCTTGGAAAGAGAGAGCTCCCATGCTGGTCCCCAGTGGCTTTCCTGGTCTCTGGAGAAGATTGTATGTATCAGCCCCTGGATGGGTGTTGGGTTAGAAGCCACCCCACAGGCTACAGTGCTGAAGATAAACTCGTAGTCTGCTTTCATAGAAAGACTGGATGTTTCAGTCTGCTGCCTCTTCACTGCCCTGGGGTGTAATCACTTAAAAAGTGTTTCTCCATTTGTTGTAGTCCTAGGGGACCCATGATCATAAGCCCACTGGTCACCTGAGCCACACAATCAAGGGATGTCCCCTGGGGCATCAGCCATACTCAGACTGCCAGATGGGTGCACAAGCTCCTTTCCGGGAGATACTCGATACTCGCAGGCTGAAGCAGGCAGAGGGAGAGCGCAAATACGGCACCTGCCAGCCTCCTGCTGTCTGAGAACATTTCCAGAGGCCCCTAGAGGTGTATTCAGTTAGATGCCTGCCCCTCAGGCAGAAGCTTTAAGATAAGCAAATTCTGTGAGATTTCTCATTCACAGAAAGACTGTACTTTCCAGTTGGCCGCCTCCCTTCCCTGCTAGTCCCTGGCATATAGCCACGTGAGTCCCTACGAGCTGTTTATCAGTCCACTCTGTCCTTTTGGATTTTGTGGACACAAAACTCACTGGCTTTAAAAGCCAGGAGTTTGGGGGGCTTGTCTCTCAGGTGCAGGTCCTAAAAGTTGAGGTGCCACATGTGGGGATCAAATCGTTCACTCCTTAAGGAAAAAGCTGGAATTGGGAGTTCTCCCTGGATGGTGGCTCACCCCACTAGGGTGGAGTTTATGGGAAATTGTGTCTCTGCCTCTCCTACTCACTTCATGTGTTTTGTCTCATTTGCCACTTGTGCAGGGGTCACTCAGCTAGGTTTTGGGTTTCTTTCAGGGGAAATTGGTCTATACGTAGGCATATATTCAATGTGTCTCCATGCAGAGAGGAGTTCCGGATCTTTCTACATAGCCATCTTGAAATTAAAAGGACTTCTCTAATGTCTTTTATAACTTTCATTATAAAATATCCCTTGAAATCCTTCATCTTTAAATGAAATTCTTCTAAAAAGAAATAAAAAGTAATTAATTTAGGACCAGGTGAGTGGTAAGTTTATTTTATTGCGTATATGTGTGTTGCCTTTTCATAGGTTTAGAAACCCGGGTGTTCTTCAGAATTACATATGGGGAATATTAGTTTTGGGTATAGTCAGATTTGCAAATGGGTCTGCTTTCGAAAGCATGTGAGTGATAGAATTTGTAAGATAATGTTTAGAGAGGTTTCATATAATGCGTAAAAGTGAGAAAAACACTGAGTTAATATCATCGCTCCCCAAGGAAGCATAAGTTATATGCTTAGAAACTTACATTTTGCTGGAAGAAACTAATATCCATATAAGATAGAAATGATTATGTTTTCACTGTGTGTTTTAACCATTTTATTTCAGTTCTACATTCTTTTGTTGATTATTTACTGTGTGCCACTAAATTCTTTAAAATCTCTATTCAACACCAACTATGCATCAGGCAATATGAAATCAGGTATAATGTCTCTGCTTTCATTTCTGATTTTATTTATTTAAATCTGGCTAAAGTTTCTTTTTCTCCATTTGTATTTTTTCACAGAACTGGCTCTCATTTTCATTGATATTTTCTGGTGTCTATTTTATTTATTTCTGTTCTGCTCTTGTTATTTCCTTCCAGCTGCCAACTCTGGGCTTAATTTTTTCCCCTAGCTCTTTGAGGTGTAAAGTGAGATTGTTTGAGATCTTTCTAGTTTCTTAAATAGTCATTTAATACGACAGACTTCCCTCCTAGAACTGCTTTTGCAGCCTCTCATGGGTTTTGATATGTGGTGCTTCTATTTTCATAGGATTCAAGATATTTCTTGATTTCTCGTTTGAATCCTTCATTGAAACACTGGTTGTCCAGGGGCATGTTTGATCTCCACATGTATGAATGTGTCACAAAAATCTATAGCAAGAGAAAAACAAGGTGATTATATAATGATACGGGGGTTAGTTCGTCAGGAGGAGAGAACACATCGGAGCACTTAAACAGTTATTAACATAACATTTGCTTTATATATTTAATATGTTTCTATGTTCCAATATTGGGTGAATTGTTGGCGTGAAGTCTGTTTTGCCTGATACAAGTACAGCCAGCTACCCCTGCTGTCTGACGTGTTCCATCTGCTTGGAATATCTTCTCCCAGTCCTCCACTTTCCACTCGTGCGTATCTTTAACGCTTAAGTGAGTCTCTTGTAGGCAGCATGTAGTTAGGTTCTGTTTTTATTATTCGGTCAGCCACTCTATGTATTTTAAGTCATTTACATTGGAGAATTTAAGTCATTTACATTTAAAATAATTATTGACAGGTAAGGACTTAATATCACCATTTTATTAATAGCTTTCTTGTGTTTCTTAATTTTTCCCCTCTCTTGATGTCTTTCTTTGTTAGTTGATATGTTTTTGTGTGGTAGAATTTGATTCTTTTCTCATTATTGTTTGTCTGTAATTACCATGAGGCTTTCATACATATATGAAATATACCTTGCCATAAACATCTATTGTATTTTAAGCTGAAAACAACTACAATTGCATAAGAAGGTTCTACCCTTTTACTTTCATCCTCCCAATTTACGTTGATGTGCCAGTTTACATCTTTTTAAATTGTGTCCATTAGCATAATGTTGTAGGCATAGTTATTTGTAACACTTTGCAGTATTATGGTATTTTTAATTTGGCAACATATTTACCTTTGTCAGTGAATTTTTATACTTCTGGATGTTTTCATGTTACTAATTCACATCTCTTTTTTTATCAGCTTAAGGAACTCCTTTCACCATTTCTTGTAGGACAGATCTGGTGGTGATAAATCTCCTTAGGGTTTGTTTGTCTGGAAATGTTTTCATTTACTCTTCTTTGCTGAATGGCAGCTTTTCTGGGTAAAGTATTCTTACCTGAGAGTTGTTTTCTTTGACCACTTTGAATATATCATTCCACTCTGTCCTGGTCTGCAACATTTCTGCTCAGAAATGCTGATAGCTGTATGTTGATTCCCTCATACAGAGTGATTCTTGTTTCTCTTGCTGCTTTCACAATTCTCTTTGGTGTTTAAGAGCTTGATTATAATATGTCTCAGTGAAGACCTTTTTCAGTTGGATCTGTTGGGGATCTTTGAGCTTGTTGTACCTGGATGGTGTTACCTCTTTCCAGATTTGGGGTGTTTTCAGGTCTTTCTTTCTTTCTTTCTTTCTTTCTTTCTTTCTTTCTTTCTTTCTTTCTTTCTTTCTTTCTTTCTTTCTTTCTTTCTCTTTCTTTCTTTCTTTCTTTCTTTCTTTCTTTCTTTCTTTCTTTCTTTCTTCTTTCTTTCATGTATGTATTTATTTATAATGATTTGGAGCAGAGAGAAAGACATTGATTTGTTGTTCCACTTAATTATACATCTATTGGTTGATTTATGCATCCTTATTGGGGATTGAACCTGCAGCCTTGGCATAGTGGGATGACACTCTAACCACCTTTACACGGCCAGGGCTTCAGCCCCTACTTGTTTAAATAATGTTTCTGTCCCTTTTCCCCTCTCTTCTCCTTCTGGGCTGCCCATATGCAGTTATTATTTTGATTGTGTCCCACAGGTCCCAGTCCTTTCTTTTTTTCTTTTTTCTTTCCATTCTATTTTCTTTATTCTCTTCTGACTAGATAAGATCAAGAGATCTGCCCTCAAGCTCAGATTTCTTCTTCTGCCTGGTCAAGGCTGCTGTTGAAGTTGTCTATTGCATTTTTCATTTCATCCATTGTATTCTTCATCTTCAGAATTTTTAATATGTTGTTTTTTAAATTTGTTTCTTTTTTGATCTTCTTTTGTTAATGTATTGTTTTCTCGAGTTCATTGATTTGTCTTTTATCTTGCTGAGCCTCCTTAATATTAATTCTTTCTCAGATAACTCAGAGACCTCCATTTCTTTTGGTCATTGCTGGAATATTTTTGTGGGTTTTTTTGTGTGGTATCATGTTTCCCTGCTGTTTTGTGTTTCCAGTGGATTTGTGCTGATATCTCCATGTTTGAGGATAAAGTCATCTCTTCCAGTCTTTTTAGATGAGCTTCAGCGAGGAAAGGCTGGAGGCATATAAAGCTACTGATTCAGTGGAATTTTGGGGTCTTGAGAAGGTACAGTGCATTGTTCATCCCAATCTTTTGGCTGAGGTTGACATTAGACAGTCTATGGGATTCTTCTCCAGCCAAAACGACAAGAACCTGCAGATAGCCATGGCAAGTAGGACTACAGCCTATTCGGATCTTCTGAGGCCAGGGCTGCTGAGATTTTTGTTTGTTTGTTTGTTTGTTTGTTTTTGTTTTTTTCTGTAGGAGTAAAGTGAATCTTAGAGATCCTCAGGTCCTGATATGGTTTGCTGGCTCTCAAAGAGGTACTGGAGCCAGGGCCCAAGGATCAGGTGTGTGCAGAACTGCCACAGCATGTGGGCCTTTTGGTGCAGGTGCACTTGCCGTGGCTGTGGCGCTGGTATCCAGTGTGTGGGTGTGTGCAGATATCTAGTAAAACCAGCACCTGGGCTCAGGTGCTCACCATAGAGACTCCAGTCGGCAGCATGGGTGACTCAGCAGCAACACTGGCCCTGGTATAACAAGCTAAAGGGGGAGCTTGGGCCCAGGGACGCAGTATTAGCCCAGCCTGTAAATAGTGGGTCCACCCTGGTCCCAGTGGGAAGTCACAGGATACAAGCAGCACAGCTCCAGTGGTGGGCTGTGCAACAATCATATTGGTTGTAATCACTCCTCTTTCATTTATGATTTTATTTGTTTGTGTTCTACATTATTTTTTTGCTTGATGAGTCCTGCTAGAGGCTTATAAATTTATCTTTTCAAAGAACCAACTCAGTTGGATTAATTTTTTCCATTGTTTCTGTTTTCTTTATTTCTACTCTGATCTTTATTTCCTTCTTTTGTTTATTTGGGGTTTTGTGTTCCTCTTTTTCTTGTTTCTTTAGGTGTAAATTTATATTGTTTACTTGGGATTTTTGCTGCTTTTGAGGTAGGCTTGTATAGCTATGAACTTTCCTCTTAACTGATCTTGCTGCATCCCATAAATTAAGGTTGTGTTTTCATTTTCATTTGTCTCAAGGTAGTTTTTGGTTTCCTGTTTGATTTCTACTTTTGATCCATTGGTTGTTTAGAAGCCTGCTGTTTAATCTCCACATATTTGTTGGGTTTGTTTTTCTGTTTCATCCCATAGAAGGTTTCTAGTTTAATGCCATTTTGGTTCAAAAATATGCTTGACATATTTTCAATACTCTTTTTTTTCTTATTATTTATATTTTTATTGTTATCCTATTACAGTTGTGTTGTATACTCTTGAATTTATTGAAGTTTGTTTTGTGGCCTAGTATGTGAAGTATTCTGGAAAACATTCCAGGTGCACTTGATAAAAATGTATAATCTTCAGTTTTTGGAAGAAATGCTAATTCAAATTGGTCTAATAGGTCATTAAGGCTATTGTTACTTATTAATTTTCTGTCTAGATGATCTATCCATTGATGTGTGTGCAGTGTTGAAGTCCCTAGTTATTATGGTATTACTTTTAATTTCTGCATTTATGTTGACTAATATTTGCTTTGAATACTTGGATGCTCCTCTGTTGGGTGTGTAGATAGTTACAGTTGTTATATCCTGTTCTCAGATTGAGCTCTTTAAAATCATCTATGTTCTTTGTCTCTCTTTATATTTTTTGTGTTAAAGCCTACTTTGTATAGCTACCCCAGCTTTCTTTTCATTCTTTTGCATGGAATATCAAATCCATCCTTTCACTTTCAGCCTGTCATTGTAAAGTGACTCTCTTTTAAGCCACATATAGATGGGTCCTGCTTTATATTTGTTTAAATCCATTCTGTTTCTCTATGTCTTTTGATTGAAGCATTTAGTCCATTTACATTTAGAGTAATTATTGATAGGTATATGATTGTTATCATTTTGTTAATTATATTTTGGTGGTGGTTCTGTTACTTTTTTCCTGACCTCTTTCCTTTTAATAGTTCCAGGTCTTTTCTTCTTCCCCAGAGCATCGTTATCCTGGAAGACTTCCATAGGTGCCTTTGGGGAAAGAGGCTGTCCCCAGGCATGCACTTCCTGCTGAAGGTGCTATAGGATCTTCCCTCACAGGCATGTGGCTCATCCTTGAATCAACTCTCATGTACAAATGGGATGGGTAATGAAAAGTGAGTGAGAGAGCTCTTTACTCTACATTGTGGTGACTCATGGCATGATTTGGTCATCGATACCAAAGTATTTCCTGTTATACAGACTAATAACTTTAGTAATTAGCTCACAAATTTTATTAACATGATGAATTAGCCACAGATGCCTTTAAACCCAATTATTCCCATTTCTACTTTCTCTACTAGTTAAATATACAATTTTATTATATAAAATTATAGTATGATTACAAATATGAAATACACAAATATGTATGCCATGCCAGCTATTTTCAGATAAGACAAAGCATGCTTGGGCTAGATTAGGAGCCCTTAAAAATTTAAAGCCAGGTATGTTATTATTGTGTTAACACACTTAACTAGGAAAGAATATGTGGTCGTATAAAATGAGGTGATGGTTTCTGAGGCATTTCCTTACTTGGGAGATTCTAATACTAGAAAACAGTCATAAAAGTACTGCAGTTCACGTAAAGGAGCTATATTCAAAGTCTCTCAGTCTTTCTCTCTCTCACATAGTCACACTACAAGGAATTATTTTACTTTTTGCTTAAATCCAGTACTTCTATTGGCCTTTATTCCTGGCCCCTGGAATGCAACTATTTCCTACACAGAATCAACTGAAGAAGAACAAAAAGTTAGAAAAAGCAGTTAACCAAAGATGTAATTTTAGGGCATTTATAACAAAAAATAATTCAGGCTATAAAGTTGAACTAATTTTAGGAGGAAATGATGCCCAAATTACTAAACACACGGAAATAAAGTGTGCTTGTCACTATGCGAGCCTTGCGAATACAAGAAAGGGTACTTCCTGTTATTCTGAGCACCTTCTTCCCATGCATCCTCTGGGTGATAGACGTGGTCCGTTAGAGATATCAGAAAGAGCCTTGTAGACAAATGCAAACTGTCTTACTGTTTAACATCCCAGAAGGCAAAAATGTGTTACAGCAAACTATCACAGTTTAAAATTACATTTAGCTTAATGTTACAAATATTTAGTGTCTATTGAAAATAAACTTTCTTCAGGAAAACAGATGCAGACATTTATATTTGGTAGCTCCTTTTCATCTAGTATGTTTCGTGACACTAAGCTTAATATAAATATGACAAATCACGTAATTATAACTACTAAATAAATAGTTGCATTTTCCTGTATTCCTTATGCTTCTAAAGATGAAGTGGTCGAGACAGCAGGAGAAGCTCTTGCTGGTCATACGTCATCTTTGGATCTCAGCTTATTTTTCCTGTGAAGTGAGGGGGTGTTCTAGCAATTTATCCTTAACATATTTTGCCACATATTTGTCCTGTCACTGTTGGCAAATCATTAAACTCTTCCCATTTTACATCTCGTGTCAAATGGAGAGACAATTTGAGAAAACATTCCAGTACATTTTATAAATTTAGTTCTTTTCTTCCAGATTCTAGAGAATGTTTTGAATACTCAAATGGCCAATAACACTTTCCTCTCTACAAAACTCTAATGAAATTTTTTAAAAACCCTGGTATTAAGTAAATAAATCCAAAGTAACAAATGGCTGTATCTCTGATGTACCAGTTTTAACTACTGGGTACCAGGCAGTTTAATTACAGATTGTGTTAGTGATGACGATTGTAAAAATCATAAATGAGTTTTGATCATTGGATACTTAGGTATATCTAATTAATGAAAGAAATAAGACCATGTTTAATCATGGGTAAAACAGCGACTGCCAATTATTACTTATGATTCAGAAAATTCTCCCTCTATATTTATGAGTTGAAAGATAAAAATGCTTTATATGAGACTCATTTATAACTTTAGGACAGTGTTGTAAAATAATCATCCCTGATCTGAATGAAAATTATTCAAAAGGATATATTATTACCACTCATTAGTTTTCCAATTACCAGATTACCAAATTTCAAAGTTTGAAATATAGGTTGAGTATTAGAGGATCTATGAAATTATACTAGAAAGGTTTTGGATACAATTATATGGAAGAGTAGATTAAAAAGACGTAGGTACTAGAGGAACAAGAAATAGGAAATAGAGTTAATAATAAAAATTTAAATATACTAGAGATCAGACCACCACCCAAAAATATTTCTTGATGAAACAAATGAAGTCTAGATATGACTAAGTTATGGTGATGTGTTATCATAAAATGATATAAAAAGTCTTGGGATCAAAAATTGGTAGAAAACAATGTTATGGTTACCCATCACATGTATCTATTTTATATACAAAGAATAAAAAGGCATAATGCCAGGACTTGGAGGCCTGAAGAATAAGACAAGAACCAAGACTCAAGCTCTGGTTTTTAGATTCCACATACAGCACCTGGGACAAATTGATAGGTTTTCCCCAAATATTAGCTAGAACAAGAAGAGAATTCTCAAATTACTTCTCTAATCATGAGCAGTTCTTGAGACTGGTGTGGCAGAAGTCTGGGAATACAGATTATCAGTTAGGAAAAGGCCAAATACATACAAATAAATTACAGATACGGGTGTGAAATTTAGTTGGTGTGTCTTGGCAAATGGTATGACTAACTAAAGAATTAAGCCAATAGGATAATATAGTAAACCAGACTATTTCATTAAAGGTATGTTATATGGACATAAAGAGCAGAGCAATACCAGTCCACAAAGCAATCAAAACTTTTGTGCAAAGGTAATATTGTGTGGAAATTCAATATTACTTAGCTACTGCATAGCAATAATAAAGGCAATGGATAAGCAAACTAAAACTTACAACCTAGTTGTAGGACATTCAAATTGGACCAAAGTGAAAAGGTAAGCAAATGGTGGTTGTAATGCTAAGAAAAATTGTCATATATACTTAGATGTGATATCAGGAGTGGAAATCTTATTTGCCTACCCAGTGACTCCAATAAATATTAACCTGGTGTTGAGTTATTTTTATTGGATGATAGAAATGAAACACTCTTCTAGTAGTAATTGGATTACCCCTGGCTGATTTCATTGCCACCACAGATATGGATTCTAGGATAGTGAATAATTTACCTTTGTCTGAAAGACAGCACCTTAAAATTTGGCTAAATAATAATTTAATTAAGGAATTTGATATTTTAGATGACTAATGTAACAGGCCATGCTGGTATAATCTAGACATATATAAAACTAAAATATAAGAAAGAAGTCAGGTTTCACACAAGTTCTATTTTCCTGTGATAAAACCATATATTTTTTCAAAGGAAGAACTAGAGAAAATAGCTCCTCATCCTGCTCAACCTTTCACATACAAAGTGACAGATAGTTTATCACCCTCTGTTGATCAAATGGAGAAATGACAGAAACAGTAATTAATACTGTACAGGAAGATGTAATGATGGCAAAATACTTGACAGAGATTCCAACAGATGTACTGTTTGGAGTTATGCTGCCTCTCACTTTGGAGAAATAAATGTAAAGGGCACCCTTGGTAATAATGTAGGGAAGATTGGACTAATTGGACTCATTTGGATACTACTGAATAAATCAAAATTATTATAAGATTTCATAGTATATTTAGTAATAGCAATAGAGACCAAATAAGACCACAAGAGATTTAGGGCTAAATAAAATAAAGAGATTTAAGAATGAAACAACCTGGGGATAGATAGTGATATACAAAACAGGACAATCTAAACTTTAACAGAATTTAATTAAAGATTCTGTGTACTGTACATATAAGTGTCGACCTTTCTCATCTAAAATTATAGGTGATAAATGTACTCATCTACTGCATTCAGAGGGGAGGCAGGAAATTCCAGACACCCCGTCCAGGGCTTGTCAAAAGGTAGCACAACTCCAGTGCTGTGGTGCTCACGCCACCACTCTAAAACCACCAGTGAGAAGCGTCAGCTAAACATTGGAGAGCTGGAAGGAGTCCTGCCAGGGGTGGGAAGTATGGTGGCGTCCCACCATGTGAAATGAGAGCGATCCCTCAGTTTGGTTGGTGCCTCCAGAAGGGGAGTCAGCCTCCGTCTTGGCAGCTGTGTGGTTGGCGGCATGCTCCAGCATATATGCCCTACTGGTGTGGCCAGTGATATGAAAGTGGTGATCATGAATTTTGGGAGAACTCAAGAAATTTCAGGTTTGGGGCCCAACTCAAAAATCAACACAAAAAGAAAATCTCATTCAATATCTATTAATACATTGATATTTATTTTGATTCAACAATTGCATAAAATGAAAATACCTGCTTATAATGTCAGATAGTCAATGGTATAGCAAAAAAATGAATAAATCCAAAATAAAAAGTACCCAAATTTGCAAAATTGGGGTATAACTGACTAAATGGTGATTTGGCACAGCAAACTATTACACTGCTATTAAAGTGATGTAGGTCAGATCTATAGAGCTGAAGGAGTTATTATAATACATCTGAAAAAACAAAAGAAAAATGTAGAGAGCCATTTGGAGCATAATTCACTTTTAAAAATTAACATAAACAAGAAGAAAAGCCTTCTTTGTGTTCATTCAGGGTTGCATAAACATGGAGAATAGTGTGGAAAGATGCATGCCAGGCTTTTAACTTATTTTACAGGAAAAGGTGGCAGCAAGTAGACAAAAAAACATACCTTCCAAAAGAGAAAACAAGAAATATGCGTGGTATTCACAGGAAATATAGGTTTCTATGTATAACACTACTATAAATATATTAAAACTAAGTACAAAGACCAGAAGGTAAAAAGATAAATGCAATCATTAATTTGATCTTGATTTGGTGTCCTGACCAATTTTAATTGGGGTTTTGTTAATTTTTATATAGCTTCTTCAGTGAATCAATTGGAGAAAAAAGGCCTGGGGTTTGTTTTGAATCATTCTCAGGCTTTCTTTCAACAGCAATTTCTCCGTAAGAATCTTCCTTTAGCACTTCACATTGAATTACTTTATTCCCCCTCTAATATATTATAGCAATTACATCCTGCATAATGTAACAATTAAAACAATTAATCACCTACTGTACCCTGTGTCATCACTTTTTTCTTTTTGACCTACATACATTTTAAGTTCTTATTGAATTTAAATATTTGTCATATTACTCAGTTAGATTTTTAATTCCTTGAGGTTAGAGAGGTTCTCTAATAAATTTGGGGTTTTCTCCAATCATTCAGTGCTTTGCTTTGCAAGTTCAGATGCCCTCAATACAAATTAATTTAAGAGTGAAGCTTTGGACCTAAGGGGGCCATTGATATGATATGCCACCCTCTTGCCTCACTCAACAAATATTTACTCAATGGGCACTTGAGTAAAAGCTGCTCTTGTGGGCACTAGCCTTATTGGGCAGAAATAAGATTGCTGGCAATAAACAAAAATATGATATAATAGCAAACACCAATATGAGAATAAAGCACAAATAAGACAGATTAGGGTGGAGAGAAGGTACAGAGAAACGATTTCTATTTAACAAGGTATCCCTGAGCAGAGACCTAAATTCTGTGAAGAAAGAAACGGTATGGAAAACAGACAATTACTTCAGGCAGAATGAGTGATGCTGGCTGTGGTCCAGGAAAGAAAGGAAGTCCCCATGGCTAGAGAACCATGAGCAGGAATAAAAGGGGAGGGGAAAGAAGCCGGGCAGATGGCAAAGGGCCAGATCATGCAAGTGCTTCTAGGGTGTAGCATTTTATTCCAAAGTTTTAGGAAGCCATTAGATCATCAGATTGTTTGACCAAAGAGGTGAGGGAACATTTCCTAACTCTTTCTTTAAGGCCATCATTATTCTGATACCTAAGGCAGACAAAGATATTGCAAGAAAAGAAAACTACAGACCAATATTGTTCATGAACATAAATGCTAAAATGCTCAACAAAATATGACCAAATTGAATCACAATTTAAAACAATAATGAGATACCCACCACACACCTGTTAGAATGGCTAAATCCAAAATACTGATGACACCAATTCTGGGGAGGTTCCGGAGCAACGGGGATTCTCATTCATTGGTTATTAAAATGCAAAATGGTGCAGCCGCATTGGAAGACAGCATGACAGTTTTTACTCTTACCAAACAATCCAGCATTCACACTCCTTACTTTTACCCTAAGAAGGTGAAAACTTGTGCTGACACAAAAACCTGCACATGGATGTTTTTTAGCAAAACTTGGAAACAACAAAGATTTCTTTCAGCATGTTAACAGATAAACTGTAGTAAATCTAGAGAATGGAATGATACTCAGCTTGATAGATCTGAGTAATATTAGCTTGATAGATTTACCAAAGGGAATTACTAAAAGGAAATGATCTATCAAGCCATGAAATAAAACAAGGAGAAAACTTAAATGCGTATTATTTAGGGGAATGACTAGTCTGTAAAGGACACACACTACATGGTCTCAACCATAAGACCTTCTGGAATAGGTAAAACTATGGAGACAGTAAACAAGATCAGTTTGTTGCTGGGGGGAGAGGGTGTGGATGCATGAATTGGCAAAGCACAGAGGAAACTATTACACTATAATGGTTGATAGGTATTATTACATATTTTTCAAATCCATGTCATGTACAACACCAAAATCAAACCCTCAAGTAAACTGTCGACTGGGGTGATAACATTGTATCAATGTAGTTTTATCTATTGTAACAAATGTACCACTGGTGTGAGATGTCCGTTGTGGAAAAGATTGTGTGTATGTTGTGTGCAGGTGGCATATGGAAATTCTGGTTATCTTCCAGTCCATTTCGCTGTGAATCTAAAATGCTCTAAGAATAAAATATATTAATTAATTAAATAAAATGAAACTATATTATAATCTTCCAAGAAAATCCCAACAAAAGTGTTATCTGCATTACATGCTGTACTTTTCCATGTATGGGAGCTATGATCCATTGCTTCAAAGGGAATTAGTGAGTTGCAAACCCTGCTGAGGCTAATAAATATTTCTGGCCGAAGAGTTGATACGGTTGGAATTCACATCTCAAATTGTGTCCCTTGGCAGTTTATAAGCAAATGTGTCTCAGCAGACCTGCACACAGGAGGGTTGGTACGTAAGCACACTGGGAGGAAACCCAGTGTTAGTACTGACGCAAGCACCTCAACTCACAGCATCTTCTTTTTGACCGATGCAAAGTTCCCCACTTCCTGAGGCAGCTGCTTGGATCTGAATATATTTTTCCCATTAATGTAGATTTCCAAGGTACTTTCAAAATCACTTACAAAGCTAATTGACTTTGAAAGTAAAAGGCTCTAACCCAGAGGTTTAACATGGTTATGAATCAGCTGAAGATCTTGTTAAAATACATTTTCTTAGATGAGTCCCGAGATATCTAAATGTCCAACAAGCTCCCAGGTGCTGCAAGTATTGTCACTAGGTGGACTGTACTTTTACAACAAGACTCTTGACTACTTTTTTAAAGTGTAATCTAAGAATAAACCTGGATGAGAAGCACCTGTGGTGGTGGTCACACTTTAGATTTGGGGTCCAAGAACTACCAAATTATACAGAAATCTGCCTTTTAAATGAGAGCCCACATGATTGTCTTATATATCAGTATTTGAAAGCCAGAGCATATCTAAATAAGTTAGGTCTGTACAGGTCTATAAAGTAACCCTTTTCCTTCAAGTTTTATGTGAAACTGCCACTTTTGAATAAGTGTAGAAAATCAGCAGTTATGACATCACTTACACTTTAAAGACTTACAAAGTCAGAGTGTGAGTTTAAACTGTTTATATATCATAGTTTATGGTGCCATTTAATTGATAGTGCCATTGAATTTTTCTGTCATCTCCTGAATTTTAAATGCAAAGAGAGGCAATTGCTCTGCTCTTGCTGCAGGCACTATTTTGATTTGCAAGCCTGCTGTCTCAATCCTGATGAGAACTGTTGTCTGTCTTTATTGTGGCTTGTCTCTTATTTTAGGAAATTTTTGGAGGAATAAAAAGCAAACTTTTTCATAGTATCCCCCTTGTTAGGAACTCTGCCTCCAGGCAGACTCTACCATTCAGAACTCAGACAGAAAGCTGGAAATACGCAAAAGCAGAATTTCAGATAAGGAAGTGGCAGCCCTAAACTCCCCGCTGCTCACCTGCAAAATACCTGTTGGTTTTGCTTTTAGGGCCTGATTTCCTCATTCAGTGAAGTCCATATTTCCTTTTACTGCCTTATAGAAATTTCATAATAGCTTCAGGGAACAAACTATAAAACCTGAAGGACCATTAGAGGAAGGACAAACACAAAATGGAAGTAGAACTAAAAACTAGCAATCCCAAGTAAAAGAAAGTACAATTGTAAGGTTTCAAGTATTTTTTAAATTGAAATTTAGTTTCCTACATTTAAGAATGAATGAATATTTATGTTTGGATCAATTTTTATGGAAAATTACTTAATGACTTATTAGACCATAATTATGTTTCACCTATCTGAAAATTTTATTCTAATATAACCCTATTTGATTTTCATAGCACAAAACAAAATGTTTATATACCATTCTAAAACAATTCCAGAGTTTGAGCAGTCTTAAATGTGCTTACTCTTTTCCTAATAATTAGACATTAAAAAATTATTCTCAGAATTTGGCCAGAGGTTCACATATTTCTTCGGTCATCTTTAGTTCCAGAGCTAGCAAATGAAAGTCAAGTGAACCAATGTTTTTGTAATCACAGAAGCTCCATTTTGCTAAAGAGAGAGAACTGAGGATAACTTGAAACATCACAAACCTAAAGCGGATCCAGTTAATCAAGCGTGACAGGTAGGAAAAGAACAAAATCACAACACTCAGCAGAGTAAGACGGTCCATTTAAAACGGCAATACACGCAATTGTCATCCTATTTCACCCCTGACATCCCCTGGCATGTGTTCATATTGGTTACTTAGTGCAGTTTGTCAGATGAATATCAAACAATCATGACAAGCAAATAAATATGAAAGTCTGAGAAAATATATACACTTCGACAGGAGCCACTGCTGAGCAGGAGGGGCAGGCACCCAGTCATACTCAGGATTGAATTCCATTTCGACTAGAAGGATAAGCATCCCTCCTCTCAGCTCTCTGTGGTTAGACATACCATGATGTCCTCATGTTAAATGCACACACACAAAAGCAGCCTTTCCTCAGAAAAACCAGAGAATTGATTTGTTCACATTCTGTCAATTGAAACCATTCCAAAGATCAGTAAGGTCGTGAGAATAGATGTTAACTTTCTAACAAACTGCTATGCATTATTTTGGGGGGAAACATCAATTTAAGCAGATCATACTTAGATGTGCAGCACCTAAAAATCTCCCTGATGTCTATTAAGACTCAGTAATGAAAGTGTAATTCATCTAAGTAGCCCTTGGGATGCTCATTGCCCCACACAGTGTGTCTGCCCTCTGCATAACACATAGTGTTTTTTCACCATTAGGTCAATAGAAGCAACCACTCAGTTGAGTTCGGGGAAAATAATCTTTCCTTTTCCAGCACTGGAGAATGAAACCTGTCATTCCAAGTTTGCCCTGTATATTTTTTTCTGTGAAAAAAAATTTTTTAAAGCATTTTCCTAGAATTTATATAAACACTAAATTCAACCAAAGGATAACATAATTAGGCATGCTTAATATGTAAATAATTTCCTACTACATTGCAGCTTAATGTTTCTATATATTTAAAGGTTACAAAGTCCTTATGACTCCCTTGAAAATAGATCACAGAATAGTATTTTCAGTGCATCTATGTTCTTTTTAGCTAAGAAATAGTATTTGAAGAAATAATTAACATTGCCAATAGAGGACTATTATCCAAAATATACAAATAACTCTGAAAATTTGACAATACAACCTGATTCAAAACTGGGTCAAAGACCTTAACACAAAGCTCACCTTGCAGAAGATGCACAGAGGGTAAACAAGCCTATGAAAAGCTGTTCCACCCCATGTTGTCAGAAAAATGCAAACGGAAACGATGAGACACCATTACACCCCCGTTACAATGGTCAAAAACTGGAACACTGCACAGGAACTCGCACTTACTGCTCTTGGGAATGTAAGATGGTACAGCCACTCCACTTCGGAAGTCAGGTTGGTGGTTTGTTACAAAACTACACGTAATTTATCATGCAATCTATTGCTCTGCTCCTTGGTATTTACCAAAGGAGTTAAAAGCTGATGTCCATACAAAAATGTGTGCATGGGTGTTTATGGCTGCTTTTTTTCATAATTACCAAAACTCGGAAGCCACCGAGGTGTCCTTAAGTATGTAAATGGATAAACTGTGATATATCCAGACAATGGAATAGTACTCCACACTGAAAAGACATGAACCATCATACCATGAAAAGGCATGGAAGAAACTTAACTGTATATTACAAAGTGACAAAAGCCAACCTGAAAAGGCTAAATACTGTATGATTTCAACTACATCATATCCTGTCAAAAGAAAAACTATGGAGACAGTAAAAAAGTCAGTGGTTGCCAGGAGTTAGAAGGTAGTGAAGAGTGAATAGGCAGAGCACAGAGAATTTCCAGGGCATCAGACTGCTCTGTATTGTACTGCAGTGACAGATACATGCCATTCTACGTTTGTCTAAGCCTGCGGAGTGTACAACGCCGAGGGTGGATTTTAATGTGAACTGTGGAATCTGGGTGATAACCGTGTGTTAGTGTGCGTTCACTGATTTGAAACTGCACCGCTCTGAGGGGGTGCGGGTAACTGGAGGCTGTGGGTGAGTAGGGGCGGGGCTGCACTTCCCACCAGGTTGTACTGCGGACTGAGCCCTCGGGAAAGTTAGGCCTATTAAAAAGGAAGAAAGATAAACAACTTACACTCGTTAAGTACAAAGTCTATGGAACTGTTCCAGATTAAGTAAAACAATTGTGGCTTATATACAGGGTGAGGCAAAGGTAGGTGTACAGTTGTTCACATATAAAATAATACAATAGTTAATAATACCGGAATAACCTGTATTAACAAATAATAATACAAGAGTAACTGTGTTTTGTGTACCTAAGACTGTAAACCTACTTTTGCCCCATCCTGCATTTCCTGCTATATTTATGTGTGGTTATAGATTTCCATATATTTACTTCCATCTTCCATTTATTTTTTGCCTATATTAGGCTACAATTGTTAAAATATCTTATACTCTCTCTTCAGTGTATGAAAAGCAAGCACTAACAGTAAAGACTATTTTTGGTGGGACTTTAAAATTTTTCATAGGTATTAAAGGTAGAAAAATAGTTCACAACCTGTCTTGTGTTCTCTAAAGGATACAATGCCACTAAGTAAAATTCTGTTTCATAATTTTTATGATAAAACATTAAAAAGAAAACGTATACTTAGCAAATACACTCATAAAAATAGATTTTACCTATCATAACCAAAAACTGCTTGGAGGAAAGTTGTATCCTCGTGACAGAGAAGCCAGTTTTGCCAGTGACATGTGAAGATGCACCTAGCAGGCATCGTGAGTTTTTATCTACTAATAATGTTAAGAAGGCTTATGAATACATATTACCTACTACATTGATTTTCCACTGAGACCGCCACTAGAAGAAAAGATTTTTATAGTTTGGTAGATGATATCTGAGTCACAGAAAGGAGTGACAAAAGGCACATGACTATATAGCTATTTAAGTTTTGTGAGTGGTATTTAAAATAAAAATGAAAGATAAAAATCAAATATATTTTAAAGAAAGTTTTTTGAAGAGGCCACTCTAGGAGGTAGGAGAGGGATATATTTTGAATAGAAGCAGCTACTGTTAATACCCCAGGAAAGAAACTAATTTGGCATATTCACAACCCAGAACATGGGCCAGTCAAAGACCAAAATCAGCTGTAACATGCGGCCCAGCAGTTGCGCTTCTGGGTATTTATCCAAAGAAAACAAGAACACTAATTTGAAAAGACATATGCACCCCTATGTTTATTACAGCATTATAGATAAGTAATTAAGGAAGCAACTTAGGTGTCCGTTGATGAATAAAGAAGATGGAATATATATATATTCACACAATAGAATGTTACACAGATTAAAAAAGAATGAAATCTTGCCATTTGAGACAATGTGGATGGATTTAGAAGGTATTATACTGAGTGAAATCTGTCAGGTAGAGAAAAAAAATACCATATGGTTTCACTTATATGTGGAATCTATAAAACAAAGCAAAACAAACAAAAGAAAAACAGACTCATAGAAGGAGACCAAAGGGATGAGTGCCAGAAGGGAGGGGGTAGGGGAATGGGTGAAAAGGGGAAGGGGAATATAGCCACAATATTGTGATAGGTTACACAGTGACAGATAATTACTACAGTTAGTGGGGCTATCACAAATACCAATACCATGGATTACCGTATGGTATTTGTATTAAAATGTTGATCAGTATGTTGTACACCTGAAACTAATATAATCACTATAAGATTATATACCAACTATATTCAATTTTTTTTAAAAAAAGATTACAAATATCTCCTCTCTGCAGAAGAAAGGTGGGCAAGGTATGAGAATTATCTAGGACAGAAAAGTAAAAATTGATGACTGACTAAAGTTAGCATTTGAGAAAGGGATAGGGTTAAGCTCAGGTTTGAGTGACTATGTAGATGATTTTAGCAATAATTAGACAAGAAATACACAGGGCATAAGTGGTTTGTGGAAATATTATAAATGTTAAAGGACAAGTAAGTAAAGGAGACCACTAAGCCATTAGATATACAGTCTGGAGCTCACATGGGTCAGGAAAATTAGATAGAGGACTTCACATTTGGGAGACATCAGCGGTTATATTACTGTATAATTGAAGGTACGGAAAAACACAAAGCTGACTAGGAGAGGGATTCTAAGGAAGAACCCTAAAAGATTTTAGCATTTAAAGGGTAGGCAAGAACAAAAGTTGCAAAGGAGACTGAGAATTGGGAAGAAACCTAAGGAGTGTACTTTCATCTGAGCCAGGAAAAGTTTCAGGAGCGGGCACTCAGAGGAGCAAATGCTGCTGAAAGTTTAAGAAAGATGAAAATGCCCTCTGTAGTTAGCGGAGAGGTGTGTTCATTACAATCAGTGTCAGTGGAGTCGTATATGGAGAAACCAGACTGCAGGGAGGTGTGGGAAGGCTGGGAGGTCAAGAAAAGTAACAGTAAGCAGAGGAATTTGGATATGAAAATAAGCTTGAAAGGGATAAACTTAAATAAAGGGTCAAAGAAGGTTTCAGTTTTGGTGATAAGATGAAGTGAGGTGAGTTATAGTAAGGTAAAATTAGATAAAATCTCCTATACTTAAATGTAAGTACCAGTAGTATGTACGATGACAGTCAAATGTGAAATAAAAGAAGAAAGGATGTAATTTATGAGTTAATGGACAAGAAGAATGAGAAAATGGAATCCTAAGACTGAGTTGGAGGGATTAACCAAAGGCCATAGGAGGAATGCTTCAGTGGCTTAGAACCTGGAATCCAACTTGTGAGACTTACTGGCTGTGTGATCTGGGTTAAATAATTTGACCTGTCTTTGTCCATTTGTTTATTGAAAAGTGAGGACAGTGATATTGATCTCATAGGGTTGTTTCAAGAATTAAGTGGGCCAGTACTTGTAATACACTCAAAACCATTTCTGTTACATAGCAAACTTTCCAAAGTATTTTATTGTTGTTATTATTGTTCTAATAACATCATGAAAGGGTAGTTGGGACTATAATCAGGGTCACAGGTTTATACAAATGGGCAATAAGTACAGGAAGCAAGATGTTCAAGTCATTGGGGAAGTGCAAATCAAAACCACCCCGGGACTCCGCCCCACACCCATTTTGAGGGCGATTAGTAAAGAGACAGAAAATCAGAAGTGTAGGAGAGGTTGTGGGGAAGTTGGAACCCTGGTGCTCAGTTGCTGGGAATTTAAAATGTTACAGGTCTAGTAGAAAACAGTATGGAAGTTCCCTCAAAAAATTAAAAATAGAATAAGCTTTTAATCTCCCAATTCCACTGCTGGGCACACACCCAAAATAATTGAAAACAAAGCCTTGAAGAGATATATGTATACCCACATGCATAGAGGCATCATTCACAGTAGCCAGAAGGTGGAAGCAACCCAAGTATTCATCAATAGATGAATAAAGAAATATAGTACATACATACAAAAGAATATTATTTAGCCTTAAAAAGGAAGGGAACTCTGACCTGTGCTACACCATGGATGAATATTGAGGATCTTATACTAAATGAAATAAGCCAGTCTCAGAAGGACAAATATTGTATGATTTCACTTATATGAGATACCTAGAATTGACGAAAGCCATACAGACACAAAATAGAATTGTATTTGCCAGAAACTGGAGTAGGAAGAAATTGGGTGATGCTATTTAATGGGTAGAGTTTGCTGTGCAGGATGAAGAGAGATTTGGAGAAGGATGTTTGCTCAATAGTGCAAATGTACTAATCCCACTGAACTACACACTCAAAAATGGCTAACGTGGTAAAAATTTTGTTGCATATAGTTTACAACACTTTTTAAAAGTTTTAAAAAGATTGTAGGTTTGTGCTCAGCAACAAATTGTGGAGGTTCTAATAATCTCAAGGATTCTCTGACCTCTGAATTTAAAAGGAATCATGTGTTATGCATGAGAGAGGAAGTGTTAGGAGCTGAGGGTTGAGGAACAGAAGAGTAAGGTTTATTTTCATCGTGTGGTATACTTGTTAATATGTATAATTGCTAATGGTTTCTCTCTAAAACCTGATTATAGACCCTTCTATTGCATTAATGCATATTTTAGCTATTATATATCCTTATTTGTGCTCGAGAAATAAATAAGAGGGGGGAATAGCAATATAACAGTCATTTCTTGCTGTATACTTCGGTCTATTGTGAACATTTGCACACCAATTCAACAACTTCCTTCCAATCAAATTAACCCCTTTAACCATCTTTTACCCTGTTTCCTGATCATCATCAATTGCAGACTCTTAAAGAATTGTTGTTCTAGGTAATTTTATTAGGAAACATTTCTTGCTAATTCCAAAAATCAGGAGCCTGAAACTTCGATCCATTCCTAGCTACAGGAAGATCTAGTTTCAGCCACTGTGTGTTAACTATACCCTGGATGCTATTCTCCACACCACAGGGATTTACAGTCAGCAAAAGACATGGTCCACATACTCAAAGGTGCTAAAATCGAAAATGAGGATTTTTATCCTAAATCATTTAAACTCCTTAAATTATACACCAATAACTTGAAATGAGATTGTTTCATACTTCTGTGAATCGATTCTACTTAAATGTAGGCAGTAGCTTTTCCAACAGCATTTACCAGGTACTTTTTGCTTCTAGGACTCAGGTGTCTAAATGCCCAGTGGTTTGCATGTGTTTTCCACATACCAGGCATTGTCCACCCATGTGCAGTTTTCCCCCTCACAAATGTGCAGCCCCGGCAGGACTCAGGGGTGACTGACTGGATTGGGTGTCACAAGGTTTCTTTGGCTCACAAAATGCATCCAGGGACCCTGTGGTGAATGCCGTGTGTAGAAAGGCACTTTGTATTTACTGGCAGGCATCCAGGTCCTGTGGTAGTTAGACAAACTGTACCCAGTCGCTCCCTAAAGCGTGATTGTTCTTTTCTTCTTTAGCATAAATGATGAAAATATATGCTGTGAAAAACAATATGTGTTCTTAAATAATTAGGTGGAATGAATATGTGTGCTCTCAAATAATTAGGAGAAATTATGTGTTCTCAAAAGTTAGGTGAAATTACATGATTCCCCATGATCATAGAAATAGCTGAGAAAACCTAAGTAGCAGTTAAACCAGGCCAGATTTTCCATAAACATCTAACTATGCATTATATAAATTATTTTAAAAAATTTCATTTTAAGTATACTTTGTATTTCAGTTCACAGCCAGTTATTTCTACACATAATTTATCTAGTATTTTCTAAGTTCTGAAAGCTTAGTAAGAATACAGCATTTTCTTGGTAGTAGTTGCTATAACATGCACTCACAGGAAATTTACTCTTCTCCCAAATCCTGAATAAAGACTTTGAATATTTGGTACTAAAAACCCATGTGTTTTTGTCAACTTCACTGATACTAGATTCTTGACTGTTGGTATTGCCTGGGATTTGAACTGGTGACAGATGACAACTTCTGTTTACTTGTACCTACTCTGTTTCTACTGCAGCAAAGTTTCACTTGAATTTTGATAGCTGTCTTTTATGCTTTGTTAGAAGGACCTTTTCTTTGATCCCTCTGCAACTCACAGTAATGTGAGACATTCTTTGTCATCATTATAGGTGTCATAAATGACACTTTTATCATCTATCTGTTCCTTTGCAAATGGCCATTCCATGCAAACAAGTGTGTTCTCCTTCCGGACCCCCATCCACTGGGTTAACCCGTGAGGGAATGAGACAATTCTGAACTGCAGCGAATGAGCATTCAGATTTGCAGTCTACCTCCAGCACCTCTCCAGGGTCGCTTCCCAGGTCTTTGCTTAACTAGGTAGATCGGCCAGGTTCTGGCCATGGTAATCTCACAAACTCCTGAATTTTCTCCCCTGCCTGCTGAAGTGATGCTATCTCAAACTGTCCTGGCTCCTGAAATTTATCTTTGTGTCCTGAAAACTTCTTTTGCTCTCCTTAGCTCCATGTGTGACCACCAGAGGGCAGCCTGCACTTGCTTGCCATCCAACCTAGGAGTGGCCTCCTCCAGGGCGGGGTCTTTGATGCCCCGCCTGTTCCTCCAAAGGGAATTGAGGCAATTATCTCCCTATGTAAACATTCCTGCTGAAAGTCCTCAGGCAAACTCAGCATAGTTCGAAAAACAAGAACAGGAGTCTTGGAAGGTTGGGAGGGAAGGCTGCAGCTCGCAGGATGAGTCATGGAGGCAGGAGAGCCACATCCAGGCGAAGGAAAAATCACATAGTTGCACTACCTGAGTGGACTGTGAAAATGGAAGTGCAATGAACTTCACATTCTGGGAACGCCAAAGTGCCTACTTCAGATAGGTGTCTTCCTTTCGCATTATTAATTAGTGAATGATATTTCAGAAACCACTATGAAAAATAAACATTCACAGAAAAGAACCAGAGTGTAGACATTAGCAAAAAGTATCACAGATGAGGTTATCTGGGAACTTTGGGGTATGTATATTTGCTTTAATAGTTAAAATTAGAAATAGTTTTCAAAAAACATGAAAAGAAGAAAGTTATAATTCTATAATCAATGAAAAACAATTCATCATTTTGCATAAATTGTTTAGATATGACAAATAAAAAGGCCATACGTTGCTCAGAATACATATTAAGTTCCATGCATTGTTACACACTTGAAATAATATCTTAGTTCATTTAATCTGCACTTTGGAGAAAACAAATTCAGATAAGCAAAGAATTAGTCCAATTCCATCTAATAAGTGAAAAAGACAGTTTTTAACTCAGATCAAATTCTAATTTTGTTTATTTCCAAGGCATATTTTCCTATCCTCTCCTTTTGGCCTTGGTGGGTGGGGTCAGGAGTGGGATTCTGTGTTTTGGGAAGCACAGAACAAGAGACACCTGAAATTTATTCTTGTTGGTGTCCACCCAACTTCAAATGCATGAATTTTTTTCCTCCAAAACTTCACCTGAGATTTTAGAAGAGAAGAAAAGATGAATGGCATCCAGGATATCAGAGTGAGGAGAAACAGATTCATTGTGGTAGAGAGTGACACTAAAATGGTGAAACCTAATGACTATGGGATGAAATATGGCAAAAATTATCCTTGAAAGGTTAAGGAAAAGAAAGGCCGATAATGGACTCTGGGTTTGGCTACAGCATGCTCAATACCATGGTTTGTTTGCAAGTGCCTGAAACCTCATTAAACTAGCCTCGGCTAAGTGGTAGATTTATTGATGGAGGCATGGGATAGCTACAAACAAACAAAAATAAAACACAGTAGAGCTGCTAAGACGCTAAATCTTGGGAAGGCAGAAGCCCATGGAATCTCATCTCCCTTTCTCTCCCTCCCCAACCCTCAAGTTATTTCTGTTTAATTATGAACATTTATTATGACCTTTCAGAATACTTTAAGATGCTGGATTAGCTTAAAATTCAGCTTTCCACCAGCACGTTTGAAAAATAGTGTGGCTTGAAATACACCTGGCCTGACTTGATTTTCTGACCACCAGAGATTAGTCATGAAAATTGGGGGTGGGTTTCTTAGCATGGGTTTCCTAGAAAACCAAGTCTGGAACAGAAGCCGTAGAGGGATTACCAACACAGAAAAGTAAGACTAAAGAAGAAGACAGAAAGCAAATATAAGAAGGTAAATGAGCAAGTGGGTCAAAACTTCATTAGAAATCACGGCTGCTTGCTTGTCATGCTGCACAACTCAAGAGAAGCCATGTGGGAACACTGGACATCTGAACAGTTCCTAGAGGTGGGAGAGAATTCCTTCCCCAGCCTTTCTGTCTTCCATCCTTCATTAGTCAGAGTTTGTCCATTGGACATGAACTACCCCCACTTTTCTAGATTTTGTTACCTGGCCCCTCACATAGCTGCCACTAAAACCAGATCAGCCCAAAGTAGCAGCAGCTTGCACTGCACGTGACCCTGACTGCAGGGGGGCGAGTCAGCAAAAAGCAACTGGCCAATGTCCTAGTTGCCTGCGGACCAGAAGCCTAAAATCCCACTGATCTGGCCAGGTGGACAATACGGGGGTGCTGAGTAGGCCCTGAGTAACTGAACCTTAGAGGGAATAGTGAAGCCCTGGGTAGATGACGTAAGTGAGGTATGCTGTGGGAGGCATGAGGTTTTAAGCACCGAGCAACATGGGGCACTATTTACTGCATCAGCTGAGCTAGAAAAAGGAGGAGTGATAAAGTGATACGGTTTATGCCATGACAGTGCTGACAGAACACCATAAATCTCCAATGAAGATCAAAGCCATCATTCTATGGCCTTCACGATTATGACTGATGCCATAAGATCTTCCTGGAATGCCAGTCAGCCACCCTGAGCTGAAGTCTATGGCCAAGTATGTATGTGCACATGCAAACATTAGGTACTGTACACTGGGGTGCTTAATTATTACACAGTGCTTGACTCAAATGACCATTTCTTTGTGACTTAATACAACTAAGGGTATTAGTCATTTAAAAAAGAAGGTCATTTGTGTACACACACAAGGCGAACATAGAGGTTGAGAGCATGAGAGAAGCTAGGAGGAAGGAGGATGGGAAATAAGTACATAAATCAGAGTATACAATATCCAAAATGTTGTACCTAATGACTTGAACAAATAAAGAGAAGGGGTAGGAAAGAAGAGACAGAAACGGAGGCAGATACGCACAGGGGGCAGAGAAATGAACAGAGACAAACAGAGGCAGTGTGATTGAAAGAACAGGAAGGGAGCAGAGGGAGACAGATGAAAAAAGATCAAGAGAAAAGTGGAGTTGGCACACTGACCACTGTTCAGATCTTCACACGTGCCCTTAGTTGGTTTTTGAAAGTTTAAGTATTCATGCGTTGCTAGACTATTAGCAGGCAATTAATGGCATGGCTGGTTTGGTGAATTTGACCACGCTGTGAATCTTAAGAATGCTCTACCTTGTGTTTTCTTTCCCACTTCAGTTTATGTAATAACAAACCTCTCCAGCCCTCTTCATTATGATCACAAAGAGCTTTCCTAATTGAATAATGAATTGGATGGATTTGCTTGGACACTCAAGAAAGGCAGCATCTGAATACTCAAGATGGAAAGAACCACAAGTTCTACCACATGGTTACACTGTAGAACTGGGGGATGATGTAAATGAAATGACTTTGGAAGCAATATGATGAAGTTCTCAAATATGTCTATATCTATATATAAGATGCACACATTGTCCTATATTTTATGGCCATATTTGTATAAATATGTACATACTTATGTAGCAAATCCTATCGATGTATGTGAAGAGTGTTTCTGATATCCAGTCCCATATCTTCATTGCCTCACTCCTCTGCTGGGTGAGCACACTCATCTCTGCTCTGATTACATGTTATTTTCTTGTTTGCCTGTTTATTTAATCTGTCATCTCTGCTTGAGGTTGAGGGCTCAGGAGAGCAACGATTTCTCTGTCTTGTTCACTGTTGTACCAACACCCAGAACATTGCCTTGCACAGAATAATTGTTTAATGCCGAAACACCAAACCTGTTTTGTTCACTGAGAGTCTCTCTGAAGGAATTCTCTTCAGTTTACTGTTAACACAAATCTATCTCTTCTTTTTGATTTACTTCTTTTTGATTTTATATTTTGCTAAGTGCAACTATATGACTGAGCACTTCTGTATGAATTACAGATTTTTTTGTTCGCTGTAATACCAAGTTTTCACACACACACTAGTCAATAAAAGTGGCAATAGTCGCTGTAGTCCCTTAGTCACTGTAGTCCCTTCTCTGTTATCGGGGCATTGTCCTGACCATAAATCATTACTAAGCAGTAGTTTTAAATCTTTTCTATTCAATAATAATTGATGTTGCAAACACTGATCATAAGTGCCAATTCAGAAGCCAAAGTTAATTTTTCCACTGTATTTTGTAGTGATTATTTTTTTCTATTCTGTTATTTTCCCAATTATTTTAAAGCTCATTGCTTATCCTACCTCTCTGAACAGACCATACATTTCTCCTTGTGTCTCTTAAATAGATATTTTATTATTTAGAATATTAGAGCTTTGGGCAAAATGGTAAAATGGAGGGTGAATGTTTCACTATCTCTCATTAACATATCAGGAAGCAAGAACAAAATACATACCTATTTGCCACTGCTGGTGTGATATCCCCAGGTGTAAGGGCCTATGAGGTAACCTTAGATTACATTTACTTTTTACTTTGGACATGCCACTGTCTAATGATTAAACACCATTACTCTGGGAAACAATAACTTTTCATTATAATGTTAGAATATGGGATGAAATTTCAAAAGAGATAGATATTAACATGGCTTATTGTTTTAGCATTCATATCATGTACTTCATATGACTCCTCATAATGTAACCAATATTTCATCCCGCATTATCAGTTAATAACAAGCTATGCTTAGTCTGGAAGATGAATATGGTCTGTAGGTGTTATTTCTGTCCTGGAAACTAGAACAAGGCCCCGAGACCTCTATTGTTTTTCCTTTCTAAATGTCACATTCACTGAATATCAGACATTTATCATTTGGTGAATTCTTAACACGAAAGACAGCTTGCTGTTGATAATATGGATAAAGAATCCAAACATACTTTAACTTAGAAGTTGCTTCTTTGCTAGATTAACTGAATTTTTTTCTCCTATTAAATATAACAGAGTATGTTCTGTGAATACTTGGCCAACCTCTAAGGTAAAGAAAAGTACTTATTTTTCTTCCTCTCTGCAATAGTATTGGATATGAAGTCATGAAAAAAATTATTGCATGTGATTAAATTAAAATATTGGTACATTATTCTTGGACTGAGAGTGAGGTAACTGTTCCCCATAAGCTCAAACCCATAGTGTAGTTACATGACAAATCCATTAAAAAGGAAAAACTAATCAATTTATACCTGCTTTCTAAAATACATGTTTGTGCAACTCTGACATATTGGCTTCAGAAAGACTTTATTTCAAGCCTATGCAGAGCACATTATGAAATCAATGATTTTAAATAATGCGGTAAGAGCTGGAGAATATTCACATATATATTCTAAATAGCTTCCCCTGCCTAGCCAAAATTTACATCCCATTTGGGAAGTGTTATTAAGATGTTATATGACATGAACTAGAATTTTATTCATAAATGTTAATTCCTATATACTAATCATAGATGTGAAGAAAGTTTGAATCCAGAGGTAGCCTGCAAATTTTATTTTTTATGTTTATCTGTCATTTCAAACTTTCTAATTCTTTCCTTTCTAATCTTCTTTCTTTTCCTTTCTAATCTTCTAAAATATAAGAATTAAAAGAAGCCAGATTGACTGATTGCCTCTCTCTCAAAGCAGATATTGATTAAGGAGAAAAAAAAGGAAATAACTAAATTAGTATTTACAAACTGAATCAAAGTTTTCATCTAGCATCATTTAGACTAAAATCAATGCACAAGCTCAAATTAAGACTACTCACAATTATTACACAGTATACTCAATAATAATAATGACATTTAAAAGACTAACTATCAATGTTAGCAAAGATTTGAAAAGAACTTAAACTGTCCATTTTGCAATAAGTATGCTAATTGCTTCAATCATGTTGTAAACCTTTTGGATTACCTACTATAGGTAAGTATATTCCTATGTCAGGTCAGTTTCATTGCAAAATGTGTGTTTTCACAAAAACATCTGCATAAAAATGCCCATAGCACTTTTGTTAATAATAGACCCAAATTACATACTATTGAAACATTGATCAACTATAGAATGCACCAATAAATTATAGAATATTTATATAGCAGAATACTACTAACAATGAAAAAGAAAGGATTTCTACTACCTGAAATGGCATGTATAAATTTCATAAACAATGTTGAGTAATAGAAGCCACACACCAAAGAATAAATGCTAGATACAGATATCCTGCTTCCACTGAGGATAAAGAAAGAAAGAAAAAGTTAGCTCGCAATCTAACAATGAAAGAATTTGAGTATAGTACAAATTACTAACTTTAGTTAAACCTATCAGAGTGCTGGATTTGCAAAGCAGCCGAGCTGCCTAAATTCTAAAGAAGGGATAGGCACCTCCAAGGAGAGATGAAACATAAAGTCTTCATTCAGAGAACTCCAAAAGGGATCAATGCAACAACATTCCAGGCATATCTTATTTAAACTACTGAAAATCAAAGATGAAGAGAAAAATTTAAAGGTCACCAGAAAAAAGACATATTGCATATATAAAAACAATGATAAGAATTAAAGTTTATGACATAAAGCAGAGTTTATGTCAAAATTATGCAAGTCAGAAAATTATGCTGTGACAACTTAAAGTGCTGAAAGGAAAACAATAGCTGTCAACAAGAATTCTATACCCAGCAAAAATACCATATAAAATGGAGACAAGACAAAGGCATTTGCAGATAAGAAAAATCTGAGAGAATTTGTGTGCTCAGATCAATATAAAAATTTTCAAAAGAACTTCTGCAGATAGAAAAAATATCTTAGACAAAAACTTGGCTCATATAGGTAAACAAGTCTGGAAATGGTAGAAATGAAGATAAATACAAAAGACCTTTTTTCCTTATTTATAATCATTCTTTAAAAACATGTACTATCTAAAGCAAAAAATAATAATGTATTATGAGGCTTATTATATAGTAATAAAATATATAATAATATCACAGTGGATATCTGAGAGGAATTAAAAGTATACAACTAGATGTTCTTAGAGTAGATGTGAAGTAATATAATACTATTTTAAAATAGATTGTAATAAATTATAGATATATAGAGCAACTATTAGAAATTGTGATGAAATTGATGTAACTAATAAATGAACAAAAATGCTCAATTACAATAAAAGCAGACAATGATGGAAATAGGGAAAAAGAAATAAAGTAGAGATAACCAGTATAGTAGCAAATACAAATATAATCATATCAATCATTAAATTAATTATAAATGGCCACCCCCAAGTGCAAATAGTCTAAAATACAAAAATTGTGTAATTCAATTTAAAACCAAGCTCTAACTATATGCCATCTACATGGAATCTACTTTAGATGTCAAGGTATGACTAGAATAAGAGTAAAGAATAATGTAAGAGATATACCATGCAAACACTAATAAAAATATAGGTAGAATGGGTATTTGTCAAAGCAAACTGGGAAGATTGCCAGGGATAAGCAGGAACATTACATAATGATAAAGGGCTGAATTCATCAAGAATACTTCATTTCAGTATCTATATAGCTAACAACAGAGCATTAAAATACATGAAGCACAAAACAGTGCACCTAAAAATTAAATAGACATATCCATAGAGTTGAAAAGTCATATTTTTCTCATTAATCAATAGAATAAGTAGAATATATCAGGTATTAGATATTATTACCAAACACCAATAATTAGAACACAAATTGTTTTCAAGAATAATGGAATACTTACTAATATAATACATATTCTCTGGTCATAAACACTGACAAGTGTAAAAGATTGTAAATCATGCAAGGTGTATTTTTCTGATATCCATCAAATTAAATTTTGAATAACACAATAAATATGTGCAATATCCCCAATATTTGGAAGTTAAAAAATAAAATTTTAAAGTACCAATGAGTCAAGGAGAAAGCCACAAGGGTATTGAGAAAACTATTTGAATTACAAATTCAAATAAAACTAAAGGCACATATATAAAAATATGGAGAAAGTATCCAAATGTGCTAGTATTTAAAAAATTAAATAAATCGAGTGTTATACCGTGTTCATGGGTTAAAAGACACAATGTTGCCAAAAATCAGGGGAAGGGTTTGCAGGAACAAGTATAAAGGACATGTGGACAATAATAAGGGGGGTGGAGATGAGAGGGGGTGGGGAGGGCTGGGGGGTGAGCTGGGATGGGGGTAAAGGCAGAAAACTGTACTTGAACAACAATTAAAAAAAAATCAGTTCCCTCCGAAGTGATCTGTAGATTCAATGCAGTCCCAACCCTGACCCCAGTGGACTCTGTGTGTGTGTGTGTGTGTGTGTGTGTGTGTGTGTGTGTGTGTGTATGTGTGCATGTAAAGTGAAAGCTCATTTGGAAAATCAAAGGAAATGAATGGTCCATTTAATTTTTAAAAATTTAAAAATTTTTAGGCCTCTCACTTCTGATTTTACATTTAATGTGAAGCATTTAATTTCATATTTAATAAAGAAAGTGTGGTTTCGGTAAAAGACAGACACAGACCAATAACTCAGAGTAAGGAGTCAAAAATAAATCCATACATGTTTGGTTAATTGCTTTCCACTAAATTTCACCCTGCAGAAGTGTTTCAACCCTGTTTATCCTCAACCCCCACACCTCCTCTCAATGTATGGCATCATCATGATTTTATTCATATTATTATGTGATTAATCTGACAACTGTCATGCAAAAACACTTTCATGGGTATGAAATACAATAAGCAGTGCATATTTCTAAGGTAATTCAAATGTACAGTGAAAGGCCAATGCACTGATATTTGCTCATGGTCAATTTATACTTGCTGAGGGCAAAATAATGTAGGAGACATGTTAGAAGTCTCTCTAAATCTGTAATTGCTATTACAAACTTTACATTTATAATTCCCTTTTAAGCCTTTAGAATTTACACAACCATTGCTCTCTAAAAATTCCATATGCTCAAAATCTAGCTGTGGAAATTTAAATGGCATTGTGAAGTGAACAACCTTTTTTAAAAGCATCTTAGACTCAACTTAAGGCTAAAATACAAGGAAACTTTGTGATAATAATCCATCTCATGAAATAGCTATTACTTTGATAAAAATGTGTTTTAATAGAAAATTATATCAATTTTTTAAATATTTACTTGATTAGAGTTAGAACATCCACAAAAAAAGATATGTCCATTTTAAGAATTACAATTCAATTATTTTGACCTTTATCTTTTTAGAAACCTGATTGTATGTGTGTGTGATGTGTTTAGTTTAGACTTAACTTTCATTTACCTTAAAATTTGAATCAATTTACAGCCTATTTTCCAAGGCTGTTTATTTACTAAAGTGCACATCAGCCAAATGCAGAAATATTTCACTCTTTGGTCCATATTTTGAAATACCAATGAATAATCGCATTTCTATCTATTTGAGAATTTAACTTGCTAAGGACTCACAATCTTAATTGGACTTTTAATTATGTAGGAATGCTTCTATAAATATACTTGAAGGCATTCTGATGTTCTACAACCTATTATAATCAAAACACATTAAATGTCAACATAATTGCTGCTGCATATTTTGTTGGGCTGCCTCAATCAAGGATTCCAAAAATGGCCTAAGTCATGAGTAACAGTCAAGCTTTATGAGATCAAAATCAAACTACAGATACCAAAACCCATCTCCTCTGAGCCAAGCCCAACTGATGTTTCATGTAGTTTTTTTGGCTGCAAATCTTTAACAACGCATCATTTTCTATTTGGCGTGGCTCTGTGTTCTGTTGAAGCCCTCGATGAACCTTAAAAATAATTGTGCTTACACAGTGGCTTTGGGTTGCTAACTTGTTTCCACATGTAGGCAGCATCCTCCTGAGTGTCACTGGATTTAGATTAAGTCTACATGCTCCACATAAATATTCATGATATGGAATCAGTGGTTACTATGATATTCTCTTATGTGGAGAGCTGTTGTTGAACTCATGCCTTAGTATTCTTACCATAAAGTGAGCCACGTCAAAATTCTTCATAGTGTCTACATTTTAAGAACTCATTTTCATCTCTTGAATTGCTACAGTTCTATCAAAACCACTCAGATCACATTGAAAACTACAGTAAGAAGGGAGAAACAATGGCGGGAATTAAAAAAACTGATTGCTGACTTTTTTCATGGTCCTTAAGATACCCCTGAATAATGAATTATAAGCTTGAAAAAATTGTTTTAGTTCTTCCCAGGGTATAAATATCCCAGAGGAACATTATCACTGTTGTGACGGAACATGGTTGACTTACTGAATTATTAGCCTGAAAACTCTGACTTACCCACCAGTGTGAGAATTTCTTTCTTTGATCTTCTGATGCCTGATTCTAGACCGTCAAGTCCTCATCTTCAGTCACCTCACAGAAAGATAATCTCCTTAAAATATATCTTTTCTCTGTAATGTTTATAGTTACCCTGCTTCCCCAACTGAACTCTGACTGATAAATTAGTACTTGGAAATCAGATTCTGTCATGTCATAAGCATTGTTTTAAAAGCCTAACTAGTCATCTAATATATTTCACATATATTCATACATGCATATTTTATAGTGTATTTAGAAACATCCTTTTTTCCAAAAAAAATTACAAAATCCATGATAGAGGGACCCCTGACTGCATCTGTTCTCGGCGATAGTATGCACTCGTGTATGTCGAAAAAGGGGGAGAGAGAGTGAGAAGTGGGTTATGCATTTTTCTTTAATAAATTGCAGTGTCTGCACTGTGATCCTAAGTCTAGTAGTTCTATAAATTTCTCTAATGGTACCTTTATTTTCTCAACTGGAGATAATGCCCAGCTGCTCACACTAGCTGAGAACTGACCCAGTTAAATTCTGTATTCAGTAATAACACTTAGCACTGCGATTATTATATCTTATGATCCATATACACTCATTAAATTTCAGTTTATATGATAATCTTGGTGTTGCTGGGAGATGCTTCAGTCAATTTAACTTTTCTCTCCATATTGAGAAAGATACTAGCACCAAGCTGTATTCTGATTATTCACAGTGATTAAAAATACAATTAATTTTGACAGAGAGTAGACAGTCCCCCAACCGTGACACATTTTGTAAAAGGCCAGGGGCCTTTGGTTTAGTTTATAATCTGGCAGAAAAAGCAAGAACTGAAGCCTGACCTGAGGCATACACCCTTCGGTACGCTTCCGATGATACACCCTCTGGTGGAGTATCATCTGGGACCCGTAGGCCAAACACAGTTCACATGTGTGATGTGTGCATTTGTTTAAGTGAAGTGACCTACTAGTTTGTCACATAGACTTTTGCTTGAAGTGACTATGGAACAAAACAAATAATTTTTTAATTAAGCAAAAATGAATATTTATATTAAAAATGATTATGTTGCAATTCCACTATACTACCATGGCTAAAGCAGTCATTTAGAACTGACTTTAGGGTCCAGCCTGTCACATGTGGGAGCTGGGGGCACGGCCTCAAGAGTCGATGGGGCACATCTCTTCCCAGCTCTGTTTTCTGATACTCCATATTGGCAGCTTAAAATTGGCATTTTGTGGGGATATTTATACCGCAGACATTGCTAAATGCTTCAAGTCAAGGTCCTCTCATCTGTGGAGAGCCTATTGTTAAATATTCACCACCGACTCATACGACCAAGGCAATTCAATTTTTCTTTTTACTTCACTCTATGTATCTAGCTTATATATTTTTTCTTTTTTATTGAGTTTATACATCTTTTCCTATGTTCTTTTTGATTTCCTGACTTTCCAAGTTTATTTTTTTATTATTTCCATTCTATTTCAAGAACTTTCTTTAGCTATTCATTTAAGTTATGCAAGCTGGCGACAAATACCCTTAATTTTCATTTATCTGGAATATCTTTGTTTCTTCTTCATTCTTAAAGGCTGTCTTTTCTAGACATAGAATTCTGGATTTACAGTTCTTTTTTTTTTTTCAGCCCTTGCAAAATATCAAGTCAATTCCTTCTGATCTGCATGGTTTCTGATGAAATATCCTATAGCATTTGAATTGTTTTTTTCTGCTCTTGGTAAATTATTATTTCTCTCTTACTGCTTTCATGAACTTACCTTTGTCATTAGTTTCCAGAAGTTTAATTGTGATAAACCACAATGTGATTTTCATTGGATTTATTCTGTTTAAGTTTGATCAGCTTCTCAAACTTGTATGTTTATGTCTGTTAGCAAATTTAGGATATTTTCAGTCCCACCCTTTTCCTCCCCTCCTTCTGTGATGCAGATGCTAGCTATTTTTAGATAATCCCATGGGTCACTGGGGTGCTGTTTATTCTTTTTTTGAAGTCTGTTTCCTGTGTGTTCTTCAGGTTGAGCAATTTCTGTTGTTCTATCTTCAAGTTCACTGATTTTCTTCTCCATCCCCTTCATTCTGCTGTTGAGCCTATTCATTGACATTTTTACTGATCATTATATTACTCAGTTCTAAAATGGTCACCTACTTTTTCTTTCTATATTCAATTTTGTTTCTGAGACTTTATTTCTTGGCTAAGACTTTCCACTTTTTTAAGTTAGTGTAAACATGCTCATAAAAGCAGTTATTTTTAATGATGGTTGTTTTTAAGTCAATATCAGATGATTCAGATCTGTGTTATCTCAATGTTGTCATCTGTTGATTCTATTTTCTCACTGAAATAAAGGTTTTTCTGGTTTGTGGTTTGATGAGTAGTTTTCGATTATATTCTGGACATTCATCCACTGATGTTATTGTGACTAAGAGGAGGAGGAATGGGTCATTATTGTTCCACATGTGGCTTTCACTGACATAGTAAGGGACAGGCTCATTACACTGTGTGGTTGTGAAAGTTGTGAATCCCCTTTGACACCTTCAATTGGGAGAAGGAGGGATACTTTTTAGGGTGGAGTAAAGCCTTGGTTCCCACATGTTCCCCAGTAACACCAGAAGGGAGAGGCTCGTTGGCTCATTACCGTCCAGCAGGAATAAAAGTCCCGGGTTTCCAGTTCCATTTAGCGTTCTCTGTCACCAGCTCACCTGAGGCAGGCAGTTAGGAGTTTCTGGTCACAGCCAGACAAGCATGGAAGCCTAGGTTCCCACTCAGCGTTTGCTGCTGGGGTGGGAATGGCACTAGAATATTTTTCTGTTGTATTTGCTGGGGTTGGAGTGGCCATGGTCTAAAAGCTTTGTGCCTTCCTTGGCTGTCGTTTTCCTAGTGGTTGAGCTAGAGAGGGTTTGCTCTTCATCTGCTTTCTGGCGTTTTCCAGTTGGCATAAATAAGGCAAAAAAAAAAAAAAGCAACTCAGGAAAGTCACTGCTGTGTCATTCCTTGGTTCCCAAGTCCCTAACAGCATGCCTCCTCTCCCCACTTCAGAATCCTCTTGTATTTGCTCTATACATAATTTCCACAATTTTTAGCTGTACTTATTAGAGAAATAGGAAAAAGTGAGTGTAACCTAATGTGTCTGGAACAGTTATCATCCCACATTTAATACTCTAGATACTGCCAAATCCAGGTCATTTGCAGGCCACTGTGTATTTGTGTGTGTGTGTGTAAAGATGTTCTTAATATTTAAGTCTGATATATAGACATAGAGAAAAAAGTGGGAAACTGCCTATGATACAATCCCAAATATGGAGTTCCCAAAATGTTTCATGATATGACAATGTTAATTGGATAAAAGTACATCATTTCCTAATTTATTTTTTTTAGAACTTCAACCTTCAATTAGGTGTTCAGATTGTGTATCTTAAAAATTGTTAGCCCTGGTCAGGTGGCTCGGTTGTAGCCTCATCCCATACATGAAAGAAAAATGTTGCAGGTTTGAGTCCCGGTCAGGGCACATACGTAGGTTGTGGGTTTGATCCCCAGTTGGGGCACATATGGGAAGCAACCAGTCAGAGTTTCTCTCTCTCTCTCAAATCAATAACATATCCTTGGGTGAGGATTAAAAATTGTTAATTATTACTTATCTCTAAAAAATACTATTATTTTGCATTTGTGAGTTTTATAGAGGCTACATTTGTTTCTGCTCTTATTTTGTATTCTGTATATGGTATTTATTATATATTTTTGTTCAAGAAATGGCGTTTGGTTTGGGAAACCGTAAAAATCTAAGGAAAAAGTCAGGTACAGAGTTATAAAAATCTAATTTACAATGGTACTACCATAATGATTCTGCCATTAAAATGAGATAGAAGGAATAAATGCCAAGAGGAATATTTAAAAGGTTGAAACAGGGTTTTTAAAAAGTTGATGCTGATTTTTAAGTGGCCTAGTCCAACATCTTGGTTTTAGAAACAGGGAGTCTACCACTGGTTATGGTTCTACTGGCCTTTGTCTTCTTAGTAAATGTTATTTTTCAGATTGTTTGGCTTTGCTAGTTTAATTCATGATTTCTCCTTTGCCCTGATGAAGCCTATGCCGCAAAACAAGAAATGGTTACATGGAACTGGATTAAGAAGAACTAATTAGGTTCAAAACAAGCTACTTGGGAAAAATAGGATTTTTCATATACCTTCAACCACCTGTTCCCAGGTTAGAGTAGCAACAGAAAGATAAGTTAGAAGTTTGACCCTGAAGTCCAGGTGATGCTGGCCTGGATAAGGGTGATGCACATGATGTGGAAAAAGGGGATGGATTTGAGGTGTGACCTTGAGCTAGAAGGGACAGAGCTGCTGACAGGACTGGATGAAAGGGCACTTCTAGCAGCTGGCATAAGCATTGGTCCCACTTACTGAGATGGACAGACTGTGAATGGGATAGGTTTGGAAAAGGAAAGAGTTCAGTTTTAGTCATAATAATTTCAGAAGTATTTGTGGTGCAAAAATGGAAAGGTCACTTCAGTGGCTGCATATATTGCCCTGGAGCGCAGATGGGTAGCTTTATCTAGATCATCTATTTGAGTGTCATAATTCTAAATATGTGATCCAAAGATAAGAAGATAAATATGGTCTATCAGGAGAGAAAATGTACAGACTGTTTCCTAATTGCTAAATATTAATACTATTAAAATATTAATACTGTTAATGAATATCATAGTAATTAGGTTATTTTAATACATATATCAATGCTATAGTAACAATTAATACTGAATATTTTTATGTTGATAAAATTATGGTATTAACATTATCAATGTTGAATGATATTAATATTAATATTTAATATTAAAAGCACAGTTTTTATATAGCTTGGTGGAAATTCAACGCTCTAAGAATAAAGAGAAAATTCTTAATTGGATCCACAGGGTAGAAAATATAGGTCAACAAAAAGCCTAAGGAGACAATAACCTTACAAAGAACATCTATTTCCAAAAGAATATGTATAAACTACAATAAAATAAAAATTGTATCCAATAAAGAGGAAAACTCTAGATCTCAGTAGCCTTAGGTATATACAAATTTCAAAGTAGAAAAACATTAAATTTGTATTGACTAGTTATATTTTTGTTATCCATCTAAAAATAATAGCCAATGCATTCCCTTATTTCATAGTTCTCAATTGTTTAGCAGGAAAAAAATACAAATTAAAGGATAAATCAACATGTACAAAACTGGAGTGGAGGATTTTAACTCCATGTCAGCCATTAAGTACTATGTTAAGATATGAAATTGCCAATATTTGATTATTTTCGTCTATAAAAGAATAGCAAATTGCCATTTAGACTAATAGATTCAAAACAAACATTCTAAAGAGCTTGAAGAACACATTTAAAATTTGTTCATTATGTTTAAAAGCAAAAAAGACAAAAATCCCTGCTCTTGGTAAGCTTAGATTCTAGAGCAACAAGAGATGATAAGCTTGATTTAATGGATATTAAAACAGATTAGCAAGAGCAAAAATAAAACTTCCTGGATTCTCAGTGGTTCTTCAGAAGCTCTGGCCTCCAGAAATGTATATGACATAAAGATAGCACATATTTAGTGTTATTTTCCCCAGAATACTGTACTTATCACACATCATTAGGATTAAATGGGTAGCCATTTGTCTAGTTTATTGCTTTTATCCAAAGGGATAGTAAACCTTCTCATCTCCCAGAGAAAGCCTCATGGTTCCAGCTCACATTTGGCCTTCAGGCTGAACCCTAGAGTGCCAGAGAGACTGAAACATTATCTTTCTAGATATCTACAGGGAAACATCTCTAGGCAGGAAAAAGTGAGATACAGAGACTATCTAACTCCTGGATAAATTTTATTTAACCAAATGATTATAATTTAAGATTCAGTCCCTTACATTTCCAAAGAAACCCTTTCAGAAAGGGAGAGGAACAGCTGCCTCCTCCCCATTATGAACAAAGGATAGTGATTTTTCTTCATCCTTCTCCTATGGGGTATCCAAGAAGCAGTAGAACAGTTGCCCTGGCACTTACCACGATGCCCTAGAAGTAAGGACTAGGGCCAGTGGAGGGTCAACATGCTTATTATTTACAATCAGGTATTTAATAAGCAATCTGTTTTTGACCCAGAATACCTCATATGATTATTGAAAGCCCAACAGATAGATAACTCTTTATCCAACAAAATATATATGAGTATATAATTTAAACATCTCAGAACCATGAAAATATATAAATCAACAAATTTTCAAAACAGGTATTATACAGTTGTTATTCTCTCTGACCGGAGTACAAAATAGTATCAATAGGAGACTGGTTAAATAAATTATGAAATAGCACAATGGGGTATGAACTGTATTTTTAAGAAAATTGTTATATTTCTGAACATTTAATTCTATAGAATTTTGATAGATAATATTACAGAGAATTTTTATAGACACAAAAGTATAAAGAATCTTCCTGTACTTATTTTCTAGCTCCCAAATGATTAACTCTTGACTAATCTCGCCCCACCTATCACCAATTTACTATTTATCACCAATTAGGGATAACAGTAACAACTGCCTCTGAGAACTGCGATTTAGTCTGAGACTTGAGGTTGCTGGGGCTGGCACTGCATCCACCCCAAAGAGAGAATTCCAGGTACTAACTTGCCCTTCTCGCCCTGGCACTCGCAGAGCTGAGCCACGTTTCACCAGAAGCCGTTATCGGCAAGGTACCCTAAGACACATTCCTTCCGATGAGAAGCTATTCTTTTCTAGATCCATCAGTACGAAGTAAAGAAAACTGACAATTATTTTCATTTCAGTCATCTCCTTTTTATCTGTATAACCAGTGCAAGATTTTTCTTCTACTTTTTTTAGGTGCCTGGTATTAAAAAAATCCTTAATCTAGTTGATATATGACCGTGAGCTAGAGAATTTGAAAAAGACTATAAATTATTGAGGTTTGCCCACAAAAGTCATTCTGCAGTAATGCTAGGTCATTAGATGCATTCAAGACACCATTAACCTAAGAGGCCCCAAAATGATAAAAATCTCCTTTTTTATTTTGGAATAAATCCTCATAGTGTAATAATTTTACTCTCAACTTTAAAACCTGGGTGGCTTATATAAGGCATAAAACTGGTAATAAATATTATTTGTGATTTTCATATACATGATAAAATTATCTTGTGTTTTTATTTACTATTAAATAAAGTGTGTAAAGAAAGCCATAAAATGATTCTTAGCCACAAGTTGTATTATTTGTCTATCTTATTCTTGAATAAATATATTTACTTATATTAATCATACATATATAAGGGTGATTAGTTCCATTTATGTTGGCACCTAAAATTCATGATAGAATAAACTACATTATATTATTCAAGTCACAAAGTAATGTAAGCCCAAAATAATATTACTTACAATAGTCAATAACTGAGAAATTGACTCAAATTTTTTGAAAGAAAACAAATAAATGTCAAGCACAGCAACAAAGAAATGAAGTAAATAATCATTTAAATCAAATCTATGACCTGGCTTTTGCAGCAGATTAAGTTTGTCACAATTTTAAATTAATGGTAATTTATTATTGTGAAAAACAAAGCTGCATTATAGAAACCACTAATAAGTTTTCTAATGCTCAGAACATCAATCTCAAGAATTAAAATCCCAAGTCACAAGAACCAACACATTCATTTAAGTGAATTTGTCTGCATGCTTCATGAACTTTCTAACCAAACACAATCAATTCAGCAAAGTAGTAAAATTGAGGTACTTTCAGTATTAAAATGGGTTGATCATAATAACTAATAGTTCTCCATGATTTAAAAAAATTAAATGAGTCTTTACCTGTAATAACTATAAAGTTAACAATAATCTATAAGCCAACATCTTTTTAGAGAAAACATTTAATTTACCTATCAGTTATGGCTATTAAACCATTACACCTCCCTCCCATACCAAGACAAATAGATGGGGCTTGCTGCTCTAGAAACCTCTAATGCTGTAGGTATAGATCTTCTTATGTTTTCTCTTTCAAGGTTGTCATGCTTTTTCATTTTTCCTGGTTTCATCTTTTTTAAGGTTGGGGTAGGCATAAAGACAAGGACAAAGGGATTAGAAATAGTCCTGCGTGTCACTGGCTTAGAGATGGCTCAGGGGGGCAATTAATAATCCTGCTGTTTCCTCCCATTGCTCACCTTTGTCAGACCTTTTCAAATGACATTTTGAATATATTGTTACTATGCAAAGGTTTGTGAGAGAAGGGAATACAAAATTAAATTCACTATTAACTTTGTGATAAGGAAGTAATTAGAAATTATGATTCTGAGCTGCAGTCTTAAGTCAACCTATTTATTTAATAAATCTGAAATCAATTGATTGGCTAGTTCTCTTATTTAAAAAATAACACAGCAATTTAAATAAAAACGAATCCCACTATTCCGTATTTGTCCCCTGACCAGTACCGAAATTACAAATTCCTATAGGAGAATGACAGGTGGCTGGCTATGTGACAGACTGGTCTACAATATCACCATTACAGAAAATTGTCAATCTTTCGAAATACTTATCCATGACTGGCAAGCTCTGGAAATAATGTGATTACAGTAATAGAATGAAACGGTTGTGCTCTTAAAGCAATAGGTGGCTTTGCCTAGTGCGGATGAATTTACTGCCAAGGAATACATTGGCCATGCACAAAAGCAGCGGTGGTTTGCTTCCTTGGTGTGGTTAAACTATGCTCTGAATCAGTGGTGCTCAAAATTGGTCGAAAGTCCCATCAAATACAGCGGCAATAAGGAGACGTATTTTACTCAGCTTGAAATTTGCAAGCTGAAGTTAAAAGGCTGCTTTTCAGAAAAGGATTATTTTAAGAATTTTGTTTCCTAGTAAATATTTAAAGTATAGTTGATGTTTTTCATGTTTTACGAAGTGCCATAAGAGTAAATTGTTTGCCACTCCATCATTAGTACCTAAATTGAGCACTATTTACTTGTTATTTCAAAAATATACGTAACAAATGCTTAGCAGGCACTAGGCAATTTTCTGCTCACTGTGAACAAGGAGGCTCAAGTCCTGTCCCTCAAGAGGCTTAGATTTTGATGGGGGGTGGGGATAGACAATACACGAATCATTAATAAAAAGATGGTATAACTTAGTTGAAATAAAGCACTGCATGAAAACAAAACAGATAAACAGTTAAGAGTGACATGGCTACAAAAAGATTTTCTGAGGAAGAGAAATTTGTGTAGAGAGCTAAGGGGAAAAGGGACAGATATTAGGAGGGAGAACGTACCTTGGCTTTAAGTACGAAGTCCCATTGTGGAATGAGCTTGGCATGTTCAAGGACAATGTGATGCAGCAGGATGTGTGGGGACAGAGGTTAGGAAATGGAATTGATGGGAAGGAGCTAGGAATAGCTTTGTAGGGCCCTGCAGTCCATCACAGTCTAGTGAAGGGTTTCAACAAATGCACTAAAAAATACTTGACCTTTAAAAGAATGACCAAGAAGGGAAGCTAAGAGGAATAATTTTTTTCAGCAATTTAGAAAAGAGATAAAAGTTGTGAAGAATAAGTGGGCAGCAGTGAAGGTGGGGAGTGTTTGATTAGGATTTATTTTGAATGTAGTTCCAATAGGTTTCATCAATGTGCAGCGTGCAGTAGGTGAGTCGAAGGAGACACTGGGATGTGAGGCCTTGGTACTAGGTGATGAGGAAGCCTAAACAGGGGCAGTTCTGAGATGGGGGAATGCATCCTACAAAGGATGGATAGTGGCTTTATAAACAGAAACATACAGACAGTGATATTCCTGAGTGTGAGAAAAGGCGCAAAGCAGGGCCTAAGATGTTTGAAGTGATCCACACACCATGTTCTGACAAGGTATTTAAGTAAGAAATCAAATAACAAAAGTAATGAAAGTTACATTTTGAAATATCAAAATGCATTTATAACAATCTCATGATAAAAATCTCAAGTAGATTTTTCTTCAGACGTAAACTCTAACTTTGAAAGTAAACTATCAAAACTTGAGGTATCAGCTCAAGTAGCATTTGGGAACATGCGGTGTTAGCTGGGTCCTAGACTCACTGGGCTGCCAGTGTTGTAAGTTACACAAATGTCTAATCACTGTGTCACCTGTGCTGTACACCTGAAACTCATACAATATTGGATGTCAACTGTAATTGAAAACTAAATGATTTTAAAAAATAAATATATAAGTAGTATTTGAGAGGCCAAACTTAGCTCCATGCCAGTGCACAAACATCATCCTTGACTCCTCTATTGATTATTACAGGTTGGCAAATGCTTTTATTTTTAAAAAATGGTGGGAAAAGTTAAATCAATGAACTAAACAACCAATTAAGAGACAGTTTGGCTTCCTAATTTATACCAGTATTTGGCACTACATATTTGGAAGGAGGTACAAATTTAAGTGTGTGAAATGATATCTCAGGATTTTACATTGCATTCTTCTGATCACATCTGAACCTGTTTCAGGTTGTTAATTGGCTTGGTGTGCACCTTCCAGGAGCTTTGGCTATTCTTCTCTTACACTGTCTTTTTCTCCTGGATTCCTAAAAGCTCTTTATAGGTTCTGGAAAGTAATACTTAGTCAGTCGTGTGTTTTTCCAGATAACTAGTTCCCCTGTCTGTGGCTCTTCTTTTTATTTCATTATGTTCTTTTCTAGCATACAAGCATTTCTTAACATTTAATTCACTAGCATTAACTAACCATTTCCCCACTTTTAAAATGGCTTAAGAAGCCTCATCTTTTTGTTAAATAATACATTATTTCCCCATGTTTTCTTCTCAAGTTTTAGAATTTTGTTTTTCCTATTTAGTTCCTTTATATATCCAGAACTTTTTGGTTCACGATGAGAGGCAAGATGACAATATTTATTATTTTGTAAAGGTTACCATATGCCATTTTGTGTTTATTGAATAGTCTCTTGCCACTATATCTATAAGGTCATTTCATAATATGCAAATCATTCTAACCTATGACGAATACTTAGGCTTTGTTTCTATAATCAATAACCTACTGTTTAAAATGCTTTACAGTCATCACTAGATGTTAGTTGCATTTGAACTCCACACAAAAAGTGTCTCCAGATGTTGTCACCTGTGCCCTTTTGGGAAAAAAGTCACCCCTGGCTAAAACCAGTGTTTTAGACCAGTGAATTTAAAATTATAATAGTAAGTTGAAATGTGGTTAAGAAATTCCTGTGAAGGTCATTTTTATATATCAACTTGGCATGTTCATGAATGACCAGGAAAACACAGCAGGTACTGACTTTGGAGTTACAAATAATTATTAATGAGTTGGAAAATTTGCAAACATGGAATCTATAAATAAAAATGAGAACTGACTGTATATCCTACTTATTCTGTTTCTATGGTGGATATAATTTTTAAAAATATGCATAAGAAACAACATCTTCGTGAGATGAGGGAAAGAAAAAACTTTTCCAACATAAATATAATTCTAAAGTACAGTGATAAGGAGCTTAATATTGGAAATAAGACTATAGTTGCTGACATTTCTGTTTTTAAGTGATCTTAGTTCTGACAGTGATTTACCTAAATTGTTGAACATTTGTTTCCCTTCTCTATTATTTTTCTCCCTTACAAAACTGAATTAATCATGAGGACCAATTAAAACCATAGATTTACTCAAAGTCATTATACGAGCCAGCCAATGTGGACAAAAGTGCAAATGAGTTTATGCAATTTATGGATCTTCCCTGACTACCTACTAATTTCCTCATGCTCCCCCTACCTTATAAAAGATGGTCTAACTAAAGTGAATAATGCCAGTATCCACTTAAGTAATTGCATTGATACCATTAACATCAATTACTGAATTATTGTCACATAATTTTTGGAGAGCATATTAGAATAGAAAGACAAAATATTGCAAATTATTGAAATTTTAATCCTGGTTTTGTAACTTATTATCTGCGATCTTGGGAAAAATACTGAATTTCTCTGAGCCTTAGTGTCCTAATCTGTACATAACCTAAATTGTAATTGCTCATTCCCAGGGAGCTTTAATGCCAGAAGTTAGCTTTTCTCAACCAGTCATTTCAGCCCCTTCTAATTAGCTCCCTAAGCTTCTGATTAACATGCTCAGTAGAAGGTTTGAGTATTCTCTCAATCTAGCCCCTTCTGCTGCTATATTACATCAGCTGCCTGAAATAGCATCAATGGGCTATGCACCAGCCTCCTGCACACCCAATCATGACTGGTTCCACCTTCCTGCACTTGAGGACAAAAAAAGTTTCTCCTCATCTGCTTTCACTTTCATCCTCCACAACACTGCAAGGGCCATAGACAATTGCTTCTTAGGATTGGACGTGAAAGTGAAAGGTATGACAACACTGTAATAATTTCCAAATAGTGCACTGGTCTACCCATACCAGGACTCTTACTGAGGCTGTCCCCCCCAAGTCTCCTGCCCACCTCCCAAAACACCGGTTATAGCTCACAACACACAGTTCACCGCAGGACCTGGGAGAAAAGATGGAACTCGTTCTCACATTTTTATAACATGTATCTCCATTTACTGCTTCAGGATTAAACTCTTCTAGGTTGATGGGCTTTGACAATATTCCTTCTCAATAAAAGAACCCCTCAACTCTTTCTCTTCCTCTCTCTCTCTCTCTCTCACACACAGGGTTGTGGTGGCCATAAACATGCAACCAGATGATCAGATGTCATATATCAACTTCCCAAAGTCTGAAGGTTTCCATCTTAAGGAATTTTTTTAATGTGGGTGTGAGTAGATTGGGCTACAGTGGTTAGTCCCATTCTATCAATCTTCTCATTAAGCATTACAAAATATGTCAGTATCACCAAGGAATATAGTAATAAATATAAAGTGAGCTTAAAAGTAGCTACTCAAGAGTGTATTCTGTAGTAATATGTGGAAAATGCTAAATATTCAATTTGTTCTCAATTGATGGTATCTAATAATAATGAAAAATAATTAAAGTAGTTAATAAACTTACATCTCTGCCATCAAATGTGAAAAATTGTGTTTATCTTATTATCTCCTACAAATAAAATTTAAGATTTATTCTAATTGTGAAATCAATGGCTTTGTGCCCTTTTAAAAGAATTTTTAGCTCATAGGGAAATAATTTTGCTTGTAGGCTGTGTCTTAATTGTGATTTAATTTCTCACACTCAGTCTTTAAGCCAGTTTATCCTAAGGGCAAAGCTCTTACTGGAGAGGAATTTCTGTTATTTTATTTTCCTATCAGAATTAAACAATTACATACATGGAGTGAAGCAGTAACTGAAAAGAAAGAAAAACTCTGGAATAAAATTGTGCCTCACTCTTAAATAAGTCTATACACAAGTTCCCTACTTCATCCCTGAAAAGGGGTCCTGATAGGAAAGATATCTCTTGCCACTATCAGTTCCCATTTCAACGGGTCAAGTGAGGTTACTAGAGAGTGGATGTGGGTGGGGAGGGCTGAAGATGACACAAGGTGAGTCAGAGGGTTCTAACCTCCACCTGAGAAACAGAATTAACAGAGATCTTGGCTAACGCGTATGAATTGCGCCAAGTGTCACTGGGATCAGGGTATTTTCTGCTCTTATAATTTACTAGTCATTAATCCCCTTCAAGCCCCATTCTGTGGTCAAATGCTTCTCAACAACTACAGTTTACACATCAATACGGGTAAACATTCTCCAGAATTAGACTCAACATGCTTGGGTTATAATATACAATGTATAGCAATCACAATAAGACTCATTTATCTTGGATCTAGTATATTCCTATAGATCCCTTGATTTGATTTTGTAAGAAATCTGACAGAGTGTCAAATCCTCAGGTATCTCTGAAGCCAGGACAAAATGTTACTATTGAAATGCTAACATTTTTCTTACAATGTTATACTTAATTGCTATGCACATATCCAATAAGCTAAAATATTGTGGTCTGCATCTCTAAAATTAAATATGCAGTGTTTCAGACTTAATACCTAGTAAATCATATAGGATTGATTTAATTAAGGATATTTATCTCCAAATTAAAAATACTATATGGTAAAAATATTAATTTGACAAGATTTCAATTGAATCAAAATTTTATATTTAAGACAACTGGAAATTAATCAGAAAGTTGAAACTTTTTAAATTACTTTTAAGTGAAAAATTGCAAAGGTACAATAATCGATCCCATATGAGGGAATGAAGGTAAACCAAATCATACATACTGTATAGAGGAAACAAAGATATCTTTCTGTGAATATTTATTTAGTAGTTTTTAATTTTTATTAAAATTTAGTATTTTGTAGGTTAAACTGAATTTGGAGTTCTAAAAAGAAAAATAAAATCCTGATTTACTATGAGAAAAAAATGAAAGGGAATTTTCCTACTCTTCTTACTCTTTAAGTTTTAAAGAATGAAAGATAGGTGTCTAGTATTATAACTCTAGAATTCAGTGTCATATAATAAAATCAAAGCACTAATATTTCAATGTCAAATTACTGCTTTAACTGATTTACTGTGGTTATATAAAAGAATGCCTTCAGAGAAGATACTCTGGAAACTTCACAGCCTTTCTTCTCCTCCTCAATTCTTTCCTTATTTGCAAAGGTAATAGTCTTATAAATGATAAAATGCAGCAACAGAGAGAGTAAAAACTGCTAAAAAAATGAGGTTTATCATGCAGGAGCAGGGCCTCAGCTGATGAGAGTGGTAAAAAGAACTTTTTGAAAACATAAAGGAAGGACATGGAATGTGGTGCCCCATAGGAGACCACAAGGTTCACCTGAACTAAGGGCACATGAGCACTCACACGCAGGCTTTCTCATAGAAACTGCAATATTTCTTTGGTTTAAAATTGATTGAAGGGACTCAAAAAACTGTGAAGAGGGAAAACACATCTACATTTATTTTACCATCTTTGTTTTCCAAAAAAGCATTTCCGGCTTATATAATATAAGCAGGGTGTTCTCTAGGTGTCTGGAAAGATGATGCTATACAAGGAACCCAAGTGCAAACCATAGTAAATGCCCTTTATGTTATAAACAAATGTTTATATATATATACCACAGACACACAGTTTGTATATCAAATAAAAACTGCATTTTAAATATGTTGGTGTTTACACAGATGTGCTTGGTCACTTAGGACAAGTTTGGACATAGAGAATAATGCCAGTGTCAGTTTGAAGCAGTAACATTGGCCTCAGGAGAACTGGGTTATAAAAAGTGAGCTAACACAATGCAATTTGCATTTGTGACATTAACATCGATGTAACCTGGCAGCCAAGGAGAATGGACTGGAACACACATGCCTGAACAATGACGACTTCACTATACTAGTTGGTGAGGGCAGTAGATGCTGTTGAGTGAGCATGTGATCTGTGTGGCTGTCACATTCAAAATGACTGAGTGAGTAGAGCAACGAATCTGCATCACATTTTTCATTAAGCTTGAACATTCCTCTGTGGAAACTATTTGGATGATTCACAGGGCCACAGCTATTGGCAACTGGTGATTGGCAGCTTCATCCCAGTAATGCACCTACTTGTGCATCACAGTTCGTGCAGAATTTTTGGCAAAACATCAGATCACCCAGATAACTCAGCCTCCTGACAGCCCAGATTTGGTGCCCTGTGACTTCTGGCTTTTCCCAAAAGTAAAATCACCTTTGAAAGTGAAGAGATTTCAGACCAAATAATGAGATTCAGGAAAATACAACAGGGCAACTGATGGTGATTGGGAGAACTGTGTGGGACCCCAAGGTGCCTACAATGAAAGGGACTGAGGCATCATTGTCCTATGTACAATGTTTCTTGTATCTTGTATCTTCTTCAATAAATGCCTCTATTCTTGTTACATAGCTGGATACTTTCTGGAAATACCTCGTATGCCTTTCCAAAATAAGTGTGAGAAGCACTATGCAATATAAATAAACTATATGTGATATGTTCATTGAATTTTTGAAAAATAAACATGAAGTAAATTTAACAAAGAAAAAATATACACGCAGCTACGACTGCTCATTTAAGTTAATTTTACGTGCGAGGAGAGTCTGTCTGATTAGGAGTGCATTATGGCCTGAGGTCTGTGTGTTGTCATCCTGTCTTCATTAAGCTCCATTTGGCCGGGCAAAGAGGGAGATAGCAGTCCTGAGAGCAGAAAGAAATTGCTCTATCTGAGGATGCATTTGCATCCCTCTTGGGATTGAATCCAGTTAAACTTATTTTAATGTTCCTTAAAGGAGTTTTTAGTAAATCTAAACAAAATTTGAGCCAATGCCTCCATTTTGGCAGCCAAAAACTAAAATTTTGGTAGCCTTCTGTCAATTGAAGGGACTCATTTGCTGTATGCTAACATATAATATGCTCCTAATTACAATGACTAGCATGTGCTTACATGCAGGGAATTTTTTTTGATCAAATGTAATGGCAAGATGTATATTGAGCATGAACAATGAATAAGGAAGGACATTAACTTATTAGTTTGACCTAAGAAACAGGTTGCCCTTAAACTATTGCTTATTTCAATCTTCTGGTGGAAGGAAGGACTCTTGAAGCTCTCTGGATAAGCTCTTCAACAATCTTTTCAATTATATTTCTTCATGGAGAAGATGGGAACTGAACAACTCAATTGTAAAATCCAAGCTGGTAATGTGAAATCAAATGACTGCTTACTGCATTCACAGCTCAGCTTTTGTTTCAGAGCTGTCCAGCAGTCACCAGGGCGGGGTCTGGCAATCACCCAGCAGGCTTAAGAAGCAGCTGTGTTAAAAATTTTAAGCCATTACATTTATTTTGATGGTTGCACAACTCAGTAAATTTACTAAAAATCATTGTGTTGTACCCTTGAAAGGCGTAAATTATATAATGTGTAAAATATTTCTCAAAGTCATGACAAAATTTTAAGACATTACAAAGAATAGGCTAGTGTGGAGTGGACTATAGAAGGTGATTAAATATTCACGAGGTGTGTATATGTATAAATATAGGAATAAGTGTGTACTTAAAGTATTTGATAATTTTCAACAAAGTCCAAACTCAATATTGAAAATTATTTCAGCAATATTAAACAACATTAAACAAATTACAATAATGATAAGAAAAAATGCAGATAGTGAAAACCTCCCGAGGGAACCCCAAATAGGAGACCCTCCAGTTCCTCTTTTGAGTCTGCGTGCATTTAATGGGACTGCAGCCGTCTGTCTGTCACAGCCTCCCAGCGTCCCATGCATGGCACCAACAATTCAATGCAACAGCCTCATCCCCTGACTCAGGCGAACTCATGTGGAACTCACCATTTTAGGATTATAAGACGCACTGGACCATAAAATGCATCTAGGTTTTAGAGGAGGGAAATGGGAAAAAAAATTTTGGAGCAAAGAATGTGGTAAAATATTTAATAACATAAATAACATAGGCCACCACCCTGCCTCCCCTCCCCCCCCCCACACACACACAACGAGCCAGGCAAGCTACATTCTGACTGTAAGACAAATCTCCCTTTTCCTCCCAAATGTTGGGGGCGGGGGGGACGTGCATCTTATAGTCTGAAAAATATGGTATTTTGAATACCCAGCTCAAAAACAAGCAACACAGTTCTAAAATATGTTTAAAATTTTGCTATTTTTTTTTAGATACTTGACTGATCTAGAAACCTCTCTTAAAGTTCCTTTTTAGTTCCCTGCGCAAGTGCAGTGCCAGGCGAAGCTGGGCTATGTCACTGAACATAAGCCACCCCAGCCCACTCACTAACCCATTAAGTCATATCCCTGCTTGCTAACCCCCCCAACTGACCTGTCTGTATTTACTTACCAACACTTGGCTGCTAAAAACATCCCTGTCTTTTCCTGAAGAGCCATTATGCTATGAAAAAGCCACTATAAATCCCTGATGACAAATGATACAGAACATCTTTGCAGATGCTTATTTGCTATCTGTACATCTTCTTTGTTGAGGTGCCTGTTAACATCTTTGATCCATTTTTAAATTTTGTTGTTTTCTTGTTTTTGAGTTTTAAGGGAATCTCTGTATATTGATTTTGAATAACAGTCCTTTATCAAATGTGTCTTTTGCAAATATTTTTCCTAGTCTGTGGCTTGTTAATATTATGTTTCACAGAACAGAAGATTTAATATTAATGAAGTCAAAAGATCAATTTTTTTTGTGGATTGTGTTTTTGGTGTTGTATCTAAAACAAACTTTACCATGACCACATTTATCTAGTTTTCTCCTATATTATCTTCTAAGAGTTTTATAGTTTTGAATTTTACATTTAGGTCTGTGATCCATTTTGTAATTTTTTTGTGAAGAGTGTGAGGTCTCTACATTCTTTTAAAAAATATTTAGATGTGCTTGTCCAATTGTTCCAGCACCATTTGTTAAAGGTACTATCTTTGCTCCATTGTATTGCCTTTGCTTCTTTGTCAAAGATCAATTTACTATATTTATGGGTGTCTATTTATGGTCTCTTTATTCTGCTCCATTGATTTATTTGCCTGTTCTTTAATGAATACTACACAGAGGGCTCTGTTTCTTTGTGGAAACTCTAGGAGAGTATCTGTTTCCCTGCCTTTTTCAGCTTCTAGAAGCTGCTAACATATCCCAATTCCTCTCTCTTCAAAGCCAGCAACATTGCTTCTCTCTGACCATTCTTCTGTGGTCACACCTCTCTCTCACTATATCAGGAAGGTTATCCACTTTAAGGACTTCTATGATGAGACTGGGCCACTTGGATAATCCAGGATATGTTCCTCGCTCAAGGTCCTTGATTTAATAACTTCTTCAAAGTCCCTTTGCCACATAAAGTACACGTGCACAAATCCAGGGATTAGGACACTGACATCTTTGAGGTACATAATTCTGCCTATGAAGTAAATGCTCCAATTCAACAATAAGCAGCATTCCATTCCTAGGCAATTAAAAGATGTTAAAGAGCCCTGGCTGGTGTGGCTCAGTGGATTGAGTACCGGCCTGCAAACAGGGTCGCTGGTTTGATTCCCAGTCAGGGCACATACATGCCTGGGTTGCAGGCCAGGTCCCCAGTGGAGGGCACTTGAGAGGCAACCACACATTGATGTTTCTCCCCTCCCTTTCTCCTTCCCTTCCCCTCTCTCCAAAAATAAAATCTATTTGTAAAAGATGTTAAAGAGACTTTTCCTTGTTTTTTAATGTTCATTACACTTTTTCAGTATGGTCTGTGCCATAACTTTGTGCAGGCATAGGTGTTTTCCTATTGCTGCTTTGCTGTTGCCATTTGAAACCTTCTACTCACAACTGATTTCATTTCCAGCATCCTCACTTTTCTTTGCTGCACTTTGTCTTTGGTTCACAGTTTCCTGTCTTGATTAATCTTTTTTTTGTAAAATGTCACTTAGGTTTATCACTGTGAGTCATGGAGGTCACACCACTGCACACTGTGCTCTCTGTGCATGAACCGAGTAACAGGTGCACAGTACCAACCTCTGACAGGCTTTTAAAGGACATGGGTGGTCAGTGACCGTGATGCACTTCTGCTGTTTACATAGTGATTTGTGGACTGAGAAGCTACCAGTGAAGTTTCTACTTTATGCAAATACTCACATTTATTATACTATGGAAAATGAAATTTGAAACATGTTGTTGGGGGTTATTTAATGAAACAGTGGAGACAAATTTGTGCACATCAGAACCATGAAAGAGAGAATAACCTTGTCTATATTCCATATATTGCCACGTATAATGCACACTTTTTGCCCAAATTTTTGAGGGAAAAATAAGGATGTGCATTACACATGGGCAGTTCTAATTCTTTATCTATATAAATGTTTTCAATTCTTTTATTTATGCTTATATATTAAAAGTGTGACTCTAGAAGCAATAACAATATCCATATGCAAAATAATATCCTGGAATATGATAATTGGTTTTGTTTCTAAATATAAATATATACAAATTGAATTAAAAATTAAAAGGAAAGATTATTTTCCTGAAGGTTGAGACCAAAAAACATGGGTGCTCATTATACATGGCGAATATGGTAGAAATGACAATAAATAATTCTTACATGCAGCAAAAGTATGTAAGAATCTCACAATGTGGTATTGAGCAAAAGAAACTACACACACACAAGAGTACATGCCCCATGGTTTTACTTGGACAAAATATGGGAGAGGGGGAACCTTGTTTTTGGTGCCAGACATCAGAATAGTCTTTGTATGGGTGGTCAACAGTGGGTTGTAACTGGTAGGTGCATGAGGAAGCCTGACAGTTTTCTAGATGTGGTTGTTACGTGGGTGTACTCACTATGTGAATATGTTGAGCAGTATAAGTATGATTTGTACACTTCTCTCTATATTTTATACTTAAATAGAGTATTTAAAAATATATAGATGGTCATAGTAAATTCAAAACACCACTGGACTTGGAGTGAGAAAAATGGAGTTCTAGTATTAAGCTCTAATGAATTTATGTTTGACCTTGTGAAATCAGCTGACTTGTCTGGACTTCTGGGCCTCAATGGTAAAACTAGAGGATTTGGATTTTTTTCAATTCCATGTTTCAATAATTTTTTGACTTAAGATGCTTTCCACAATTTAACAGCTAATAATAGACAGCTTTTAGACTGGGAAATGGTTTATACAGTGTGGTGACAAGAACAGTTGTTTTCCTTTATACAGTGGAACAATGATCAGAAATGTTTATTTAAAAATATATAACTGTCATGTTTACACTTTGATGTAAATTGTAGCTCTCACAACAGGAATGAAAAGTATGAAGAGTTGTATCTCCAACGTTAACAGGAAAACAATATCCAGAGTTGACAACCTGACATCTATTGTACATTTTCTGTCCTGAAGCTACAAAACATGATTTGTTACAAGCCTTGCTCTGCAGCCACTTTGATCTGGATTCTAAGAAAAAGTTCACATTTTTTAATAAACAAGTACAAAATTGTAATGATAATTTCATAAATATATGCGAGACTATAGCAATTGTACCTGCATTGATGGGAGAGGAGGAAGTACTGTAACAGGACTCCAGCGTGCTGAGAGTACTGCATACGTGTGATGTGATTACCTTTGACTCCTACTGTTGCCACACATGTACACACACACACACACACACACACACAGGAAATTTGTTTTACTCCAATCCAGAAAAAAAAAAGAGAAACATTTTCATTTTTCTGCTATCTCATTCCCTCTCCATGTCCTCAGGGAGGAGTGACATAGCTGACTGATGAGTTTGGGAGAAGAAATTGAACAGTGTCTTGGTTTGCATTTTAGGTGGATACTGACAAAGTGTTCTCTGCTTCTCCATTCCGCAACATTTGCGGCAAAGTAGGCTCTACTCCATGGGCGAGGTCTATGGTGTTAAGAGTTCTCATCTAATTCAGGGTGGTTAGAGCAAGTCTTCCTGCTCATGGATAGAAAGTCATAATCTGAATCTGCTTTATTACTAGTAAGCAAGCATTTGGGTCTCCACCTTCTTCTGTGTCATATTTTTTAATGGTTCTTTCTGAATTAAGGAGGAGAAAATGGAGTCTCTGCTTGCTCCACAAATTCTCAACATTAATGAAATTCCCAAAGTATAAAAAGAAGAGGGACAGGTAACTATATGCATAAGGTTACTTATAATTTTAGGTTAAAAATTAAATCAAGACACACACACACAATTGTCCAGAAAGCTATGCTTCAAACATATTTGAATTATTTTGAAGAGGAGATATGCCTGCTTTCTTTGCAGAATATCCAATTTTCTCAGAGGGTAAGTCCCATGAGCATGGTGCACATATCATACTTTCCTTTCATTAAAAATATCCAGAATATTGCTTTGTTTATGATAAGTTTATGACTTGTTTATGCAAATAATCAGTTTCTCTCTTTTTCTTTACCTTCCATTTTCTAACATCTATGGAATCTTGTTTTTGTCTATGAGACTATGTTTTAAAAGCGCATATGTAAGTTTTCATGATCAAAAATGTATACAAGAAGAGTGGTTTCAAAATTTAAAATATTCAAGAATAGATTTTTCAGTCTGTGTAACTCACATTTCATAGGTGCATTTATGTCTGCAGGTAACTCAGAACCGAGAGAGAGGCCTGGAGAGTATTGTGAAATACTGGTTAACCCCAGCTTGGCTGCCTGACATTTCAGAACAGTAATGAGCCTTCTGATTGTCCCGGATATAACTTAAGGGAAAATGTACTCTAAAGCAGAACTTGTTTCCCTTGAGTTACACCATCTTCTCCGTAATGATATGTAATATTGTATGGAACACAGAACATTTAGTTCTTCATTTTAATATAACTTCGTTCTCCCACTACGTTATAAGTAAGCATTGGCTGTGTATGGTACTGAACACTCTTCTCAAAGGAGATAACTTTTTAGGAAAATAGAAAAACCATATTTTTGTAGAAAGTAATAAATTTCTATTAAATGTTCTCTACTTCAATCATTCAGTCCCCACTAGGATCATAATTTTATTGGTGTGTGTATATGTGTTCAGTATTATATTATTCTGATATCACAAATAATTTTATAGACATTTTATTGTCTGATGCATGATGATTGATAGAGATAAAAATAAAAGGTTTTGTGTTAATCATTAGGTAATATTTGACTATCTAATCACCTTAGAGTATTCTATACTTAGAATAATATAAATCACACTCGTTTTCCAAATAATAAAAGGGTGATTTTACAAAAATATATGCTCTAAATTTCTTTTTAAGATATAAAAATGCACACTACTTGAGCTGACATAATTGCCTATGCGTCTAGATGACTTTTTAATAATAAAGTGAAAGCCATGGAGCATTTAAATTATTTGCTACATTCATTTAAATGGCATATTCAATAGTACCTATTTAAATTTGCTCATTCTGCTACTGACAGTGGGAAGAAAAGTGTTAGCTTTTTGGAGTAATTTTTAATGCAATGGATTTGTTACTTTTTTCTCTTTAAAATATTGTTCACTAGTTACTTGCAAGGATCATAATTACATGCAGTTATGACTTTATTACAAGAAGAGTGTTTCTGCCTCTTGCTTAACTTCAGCCACCTTGTAAAATAAACTCATTGTTCATTTTAGTATCAAACTGGAAATTGTCCATCTTACAGTCTGTCAACTCAATAGTTCCTCTCTCAAACATAAAATTTTAACACATGATAAACCAATTACTACTTACCTCCCTGCCCAGCTCCTGTCTGCTTATTATTGTTGTTTCACTTATCCATATGTCTTTGGGGATGACTATATATTATACTTCAGAGGTGAGAGAAGAACACAAATCCTCCTGTTCAACAATTATTTTTAAATATGTCAATACTTATTTTATTGTTATATCGAACACAAAAGAAGTAGACAAGAAGGCCCTGACTGGTGTGGCTCAGTGGATTGAGTGCTGACCTGTGAACCAAAGGGATGCTGGTTCAATTCCCAGTCAGACCTCCTGCCTGGGTTGCAGGCCAGGTCCCCAGTAGGGGGTGCATAAGAGGCAATGAAACATTGATGTTTCTCTTCCTCTCTTTCTCCTTCCCTTCCCCTCTCTCTGAGAATAAATAAATAAAATCTTTTTTAAAAAAATGACTAGACAAGAAGGATCCTGTTGTCATTTTTCTAGATTTCTTTTTTGTATAAACTCACAGGACTAGAAATAATATAGGATATATCTATTACATGATAATGTACATAAATGTTCCCAGAAAAGTGAAAATTAACAGAGAAATTTTATATCAGCTTAGTTTAAATATAGTATATTAATATTTAATATATATTTTAAAAAGTCTATAGACCTCTCAGAGAAATCATTAAAAGGCATAATCATGCCAAAGCTGATTTAAATTATGGTTTATTTTTTATTATTGTTCAATTAAAATTGTGCCCATTTTTCTCCCATTACTCTCCTCTGGCCCACCCCCCTCCCACATCCAATCCTTCTCCCCTTCCCCATTACCTTTGTCCATGGGTCCTTTATATATGTTCCTTGACTTGATCCTTCCCCTTCTTTCCCCCATTACCCCCCTAACTCCATCCCTCTGGTCACTGTCAGTTTGTTCTTTATTTCAATGTCTCTGGTTCTATTTTGCTCACTTGTTTGTTTGGTTGATTTGTTTCCACTTACAGGTGAGATCATATGGTATTTGTCTTTTACCACCTGGCTTATTTCACTTAGCATAATGCTCTCTAGTTCCATCCATGCTGTTGCAAAGGGTAGGAGTTCCTTCTTTCTTTCTGCTGCATAGAATTCCATTGTGTAAGTGTACCATAGCTTTTTGATCTACCCAGTTACTGAAGGGCACTTAAGCTGTTTCCAGCACTTAGCTATTGTAAATTGTGCTGCTATGAACATTGAGGTGCATAGGTTCTTTTGGATTTAATCCCAGCAGTGGAATTGCTGGGTCAAAAGGCAGTTCCATTTTTAATTTTCTGAGGAAGTTCCATACTGTTTTCCACAGTGGCTGTACCAATCTGCATTCCCACCAACAGTGCGCTGGGTTCCCTTTTCTCCACAACCTCACCAGCACTTTTTTGTTGATTTGTTTGTGATAACCATTCTGACTGGTGTGAAGTGGTACCTCACTGTGGTTTTAGTTTGCATCTCTCTGATGGCTAGTGATGCTGAGCATCTTTTTATATGTTTATGAGCTCTCTGCATGTCCTCCTCGGAGAAGTGTCTATTCAGGCCTGTTGCCCAATTTTTAATTGGATTGTTTGTCTTCCTGGAGTGGAGTTGTGTGAGATCTTTATATATTTTGGAGATCAAAACCTTGTCCAAGGTATCATTGGCAATTTTCCCATATTGTTGGTTCCCTTTTCATTTTCCTGATGTTTTCTTTAGCCATACAGAAGCTTTTTATTTTGATGTAGTCCCATTTGTTTATTCTTTCCTTTATGTCCCTTGCTCTAGGGGACAAATCGGTGAAAGTATTGCTGTGTGGAATATTTGAAACTTTCCTGCCTATGTTCTCCTCTAGGACTTTTATTGTGTCATGACTTATATTTAAGTCTTTTATTCATCTTGAGTTTATTTTTGTGTATGTTGTAAGTTGGTGGTCAAGTTTCATTTTATTTCCATGTAACTGTCCAGATCTCCCAACACCATTTGTTGAAGAGGGTATTTTTACTCAATTTTATGCTCTTGTCCCCTTTGTAAAATATGAATTGACCATAGAAACATGGGTTTATCTTTGGTCTCTCTATTCTGTTCCATTGATCTACATGTGTGTTCTTATGCCAGTACCAGACTGTTTTGCTTATAGTATCCTTATAATATAGTTTGATACAAGGTATTGTGATCCCTCCTAGTTTGTTATTCTTTCTCAAAATTGCTGAAGCTATTTGAGGTCATTTATGGTTCCACATGAATTTTTGAAATTTTTGTTCTATCTCTGTGAAATATGTCATTGGTATTTTAATAGGGATTGTGTTGAATCTATACATTGCTTTGGGTAGTATGGACATTTTAGTCATCCAATCCATGAACACAGTTTAAAAGTTAGGAATTGAAAACCAATATAGTAATCAGCAAAATGGTGGAGTAAGGAATTCTGAAACTGTGCTCCTTTGAAAAAGCAATGAAAAAAACTGGGTAAAGTCATTGGAATCAATATTTGGGGATGCTGAAAATTAAGCAAAGGCTTTCAGCAACCTGAGTAGTACTTACTCAGGAAAAACAACTTGACAAGAATAGTGAGATTTGTGGCATTTTAAATTACCTCATTCTTATCTCCCTTTTCCAAACTTATTTCAGTAACAGCTCAGATTCCCAAGGGTACCATAAGGAGTAAAATGGACCTCACTGACAAAGAAATGTAGTCATTAATTATTATTTTTTGACCTGGTCTGTGGCTTAAGAGGCTTGTCTTTGTTTCACCTGACTCAGAAATTCCCCAGTGCTAAAGCTGCAACCCAGAGGAAAGGAGTAGATTGCATATATGGATTATATCTGCAGGGAAATATTTTAATTACTGCTGCCTGAGGTGAGGGCCATCAACAGACTTACTAAAAATTGGGAGGAATGCCTGGGAAAAGAGATAATTGTAATACTTTTCAAAGCTCTTTAAAAACAGAATCTGATTTCCAGAGTTGCCAAATCAAACTATTAAAAATGTGTAGTCTTCAACCAAAAAGGATGAAGCCTGCAAAGAAACAAGAAAACATGGCTCATATGCAGGGGAGAAGCGTAATCAATAGAACTATCCTTGGTTAAGGCCAGAAATTAGATGTTCTAAACTGAAGTTTTGTCTTAGCTCTTTTAAAAGTATGTTTAAGAGACAGGTCTAAAATAATGGCATAGGAAAACCCAAAATCACCTCCCATGGACACTCCAAATGTATACCTACATACACAGCAGTTGTCCTGAAGAACTACTGAGGGCTGATTGAACATTATCTGCACAACAAACTCTCGAGCAAGACACTACCTAGAGAAGGGTGGGGGACTAGAGGAGCTCTCTGGGATCTGGGAGAATTCTCAGGGATCACAGGTGCTGGTGAGCAGTCCACCTCAACCTAGTTGGTGCAGGTTACAGCTTGGTCCAGTAATCTACCCAACCTGCAAGGCCAACAAGTACATCCTTGGTCAGTGTTGCCAGTGCTTACTCCAGGCACAGCCAGCCAGACCACCAGGGCACCACCTGCCACGCACCTGAACCACCCTGCCCCTCACCAGCTCCAGACCTGGTCAGCTTGAATGGCAGGGTGCCTCTGGAGTGGTGTACCACAGGAAACCATGATGCATGCTTCTCCAGTCTCCAGCCAGCCAGACTGCCAAGGCCACCTAGCACAATCAGCCTACACAGAAGTCACTCCTACACAAGGCCACTCCTTCAAGTTCAAGAGAGGTAGCAGTTTCATCTAATTAATGGAAACAAAACAGAAGATCAAAGAAAATGAAAACAATTTCTAAAATGTCCATAGAAGTGTTATTCACAATAGCTAAGACATGGAAACCACTTAGGTGTCAAGTAACAGATGAATGGATAAAGATGGTGTGATTCACACACACATAGAGGACTATTAGTCATAAAAAGAATAAAATTTTGCCTTTTATGACAACATGAATGAATCAAGAGGACATTATGCTAAGCAAAATAAGTCATAATGAGAAAGACAAATACTGCTTGATTTCACTTATATGTGAAATTAAAAATAAAACAATTGAACAAACAAAACCAAACAGAAACAGATTTATATATACAGAAAACAAATTGATGGTTGCCAGAGTGGGGTGGGGTAGAGGACTGGATGAAAAAGGTTAAGGTGGAATAAGAGATACAAACTGCCATTTATATAATACATATGCCATGGGGATGCAATATACTATTCAGAGAATATAGTCAATTAATATTGTAATGACTTGGTATGCAGTGATCAAATCTTAAGTTTTATAAATGTTAAATCAATGTGTTGTACACCTGAAACATATAATATTGTAGGTCAACTGTACTTTAAGAAAAATGTGAAGAAATAACCATGTACTTAATGAGCTAAGGAAACAATGTCTAAAGGAGTAAAAGTCTAAAGAAGAAAGTATTAGAACAATATCTCAACAAGTATGAACTGTAAAAGGAATGGAAATAATAGAAGGCTCATGTAGGAATTCTGGGGTAGAAAAGTATAATAACTAACATGAAAAATTCAATGAAGAAGCTCAAGAGCATAGTCAAGAAGACAGATCTTAGACAGCATCAATTGAGATGACCTAGTTCAAGGAACAAAAATGAAAAAGATGAAGAAAAAGGAGTGGTCTCAGAGGAAGGTTTCAGTGTACTAAACTATGCAGAATAGCAGTTTCAGAAGAACAAGAGGAAAAGGGGGAGGCAGAAAGAATATTTCGAGAAATAACTGCCAACAATCCCAAATGTGATGAAAAACATTCATTTACTAAAAGAGCTCCTTCAGACTGAAATATAAGGACACTAGACAAGAACTCAAATTCAGATGAAGAAATAAAGAACAAGAGTAAAGGCAAGTACATTGTAAATGTAAAAGATAGCATAAATGGATTTTTGTTCAGAATTCATTTTATTATTCTCCCTTAAAAAAACTGCACAAATCAGTAATTATAAATCTGTTAGTGGTACACAGTGCATACAGATGAATTTGCAACAATAGCAGCACCAAGAAGGACCTGATCTATACAAAACTTTAAAATTTTTATATTTTTGAAGTTCAATTGGCATTTAATCCAAGCTGCAGTAAAAGTAATGACAGGGAAATTAAATTATTACACTAGAAAATATATTTTTAATACAAAGTCAGCCATAAAGGAGGAATGAAAAACAAAATGTCAAGAGACATATAAACAACAAAGAATAGAATTAAATCCTTTCTTATTAATCATTGCATCACATGTAAATGGATTAAAGTCTCCAATTAAAATACACTGGCAGAATAGATAAAAACAAAAATGACCCGCTGTATGTTATGTATGCGACTCACTTTATTTTTAGTTTATCCTCACCCGAAGACTTTTATTTTCACTGCCTTTAGAGATAGAGGAAGGGAGAGAGGGAGAGAGTGAAACACTGATGGGAGAGAGAAGCATCTATTGGTTTCCTCCCTTACATGCCCAGGGCCAAGAATCAGTGCCTGGACTGGGGATCTAAGGCATCCAGACCGGGGATCGAACCACAGCCTAGGTACGTGCCCTGATCAAGAATTGAATGAGTCTGAGTTATGGAATTGTGCTCTAATCAACTGAGCCACACCGTCCAGGGCTATAAGACTCACCTTCTTCCAACAAGGAATAGAAAAACTAGAGTGAAGAATACAAAACAAATAGAGGTATTGAACAACTACATTTCAACTAGACCTAAAATACTCATGTAGAGTAATTCACCTAGCAACAGTAGAACACACATTCTCAAGTGGGTATTAGCACATTTACATCAAAAAATAAATCTCAAATAAGTTATGAGATTAAATATATACAAAGTGCCATATTTTTAGGACCGTAGGACACACACCTAGGTTTTAGAGGAGGAAAACAGGAAAATAAATTTTGAAGTAAAATATGTGGTAAAATATTTAATAACCTGTGACCCCGCTCCACTGCTGCCCCCCACCACAGTAAGCCAGGTAAGCTACATTCAGACTACAAGATGCACCCCCATCTCCTCCCAAATTTGAGGGGGGAAGGTGCGTCTTATAGTCTGAAAAAATATATTCCTTTACCACATTGAAAAATTAATGACAAAAAAATCTGGAAATTTTACATGTGGAAATTAAATAATACAAAGTGATACCTGCTAATCTTTCTCAAACACTTCAAAAAATTGAAGAGCAGGGACCACTTCCTAACTTATTCTGTGAGTATTACTCTGCTGTAAAACTCATTTCCTAAGAAGGGGCAGCAGAGGGGGCAGAGTAAAACGGGGAGTGTGGTATCCCAGTGACACTGCCCACGTACCACGAGGGGGTGAAAAGGTACAGGACTCCCATATCAAGGCTTCTGGGGAGAGCAAGGCAGGCCTCCCCAACTGGTACTAAATGGCTTGTGAGATCAGATAAAGGACACTGGTTAAGGTTTTATTGTGGCTCCGGGTTAGGGTCAGGGTAAGGATTCCTGGTGTTTGCAAGGTTTAAAACACTCATTGAAGGCAAGGAAGGGAGCCGGTGGGCTTTCTTATCAATTTGGCCAGCTGTGGGAAGAAGGGCTGAGGCTTAACAGCTGTCAGCAAATGTGAAAACATAATAGTTGAACTCTTTACGATAGTGTGGGCAAAAATCTGACCAGGGTGGCTTCAGGAGAGAATGCTATGAAAGAATGGGGACATAGTGGGAATAGATAACTCACAGAAATTTTCCATAAATGAAAGGAGAAAAAAGAATGATGCTGGTGTAGAAATAGGGTCAAGAGAGACATTTTAACATGGAATAAATAACAGCATTTATTTCTAATAAATGATAATAAAAGATAATACCTATCAGAAAGATACCTATCAGAAAGAGAACTTGGTGCAGGAGATAGAGGACAGAATTGCTTGCGTGGGTAGAAAGGAAAGTCATCTGAGTTCCATAGCAACAGAATAGCAGGCAGAGTGTAAGGGCACAGAGCAGGTGGGTGTTCCGATGAGAAGTGACAGCGTGTGGAGGTTTTTGCTGCTTGCTTCAGCTTTCTCTGTGAAATAGGAAATGCATTTGTCATCTGAGAGCAGGAAATGGGGATGAGAGTCAGAATTTTAAGGACAGAAGAAAAAAATGAGCAATAGTCATTTCCCCTTCAGCTACATTGGAGTTCACCCAGACAGCACTAAGAATGGTTTGACACTGAAAATGTCTTGTCCCATGTGTTATGTTTTTAAGTCATCTTCTATACCCTAAGAATAGTCAGTCTTTATAGAGTACATTCCAAAAGTAGGTATTAAAAGGCAGAAGTGTATTCGTATTATTTTTTAAAGAAACCTTTCTTAAAGAAGCAAAACTATTTTTGCTGCTTGTAAATATGAAGAGACGCTATCAGATTCTATATAGAATTCTACAAGATTTACCTAAGTTGATGCTATTGAGGGAAAATGCATGAAATATTTAAAATGCTATGCCTCAAGGTCACCGCCAAGCATTCTTATTTTATGTAGATGTACTATGTGCCTCCATTAAGCATTTTTAATTGGCATGTTTGTTAGCCTGTCAACACAGATGATTCTCTGGCAGAGTGACTCCAATTTTATGCAGTTTTAGAGAGCCTTTCTTTTTCATATAGGATCACCATCCTCTGATAAATTGTGGTTTACATGATGAAAGTAATATCAAAGTATACAAAATATACATGTACATACATACATATATTTAAATATTCATCATAAGCCCTGAAAAAAGAGAAAGGTAGGATTTGTCCATTTGAGAATGCTAGAAGTATCCTGTGTAGTGGATATCATGAAGTCATAAATTTATAATATGAAGCCATTGTGGCTTGAGGGATAAATATTCAGTACCTGGCATTACCTGATAAAGTCTTTATATATATATATATATATGGCTCCATTTTATGTGATAATTACTGAATCCAGCTTAACATCTGCTCTTACCAGATAAACTGAATTTTTTTTTATTTTGAATAAGGCAGTCACAAGAATTCACAGCATTGCAAATAATTGACAAATAAAGGGTTCACTAGAGAGAGGAAAGGTGAGTAAGAGATTTTATTAGAAATTCCAGTCATATAAAATGACAGCTGTCTTTGTTATGTAAATGTTGGGAAATTATTGATTACATGTTTAAACTTCATATTGTCTAGAACAAGCTTAACATAAAACTTAATCCAAAGGCACCTAGAGGGTTTTTGAACTATCCATTTTAGTCCTTGAATTTCAAAATGACTTTTACCATATTTCAAAATAGCTGTGCATTTTCTCTCTCTACTCACAACGAATAACTGAATATGTTTCTTTATTTCTTGTTCAACTGCCTACCATCTAGAAGCAAGTGATAAGCTGAGAAATGTATTGTAGTAATGAAAAAGATAAGCTAAAGAAGAATTTAGGTAGTTGTTCAAAGATATGGATGTAATAAATCCACTTTCACATCTACAGAATTCTTTTGCTTAGAATGATCAACTTTAAGTGGAATCTTTAAGCTACTTATATCATAAATACCAGCTTATTTTTCCTTGATACATTTCAAGATGTCACATTTATCTCAGACACCATCATTTTTAACATATTTTGAACTAAAACAGTAACTCCTTGCTAGCTGATCCACATGAACATTCTTAGTTTTTAAAACATTGTAATTGCTTTTGGGTGTTATTTTAGACAAGATATAAAAGTTAAATGAATGCATAAAAGGAATGTTAAAAGAATTTCAAGTAAACAAAGAGGAATATTTAATCTTGAACTAGGAATGTGCATTCTAACCTTTAAAAGTAGAATATGAAATCATAAAAATAATTTTATATATAAAATAAAAATTCTACAAACAGAAACAAAGTTTATCAGAAAACTAGAAAGGGATTTAAAATATATGAAACCAAAACACATAAATAACCTTAATACATAAAGAATTATTAAATAGAACTTAGAAATAATGAAAATCAAAAACTATAAAAAAGGCAGGGAGTGGAAATAAAAATTCTCAAAAGAAGTAAGAATCTTTATTGAGCATTAAAATATGTTCAATCTCTAATTCATCAAAAATAAATTTTAAAATAAGACTACAGTAGCACTATTTACCTAAATTAGCTACAGTCTTTAAAGATGAAAGTTAAAATATAGAGTGTTCATTTGGGGTCCAATCATAATCAAAGGTAAAAAAGGTTAAAATTCCAGAACAGTGTTTTGTCAGCAGGTCTTAAAATCTTGCTATCTCTTGGTTTAATGACTACACTTGTTAAATTTAGTTCCACAAAAATAAAATAAAAGATATACACAATAAGTTTATTTCCTGATAGTTAAAAAAAATCAATAATACTATATAGAGAGATTTCTCCCTCTGTCTTTGTTAGCTTCTCTCATCTCTCTCTCCTCACCCCCATTATTCTTCTTCTGTCAATATTCCCATTTCTTTATAAAGATGCATACTCAGTAGATGCATATATGAATATAGATATATAATATACCAGATTAACTTTTTTATCTGCCTGAAATATATATGTGTATATACATAAATACAAAATACATACACATAGTATAGATAAATGTTTTTCCTTGTAACAGAAACTTAATAGTTTTGCCTACTTTGACATTAGATCTTTCTACCATCCTCAAATGTGTTATTCTCTTCACTAGCTTCAGATAATGCATCCAACATTTGAAAACTTTGCTTATTGCTTATTCATCTCTTATTTGTTTCTTTGCTGGTCCTCTGCTAGATATGGCCAATAGAGTATTGAATTAGGTCAACAGAATTCTTGCCCTCCTGACCATGCAGCTCAGTGTGGAACACAGGCCCTGAATAAGTAATTACAAGTGCAGAGACATATGAAGGAGAGGTTGAGAGTGATCGAGTGTCGTTACATAAGCAAAGCTGATGTAATGATGGAGGGGGGTGTTGCAGGAAAAAATTTAGCCTTAAACAAGGGGGATGTAGATAGGGGTTGGGAGCTAGAAGTTGCAAAGGGTGAATGGTATCGTGAGAAAAAAGAAATGTCACACAAAGGAACTACTAGCCTTTGGCTTCAAAAGTGTAAATAAGAAATAAAAGGAAACCTGCATGATGAAATATTGGAAGAAGAAGACAGTAAGACCTGGCCTTACAAGGGATTTGTAATGGGGATTCATCAGAGGATTATACAGAGAGGATTAAAAATGTAAAAAATTATATTACAATGTATTTATTTTTTAGAATTTAGGAGGCCTGAAGAATTATTCTGATTTGGGCTAGTCTGTTGGGATTGTGAATGAAGAGATGTGGACAGATGTGAACTATATTTTAGAGGAATAAATAGTAATTGCTATTAAATGGTGGTGATGGCCAAGGAGATTGATAAATCAGGGAGAAATCTCAGAATTCTCTCTTGAGCAACTAGGTATTTGTAAATGCCTTTTACTGAAATGTGGAAGATTTCTGAATTCTTTCACCATTAACAATAAGATGCTGTTCTATGACTATACTGTAAAAAAATTAAGTCAAATCCAAAAGAAAGCAAAATTTAAAAATGAATCACTTCTAATTCTTTCACTAAAGAAAATATAATGCAAATTACGAAATACTTAGAAGTGAAAATCAGCAGAAGTTTTAGCTACCCAAAATATGCAAGACACAATTTTAAACAATGTTTAGGAAACTGTATAACCTTGAAAGCATTCATAAAAATTCAATTGTTGAAGATAAATGAAGCAAACATTTAAAACAAGAAGATAGAAAATGAAAAACAATAGTAAATTCAAAGAAGATAGAAGAAAGCAAAGCTAAAGACTCAAGTAAACATTAATGAAATAGAAAACTAACAAATAGAGGAAAAGGGACTAATGGGTGAAATCGAATGTTAGCTCTTTTAAAATACAAGTGAAATAAACTCAGATCTCAGCAGACTTGTTAAAAAAACAAAGTTGTAAGTAATTAATATTTGGAATAAGTGACAAAATTTACATTAAGTAGAGATTTGAAAGAATCATAACAAAACATTTTTGAAGCAACAGATGCTAATACTTTTAAAACACATATGGAATAGATGCTATATTACAAATAATTATCAAAATGTGAATATATTAATAACTGATACATAAATTACAGTAGTAATTTAAAATAATATCAAGAGGCCCAGACGGTTTTTTCAGAGAGTTTCAGCAATAATACTAAAACCACAGGTTTATTCTATTACAGATTTTTTCCAGATGTTGGGGAAATTGCAATAGCTATCCAAGTCATTTTAATCAACTATTAGAACATTAAGATTAATGTTGATAAACGTAATATAAAAAACTCAATAAGTAACCTTGTTGTGTGAAAATAGATGAAAAGTCCTAAATTAACTACGAGCAAATCAGTTTTTTAAGCACAGAAGAGTGAATGACCCAACAGCATGAGGAAACCTTTCAGAACATAGATGGTAGCAGGTGTGTGGTTTTTATCCCCTGAAGCTTGCTTTTAAAAAGCAGCAAAGCATACAGTTTATAAGACTCTGTTTTATGACTACAATGCAATAAATTTAGACTCCATCAGGACCTCTGAGGTCTGGATGTCAGAATTTAGTAGAGGGACATTAGCCCTGGGCCTGTTGGGGTTTTATAAACTGAATGATTGTGGGAGCCTCTTGGCTTTGTACTGACTATAAGCTTTATACCCCTCTCAGCTGTAGGGTAGGGAGGAAGCTTGGCTTTCGTACCTGTTCTCCCTCTTCAGAAGTCGTGGCTGGAAGAATACCAGCCCCTACTAGTCCAGGGGCTGCAGCCCAAGTCCTGCAGGTACAGATGTGCTATAGCATGGACAACCGGCTGCCAGCCTTGATCTTTGTTCTACCAACATTGACTGCAGCAGTTGGTTTTTGCTCATTTCTGGGGAGAAAGTTGGAGTTCCCAAGTTATTTCCCTCTGTAAGAAGCCAAACCCCTTTCACAGATGTCAGTCTGCAAGTAAACCTTTTTGGACAAACTAACCATTACCTTCCAGTCTAGTGCCTGTCTTTGAAAGGGTGGACTCTGAGCATGGTAGCCCATTCTGGCATCCCCTATGATCTCAACCCCTGAGAGCTTCAAGGCTGCTTGCTGACTCCTGGTAGAAGGCACAAGAGGATGGGATGGGACCTGAATAGGAAAAGGAAGGCTATGATTAATAGCTGAAGCTCTCCTAATAATATGGTCTAAGAATGTGCCTAATATCATGTAGTATATGAACATTATTTTACAGGAAGTTTGCTATTTACATCAGGGCCAGTGGATGAAAACTTGGAAGGGGGCCCCTTCCAAGTGTCTGCAATAGTCTCCCAAACTTTCTCCAAAATCTACAAAATTCTTGTCATCCAGTGTAGTGGAGGATCTGTCCAACGTAGCGTACTTAGTGTAGACATCTGAAGTCTATTATTGCAATTGGTTTGATTCACAGGAAATGGTGATGTTTTCTACTGACCTATGCCAAGAAGCTGGTAAGATCTAGAAGCAGAGCTGAGTCTTTAAAAGATAATTGGAATGGCTACAGCTCTCCCCATGCCTCATTTAGTATCAAAGAAAATAAAGCATCATGTAATGGTAATAGAAAAAGTCAGTCTTCATGAAGCTATACCAACAAATCCAGGGTAATGTGAGCAGCAATCTTCCTGGAAGAATCCAAATGCAAGAGAGTTGATATATACAACTCTTGTTTCCTGTCTCTTATAGTTTCTGGCAAACATCTAGTTCTTGAAGCATCATATCTTCTGTCTCACTCCCTCAGTGCTCACTGGAAATTGGAGCCACATTCTTCACCAACATGGTTTCTGGTAACTACATTTCATTTATTTTGTGTGCACAGCAAAGTGATGACAACCATCTAGGATAGAGTCCCGTCAGAATGTCTGGATTGAAAAATGAAGTGTCACCCCCCAAAAAAAAGCCGTGTTCGGTGTGGTTCAGTTGACCAGAGTGTTCTCTGAAAGACCATGGGTTCAGTTATGGTCAGAGCACATACCTAGCTTGCAGATTCAAGCCCCAGCTGGGACGCATGTAGGAGGCAACAAATCAGTGTTTCTCACTCACATTGATGTTTTTCTCTTTCTCTCCCTTCCTCTCTCTCTCTAAAAATCAATAAAATATATATTTAAAAATAAATAAATACATACATACATAAGTAAATAAGTAAATAAATCAATAAGAAGTGTCACAAGAGACAGGGGAGAGTAATGAGTGTAGCCTCAGGTTGGAGCCACAATAGGAACCCAGGAGGAAGCAATGCCTTCAAGTCATTGTTGTCTATCTTTTAACACATGATGAAGTCCAGTATTTCCAAACTCCTGACAGAAACAGATTGGAGAATGAAAGGAAAGGTGTGACCTTTCATGTATGTCTACCACTCCAGACTTCTACCATCTCCCTACTTCCAGGCCCCAGACACATGAGAGAGTCCAAATGAACACTTGCAAAGGATGACTCTGTTCAGAGTATGCATAGTATTATATTAGCCAGTGGTACAGCCTATCCTGTTAGTAGATAGCACATGCAGGATCAATACATATGCTTTTTTGTGATAACTGTTCCAGAGTTCTATTACCCTGTTTTGTGAGTGATAAGGACAGATTAGTCACCTGACCTCATCTGTTTGGCTATCTACATATCCCAATAGTAAGCAGAGTATCCCTCAAGGCTTCAGTGGTATGTGTTCAGATGCATCTGCATGTCTGTGCTCACACACACTAGTTTCCAGTTAGGTCTTCTCCTCAACATGAGTTATATAGTGAATGTGGACCCCTGGATCTTGGGACAGTTGAAGTCAACCATGCTGGGTACTACAGTTGGGATGTATCATCTTGAACTTGGCTAACCTCAGTGAGACTAGAGCCAATTTAGGAGAGTGAAGAGATTTTTCAGATGCAGTTAAGGTACCCAATCAGGTGACCTTAAAGTAGAGATATTTTCTAAATGGGCCAATCACATGCACCATTTAAATCTGGTTCTTGAGATCAATACTAAGATGTCAGAAATTTCAAGCATGAAAAGGACTTGATATACCATCACTAACTTGAAGATTGTGGATGCCACGTGGTAAGGAAGGCAGGTGGCCTCGAGGGCCAAACAGCAGCCTCCCTGCCCCCACCTCAGCTGATAACCAGCAAGAAAATGGGTACCTCTATGCTGTAACCTCAAGGAATTTAATTCTTCCAATAATAAAAGTGAACTTAAAAACAGATTTTCCTCAAACAAAAAAATCACCCAGGCCAGCACCTTGATCTGATCCTTAGATACCCTGATCAGGGAAACCAGATATGCATGGATGATCTCTGACCTGCAGACCTGGGAGCCAATAGATGGGTGCTGTTTTAAATTACTAAATTAGCAGTAATTTGTTATACAGCAAAAATTAACTAATATGGCACAGTGTTGTAACAATGATATCCCCACTCAGGTTGCATAATGAGGTCGCAGCTCCAATTGCTGACATGGACCATCGCAGAATTTCTGACTTGACCTTGCATTAGGCACTTTTTCTTCTTCCACATCTATGTATTTTGATTGTGATAAATAATTCAAACAATTATATTTAATATTTAGCTTTAAAATTCATAGTTGTAACACCTTGGCAAATACACACCTGCTTCAACCTCATTGCTTTGCTGAATTTTTACAAGTAAACACTTCAGTTTATAATGAACTCCCTGAAACCTAGCAACTGAGGCTGCAGGTTTTCAGATCCTAAGTGCTAACAAGTAATTTTTGTTTATAAAAATATTTCAAATAACTGAGAGCCTCTTACTATATGATGATTTGAAAATAATATTAGTATGCATTTCTGCTATAGTATAGATAATGTAATTTCCTTCACTTAGTCTCCATGGGGGTGAAGGGTGAACACCACAGAAATGTAGAATCAGCAAAAATCACTCTTTGTTCTCTTCCTTACTCAAGGCTCAAGCGCTTTGTACATGCAGATAACAGAGAACCACTCCGTGGTTAATAGAAAGCCGCAGCTTTCTAAAATGCTCTGAAAGTCTTTACTGAAAAGGACAGTAGCAGGGTGCCTAGCATTATGTTTCAAAAAGGAAAGAGAAGAGAAGAAAAAGAAGAAAAGAAAAGGAGAGACAGACAGACAGACCAACTAGGAGAATAGAAATGTGGCCATCCAGACAGCAAGGAGACAACTCTGTACAAGTGACAGTGTGTTAATTATTTAAGACTGCCCTAAGTGGACCTGACAGATAATTACTAATGACATTCTTGTGGTATGACCCCATGAAGAATATGGGTAAGCTGATGCAAGTCATTTGTCTATAAACATCTGGTTAAAGATCATTGTTCTCTGAGCAAGTTGGAGTGTAATATTAATTAAAAACCAAGGGGTTGAGTGCTTCTTTGCATTACCAAAGCCATACAGTAGATGCCCCCACCCCGGTATGTGGAGTTTGCTGTAATGGTTCAGCCTCATGTGCTTCGCTTCTCTTAGTGAGAAATTAACTTTAAGAACACACGAGTGGGGAAAAGACACTTCTCTAAGCAAAGTTTTGTGCATTTATAAAACCTTGGAGAAAACGTACCTTTATTTATAATGGTGGTTCTTAACCTCTGTGTGAAAGGTGGAAGACCCATGGGAGAATGGAATAAAGATACAGGAACTTTCCCTGCTGACCATAAAATACCTGCACGTGCAAACCTTTGGTATTTCACAAACAAGGGGCATTCAAACTCAAGTCCAACAGGGAATCATCAGTTAGGAACTTTTTTTTCCTAATTACTTAAACTCTGACAACTATAACATGCTATTAATAATAATTCTATAATGGTATAAATGCTTCTACAACCTTAAATAAGAACATTGTGAAAATAAGGATAATGCTATATATTGTTTCAAAAATTTGCCCAAAACATTGACACACAAAGTGAATAGATTTAGCACTTAAGAGTGAGAACATATGTTGGTTTTGTGATGGGGAGCATCAGATGACACTGACAGCTTTGAGATACAGAGAGGGGTGAATCAGGAGAAAGATTTTCACCTTGCAACTGGATGTGATTGGGAAAAAAGCATTTAGTAAGTAATATGTAAATATGTAAAAATGTATCTAGGGATACTTTACACAGCCTGTAGGAACACTTATGTATCAGATTTTAAATATATTTATATTACAAAAAAAGACAAATCTCCTAATTCCATGTAAGAGTTATTACAGCAATGTAAAAAGCATAATTACAAATAAAAGTAGTAGATTAGTAAGCCAAAGCAGGAAATAAATGTCAGTACCAGTCTTTGTAGGCAGAGATGTTTATGGCTACAAACACATATATTAATTAATTATTTCAATTTAAAAATGATTGCTTTGTTGCTTGGTTTAAATAACATTAGAAATTCATTTATCTCACTTGACAGATGTGTATGGAGCTCTTGCTGTTTGCCAGGGACTATGCTAGGCAATGGGAATACAGTAGCAAACAAGACAGGCACGGTTCTTTTCAGAGTGGGAGACTGGCAGAGTGGGGACTCCATGTCATCTGATCCTGGTGTGACTTTCTGACCTTTTCTTGACCATTTCCCCATTTTTCTCATACTACACACCAATAATCTTTCTTTTAGGTCCTCTCTTTACTGGCTTTCATCCTTTTATATTCAGTGTTCTTTGCAGAGTTCTTTCTACACTGCCCACCCCCAATAGCTCCCTGTTCTCCTCTGGCTAACCTCAACTTCCCTTTAAGGTCTTGTTTTGGTTTTTCCTCAAGGTTAGTTGAAATTTTGTAGTTCCCTAAATTTCCCTTTAGCACTCATTACACTTTAAATTATTTGTTCAGAGTCTGTGTTTTACTAAACTCTTTCATCCATAATGATATGGACTCCAAGCTCCATCAAAATTCCTGGCATGGAGTAGGTGGCTGATAAAGATTTAGAGAATAAACAAAGATATGAATACATGAATGATCAGCTAATGTATTCTTGAGAGATTATAATTCATAGGAGCTGGAAGTGCTGTGTTGAAAGAGAGAGACCTATAAAGGGAAGATAGCGTTCTGTTGCTGGTGCCACTGTCACTACCGGTGAAAACTGAGTGTGCTGTGGCATACTGTGAGTCACAGAACAGACTATCTGCTTCAGACCTTCAGCTCCTCCATTCAGTCACCCATAATTGACACATCCATACAATATATTGAATGTCTAAGAAACATGACATTGCTCTCTACATTTGTATTTTCTTAAAATCCTTACCCAAGGATATGTTTTTTGATTTTAGAGAGAGGAAAGCAATGGGATGGCAAAGAGAGAAAGAGAGGGACAAAGAAAGAGAGAGAAATAATCAGTTGCCTCCTGTATGTTCCCTGACTGGGGATTGAACTCACAACCTAGCTATGTGCCCTGACCAGGGATTGAACGTACAACCTTTTTGGTGCAAGGTGCCACCCGGCCGGGGTTACATCTATCATTTTCTTAAGATTTTCTAGTATAGAACACAATGTCTAACATATGGTAGGGGCTCAAATACTTATTTCTTAAGTGGATAAACAAATGCACCGAGTTACAGTCACAAAACTGAATAAAAAGAATACATTTTAAGATCAGGGTAAAAGAGACTATGCCCCTACATTTTCTCACATACTAATGTTTTAGCCAAAATAATCCATGTTAAATATTCAAACTGCATAAGCAGGTTGGCATTTTTAGAAATTAGATCTTCTTTCCTTCATTAAATGTCTCCATTAGATGATTTATTTTGAAGTTTAAATCCATTGAAAATGCACAGGAATAAACAGAAGCAATATCGAATCACACATTTGCAAACATTTAAAATCAAATCAGAAAAACAGTCATCATCTGTTCCTTTCTCATCATACCTCAATTTGATATACAGATTAGCATGGCTTTAGCCCATATCTGAATTTTACTTGGCAATTTGCTAATTCACTTTCATTATATAGCACACAGACATAGACATTTATACATAAAATTATACTAAGATCTTTTTATAATTTCTAATATTTTATTAACAGATGTTGAAAGTGTGATGATTTTTAATACTCTAAGGTAACCAACCATTTTACTTTAAAATGTTCTCTAGTCTTTTCCCTGATTATATGTTTGACTTTACTCCAACAAAATGACCTCATTTTCCTTTTATACACACGATGAAAAGCCCAATTTAATAACACTGGGCTTTTTTTTTATAGAAAAAGAAATAAACCCCCCAAAGAACTTTCTGAATATGAAATTTTCCTGTACTTATCCTTCACGAATAAGCTCATTAGCATCTCCAAACAGCCTATTAATGCAAGAATTAGTGGCTATTTACTGAATTCTGCACATGATTTGTAAAGCAGAATTGTGCACAAATGTAGTTTGAACTTCTACAGGAAAAAGTTTACTTAATCATATTAGTTATTTTATCAAACTGTTTTACATGATTTTTAAACTTTGAATTATTCATGCATGATACTATTAAATGGGTTACTTATAACAATTATGTAGTGACACTTTGCATACATTAAGCTATAGAAACAATAACAAATATAGAATTCAAACATCATTTGGCATTACATGGTCTTCTAAGTGTATCTAAGAAATAAGAAACATTGAATATCAAGAATGACTTTCTTTTTTCTTTTAAAGGAGCCGACTTCCATGCCTAACAGGTAGTAATGTATCTTTATAAATGGTCACATGTATAAAAAAGAGGAATTTGGTCCAGTTGCTTTTATAATTACTTAGGTCCTAGAACATCTCTTTTAACATTTTTTCAGCCTCTAAGCTTGTGAATCTGCTTTCTGCTTCAAACTTGACCAAAGAATTGATGAAAGCTCAACATACTGTATGAAATAGCTTGACTCCCAGAACAGAGGGAACTACTTGGGCAGTAAGAAATTGGTCTGTTATTTGACTCCACTGTAGTCTTGGCCAGTTTTCTTAGGCTCTGTTTGCTTCTACTTTCTCTTCTGTGGAATGGGTGCATTAATAATAAATTCTTCATAATGTCACCTTGAGAATTAATTTAGATGACACATTCACTGTGTGTCATCAAGGTGTGTGGTCCGTGGTAATCATGAGATAAAATTTAGCTCATAGTAGCAATAATATTGTTACATCTATTAAACACAGAGGCCATCAGGCCGAGATGGCTCTAATGCTGCCTATAAATGCCTCAAAGTTCAGAAACCTAAGCCTAAGGATAACCAAATCATAACAGCCAACTGACCTGTCTCAAATAAGGCAACTATGTAAGTTATAGCCAAATTACTTTCTTGCTGTTCCTCTCTGTAAAAGTCTTACCCCAGATCCTGTTGGTAGGGTGTATCTAACCACCTCTGGTTTGGTGCTACCAGGTTCAAATTGACTTTTGCCCTAACACACCTAACATTTTTAATATGCCTCAATTTATTTTCCAACAGCATTAGTATTTATAATTGAATGGTGTGCTATAAATCCATTAGGCGAGACCTTCCATGGATTTATAACATGACCATAAAAATTACTTATTTACACCGTAAATATTGGGCACACTGCACACACACATGCTTTTTATATCTGGACCTATTATTAGAAGAAGAGTTTTCATGAGTTCAGTTAAATTTTACCTGAACCCGGTGTCCCTCAAAAATGCAGACAGTTAAAGAAATCCTTTCCCTGACTCTATTGTATTCCAGGGAACAGTGTACTGTAGACAATCACCCCTGTGACTAGATTGTGATGAAAAGGGAGTTCTATTAAAAAAACAAACAAACAAATGAAGCTGGCAAGTCCAGTGATAGAAAGTAACCTCACAGGATGATCTGATCATGAATTCCTAACTGCACAGCTCATGGTGGGTAGTCATGCCTGAGACATTGAACTTTTTTAGTAAAAGGTTTATCTTGGCCTTAAGCAAGCCCTGTCCATTGTTCTTGTGCAACTAGGCTAACACACCTGTGGAACTCCAGAGTAATCCTCTTTTTCAGACTGCTGGGAGGCATCATCACCCCCAGGAGAGCACAATTTTATTAACTGTTCCTTGCTTTCCCCCACTTCTATGTACTCTTCCTTACCCTCCTTCCATAATTCCAAAGGTTTAAAAAAAAATAAACTACAACACTGTCATTTTTTGAAGCAGCTGAGATCTTGCTTGCTGGCAATGGTCATTTTGACTCAAAGTCATATCAAAAATTGTGTACAGGTCTGGACATTTCTGATTTAGGGCTCCAGAAAAGGAGCCCTAAGTCAGACAATTAGCACTTGTCTTCTCAGCACAAGTGACCTGGCCCGCCTCCAAGACTTCCGTTTCCTTCACATAAGGAGAGTAACCCTGCTTTAACCAGTTGGCTAATGACCACGAGGACTTCCCTGTTCCGGCTCACTTCAGTCTGTAAAACTCTCTGGTTTTGTACAGCTTTTTGGAGCTCCCTCCTATTCTCTAGACCGGGTATTTCCTGGTTCATGAAGGAGTAGGGGAAAAAAAACTAACTAGATCTGAAAATTAATTGTCTGTGAAATTTCTTTTAACAACTCAAGGATTATGTTTTTTTGTTTCTTTTAAATTTTACTTTTAAATTTCCCCAAACAATTGTGTCTGCTGGGTATGTGGCATCACTGTAGGCTTATCCGCAGAGGCTGGACATTTAGTCCAATATAAGGACTAAAGCGGGAAACAAAGATACGTACTTTTACTTTGATTTTCCACAGTACCGGTAATTCCTCACAACAGGTAGTTGCTCACCGAAGCCATTTCTGATGATCTGAGCGCAACACAGAGGATTTCAGCACAGAGCAACACGAAATTTAATAATAACAATACGGTCCTCCCCCAGGACTTGCCTTCCTATCTCTAGCCTCCTGTGTTTCTTCCCGCCCAGTTTCTTTGAAGTGCAACATTTCTTACACTTTGTTATGTAGAACACTTTTCCTACCAGGAACTCAGCTCTGGGGTTGCTTTACATATGCAAAAATGCATTAAGTATTCTGTTAAGCAGAGATCCATTTACTGTAGAACTTCAACCTTTAGCATCACAAGGTCCTGACAAATGCTTTGAGAGTGAAATCTTCTTTTAATATTAGCCAGCAGAACTTTCTAAGCATCCTTCTATTTTCTGCAGACTTATCTAAGAAGGGAGCAGAATTAAATTTACCTTCCTCTTGATATTAATTATGACATTTATCTTATGACAGACCATCTTAACTCACTTCTGCTGTTGCTACTTTAACTTACATTTTTACAAAATCACAGCTATTCACATGATGTTTAAAGAGTGTAAACCTGTGAAAAAATACAAAAAAGAGAACCAATCCAAAGGCTCCTTGGCTCTTCATCATATTTTCTTTTCAGTTAGAAATCACAATAACACATGAATGTACAAGTGCACTTTCACTGAAAAAATTCTAAAGTTACATAATCATTCAAATGATCTGTGTCCCACCACTTGAATCCAGTTCCCTTTCCCATAGGTACACATGTGGTTATCAGTGTGATATGCATTCTTTCAATGGATTTTTTCCCACATTCCTACTTTCTTTTTTCTTTAATTTTAAGCTAAGATGGTGCTAAAGGAAATATTATCCATGACACGTGTTATAACAGTAAAGTAGACAGGTATAGGTACTGAAAGGGGGATTTGCAGCTGGGAAAAAAGATTGAGCTCAACTCAAATACAAGAAAAAGTGGGCCTTTGTAGCCAGGGAGGAGATCAGTGGATAGAAAATTACTAAAAGGAAACATCAGGTTTCCGGTGGTAGCAGGGATTCTGGGGACACCAACCTATAGGATTCTTCCTGAAGGCAGTATAACGTAGGGATGGTGGAGGATAAAGACTTTAGTCAGATCAAAGGTGAGCAGATAATGAGGGTGGGAGATTTGGGCTCACATTGGGCTCCTGAGGACACACTCAAGGATGGAGCCTCGTTGAAAAAGAGCTCAGCAGAGCCTGGCTAGCATTTGGTCAAAGAATCATTGCCATTTCCTTTATTTGATTATGTTCTAACAACCTTTACAGATTTATCTCAAACTAAGTCAATTATTCAAAACGAAAGTAGCAAGAAGGAATGTTTCTAATGAATAGTTCCACTTTTTGTTCTCCATGTTGCTTTTTCTACCTTTGAGTTATATCTCCCTTCGGAGTCTGGTGGCCAGGCTGAAAAGACCACTGAACACAGACAGGGCTTCAAGTGCTGACTGAGGGAAGCCTCTCAGCTCTTTGCATCACAGATCCTGCCATTCCTTGATGCAAATGTTTGCTGCACGTCTCTCTGCAGCTGTCACAGTCGGCATAGACACACCTAACCTTGAAACTGATAGCTGTATTCTTCTCTGAATCTGACCCAGAATATCTTCATTTGCCTTCTCCTCATGTCATTCTTTCTTCCTATAGAACTCTCCTTTATCCACTTGTCTCTAGTCTCAAAACTTTCCTTCCGTAAGCTAATATATGTCCAATCACTTTAAAATATTGAAAAAGCCTAGATCAAATCATTAATATTTTCCTTTTAAAAACTTTCTAAACAGTCTTCATTTTTCCTCTTGTTCTACCTCCTTTCTTTGAAATTATAATATACAGATATTACATACATGGTAGAATCCTAGATATAAATGGACCTTCTCTAAATCACACCTTTTTATGCAGAGAAGAATGGGCTATAACACAATGTAAAATGGGTAGGGTGGTATTTCTTGACACAGGCTAATAATATATAAGTATTATTTTAATTTATTTTAAATAATATAGTATTCAAATCTTTACACATTTACGTTGATACACTTCTTAGTTTTCTAATTAATGAGTGTCAAACATGTTTTTTAGATATTTACTAAGCATAATAGGCCAGATTTTATGAATCGATATGAATCATTATCACATATGCATTATCACATAATTACAAGATTGTTTCTTTACCCCTAATAGCACCCCTTTACCTGTTGCCATGGAAATAAACCAGGTAGTCATATGGCATTTTCCATTTAATTTGCTTCAAAAATTCCTGAGCATCACTCTTCTAATAAAACATTGTTTTATTCTTTTAAGATAACCAAGTCTATGAATTTGTTTTGCAATCTCTATTTTCTTAAACTATTATTTTATAAAAAATATTTAAAAATAAACAAACATGACATAATAAAATTGTGTTTGTATTATTCTTATGTTATAATCTTTGTTGTTTGTTTTGCTATGAATAATTATCTTGTCATTCTGTAAGAAAAATGACAGACAATACTAGGTAAGATGTATTTTCCAAAGATAAATCTTTTTTACTCTCAAAGCATTTGCTCCTCTCCAATATCTGTCTTTGAACTAATCACTTTGTAACTCATCATCACTGAAGAGAGAGGCATCGTAAGAAACTTAATTGCTCAAAATGTGAATGATGCTAATAGATGGGAGAAGAGATGGCCATGTTAAATCCATTAAGTTTTCAAAAACATCAGATGCTACCAGGAAAAGTACTCCCGAGACACATTTGACAATAGTGCTCAACTCATAATGAGATTCCACTGAATCAATTTTGTACAGTCTCCATATAAACTGAAGAGAGATTGCATATTAACAAGTGGGGTTGACACTCAGCTGAGCAGTGACAATATGTGTCACCCATCCATTCTTAATTTACTGATGCTGACAGTGCTGACTTCTCTGTTAAGTGTTTCACTCTTAGCAAATCTTAACACCCTAGATGCACCCAGCTTGTATCACATCCTTTACCCTCTGAGCTCTCTACATCCCTCATGAACTCATTCATTCCACCTACTCAGAGAAATGGGAACAGAAAGAGGGTGGTGGGCACATGATGCAATATACAGATCATTTATCATAGGATTGTACACTCGAAACCTCTATGATCTCATTAACTAATGTCACCCCACTAAATTTATTTAAAATAAAATTAAAAAGTAAATATGACATTCATCTTCCATCATTTCCCAGTTCAAGCCCTTAACTCTAGTCCCAGCTTAATTGAAAGGATTTGAAAGGAGAAAGAAATAAACTAGCTGAATGCTAATATAATCACAGTTCAACATAATCGTTTTTGTACCGACCTATTTATTAGAGGACAACCAGCTTACCTAGAGCTGAAGTCCAAAGGGCCTTCTGTATAATGTCAAATAGTCTAGTTACAGCCTTATTGCTAAATCAAACACTAACTCTACACATAGAAAATCAAACTGGAATTATTCAGCAAATATTTGTTGAGTGCAGCCTGTGGTCTACTCTTATACTAAACACTGGGGACTCTGCAATGAACAAAAACTCCAAATCTGTATCCCAGCAGGGCTTATTTTGAGTGTACGTAATTGTGGGGGTGGGGCAGGGTAATTGGTGTCGGGGAGAGTAAGAAAGACACTATTAGATGGAGGTAAGCACTATTTAAAAAAAGCAAACAAAGCATAGAGCTAGACAGTATGGAAAGGAGAAGCTGTGGGGGAGGTTTCAATCTTTAAATGGACACCGATGTAGATCTCACTGAGGTAACATTTCAATGAATGCAAGGAGGAAGGGAACCACAGAGAAAGATCAGGCTGGGGGAAGATCATTCCAACTCTAGGAACTGAGAACATAGTATGGAAAGTATAACTACACCAGGGGCTCAGGTAGGATGGAATACAGGATAATTAGAAGAGAGTGTGACCTAAGCCATTGGTGGGTTCGGGCTACCTTCCTTGGTTAAGGGCACTCTATCTTTCTGTAAGAAACAACACACCTACCTCATCATTATACTTGAAAATCACACAGAATTAACTTCCTTCACACAAATCATCATCCTCAAGTGTTACAAGCCACCAGCCAGTGGTGATCGCAAATGTTGCAGATGCTCACGAGACACAAGAAAACATACACACGGACTACCAAGTCCGGTGGAGGAATAGGGATGGCACAGCTACCCTTTCAAGGGGAGGGTGCCTCTGAGTGGCCTGGCCACTCTCTCAAAGGAGAGTGCCCTGCTTTCCCGCCCGAGCAGGATTTTATTAGGTAGTATTGGATACAGAATGTGGATTATCATCTAGCAGAGAGGATTAAAAACAGGTAGATACTTTACAAAGGATTCAAAGACCTCACGCTGAGTTTTGGGGCTGTTATCATCTAACAGATACAGGACTAGTTTTGTTTCCTGCCCATGCCTGCACATCCAAGAGCATCCTAGCAAGCAGGTCTCACAGGATTTTGCATATTTTATGCCCCAAGTCTAATTTATCCCAGGTGTCCACCAACTCTGGTCTGAACCTCACCGCGCCTGCTATTTCCACAGGCCCTGAGTCGGGTGGAGGAGACAAAGGCAGCCAGGAGACTTGGATTTCTCACATCCAGAACAAGGACTCAGGCTTTTGTCAAAGCCGAGGGGGCAGGGGTATTGCCGATCACCCCTTCACTTCCACAGCCCCCTGAGTCTCTTCCCTGATGGCTTATTCCTACGTGATCGTGTCTGTCTTAGGTTCATTCTCTTTAGAGAATTGTTACCCGTCATTGACTATCCGATCAAGCAAAAGGGAGCCAAACACAGAGCAGGCAGTGCCCATGTTCAGGGAAATAAGTTTTGTCTCCTTAGGCCTCCTGGTTCTCGGAGGTTTCTCACTCAGCCTTAGCCACGGGGGGTTATGGCTCCTGACACCAGGCAGGGGGGATTCCACACTCAAGACTGTAGTATTTGTTTGATCTCCAATAATAAATAATGCAATGCCAATATTTACATTTTTTGGGGGAAATAGAAACTGCATCTCATTCCACAATGACTATTACAAGTTGTATCTCTTCTTCCACCTGAATGTTATTTGAAAAGAGTGCTTCAGAGCTGCATGGGGCTGCCATGAAGGGCCACCATGAAGCTGGCACTGCTGCAGTTAGACCCAAGGGAAAGGGCACTGGTTCCCTGGTGGTAGTGTTTGAGCCCCCAGATCAAGCCTTGCTTGATCTAACTCTGAATATTTCAGTCATGAACAGTGCATATATTCTTTCCATTATTAAACCAGTGGCACTTTTCAAAAGTGCATGCAAATTTTATTCTGCAGAATCTGGCTATAGCCTCTGGAGTTGCAAATGACCTCAGCTAAGGATTGAAATTGGCATCAGAGATAGACTTAAAAAATTATATTACAAGGTGTGTTTTAATAAATTGAAACTATTATTGGGCACACTGGGAGATAAAAATTTAGAAGCAGTCTGAGTTAATAATGAAAAGGAAATAAATTTTGTGTAGTCATCAGTAATGGGATTCAGGATATGCTACCCCAAGGTATGGCCCCTTGGTATATTGAATATTTTAAACTTCTGATGTTTAAAAAACAAAAGCAAGTAGGTCACTTTGACCTTTTCCCACCCTTCTCCCCTGAAACAAGTCATTAAGCCCTCATGTGAGGGGTGCCCTTCCTATACCTGAAAGGAAAGGAGCATCCTTATCTTCAAAGACAAAGGGATACCAAGAAGAATTCAAACAAATAGGTCTTGCTAAGTTTCCCCAGTTTAATAAAATCACCTTGACCTATTATATGTCTCTGTGACTGTCTATTTTTCATCAAACCTCACATAAAAATACTCAGATGGAACAGTTTCCTTTGGGTCTTCATGTCCTTATAAAGGCTCTTGTGTCACATAAAACTTCTATTAAATGAATTTGTATGCTTTTCTTTTATTAATTCAGCTTTATTAGTTTAATTTTTCAGATCCAGCCAGGGATATTAACAAGGTTAGGGAAAACTTTTCCTCCCCTACACTGGCATATTGAACAAATTAATATTATCTTCCCTTTGGTTCAACCAGTTAATTGGAGGTTTGCAGAATAGGAACTGCTAATATAATTATTTCCCTGTGAGTGAATTTCTGTTTCTTCCTTTCAGAAATGTGTTGTAATATGAAAAGTAGAAATGAGTATAAACAAGACAAGATTCAGGTTTAGACATCATGACTAAAAACCAGAATAGTTAATGGAGAAAACAGTTATCAGAGAAAATGTTAGGAAATGACCTTGAGTATAATCCACAATTTTGTGGGCACATCTACAGTTGTTGCAAAACTGGCCTTTTTGTGAAGTATTCTTTTAAAACTGACATTCTAATTCAATTATTTCTTATCTGTTGTTACTTCTACTGCCTGCAATTAATACTATGCTTAATTCAGTATAGGTGGTCTACAGGATAGTCCACTCATTGTTTTATTATAAACAATTTATAAATTCTTAAGATCTATTAAAGTGTAAGCTTTATTTTTTCTAAAAAGAATAAAAATAACTGTACATTTGAGTGTAAAAAATACCAAAATATTAAGCTGCGTCTTCCAAAAACCATTTTCTACTTTCAGAATTAAATTTTTACATCAACAGATTATGCTGACACAGGAATTGATTATGTTGTGAATGAAAAGATGTTAAACTTATTTAAATAATAGAATTATAAGTATGTTAATGACAAAGATATATATGGAAAATATGTTAATAGCTGCTGAGTTTCTTGCATTCTTTTAAATGATAAATGATTGCTCTTGAAGCGTATACTCTTCAAATTCTCAAGAGTTGCTTTTTTGTTTATTTTTTTTACAAATGATGTTTGACAGTAGAGGTTTTATTACAATTTTACCAGATATGCCTATAATCATGAACAAGTAAGTCCCAGAGATAATATTTCCATTAGACACTGTTCCACTTTATTCTTTCAACCACTTCATTTTCTCATCAAGTCTTTTATCAAGGACAGGATGAGAGTCCCAGGTTCAACTACCCAGGGCTAAAGAGAAAAGTAATTCTCTACCAAGCACTTAAGCTACGGTGAATACTAACTACAGGAAAGCAGATCCTGCATAAACACAGAAGTTTCCCCACAGTGTGGCAGATGATGCAGAGGGACAGGAAGAATAGGATTAAAAGCTCTTTCTGCCCCTGAGTCCCAGCACCTACACGTGTAACTTGGGAATTACACAGACCCTGTGCAGTGAAGCTCACTCATTGGATGGCGGAGTAGGCAAGAAATCTGTTAAGCACTTGTTCATAGATTTCTAGGAAAACTGTCATTGTTTTTATGAGCAGGGGTTCCCTCTTTCTATGAAAAGTCAAAGTAGTTTGATTTATTGGATTTGAGGGCAATCATTCAAGCCTTTGCTAAACCCATTTGCCATATTTGACTACTTATGCTGTAAATCTGAAGATTAAATACCCACATTTATCTCTTTTAAATTCCCAGAAGTATTTCCTAGATATTAAAACAATTAAAATGAAAAATCTGCATCTATTTTTCTATTTGATTACATCCATCCCCACCCCAGCTGACTCACTGTCAGCTTCCCTCATTTCACCTACTTTAAAACTGCAATCCCAGCAGCTTATGGCTTGGCGAGCATGTCAAAACAGGGTTATGTCTTCAAAAATTGCATTTGAAACCTCACTGAGCTCTGAAATATCCTTTGGCAAGGGCATAGCTATAGGATATTCCCTCCATGAAATTTCAGAAGTGATATTTATTTTTATCATTAACATTGTTCACCTGTCTAGTCAATCTTTTTATTCATTTATCAAATATCATATTTATTATATACTAAGTGATAAGAATACAGACATGGAAATACATACCCTTCAGCTCTTATACAGCTGAAACTTTATAAAGTCTCAGTCACACACGCACACAGAATTACACACCCTGTACTAGGATCTTAATGTTCATAAGCTCAAAGGTATATGAGACAAAAATGTGCTTAATTCAATAGTATTACATTTTAACATAGCATTTAGAATCCATGAAAATGAGAAATTATGTTTATTTCCTTATAAGGGTCTTAAAGTGATTTATCCTTAACAGAAACCACAGATCAAAAATACAAGAAACGTTTGGCACAATGTGACTGCTGTGATGATCAGCTTAGGTATAGAAAGTGCCATTTAAAATTTAGTGAGTCAGAGCCTGGGGATGCTTCCACCACCTGTCACTTCCTCTTAACAGCTCTGATTTTGGTCAACTACTTAAAAAATTATTGCACCATTTTTCAATCTCTGCCTGCAGTAGCTTAACAGAGTCGCTGACACTTTTTTTGCAATTTAAGTTAATATAGACAAGCATTTTCGAAGGCAGCCCTAAGGCCAAGGGGAGTATTTATATCTACTGCCATTCAGGGAATAACTGAGCCAATAAAGCACTCGATAGATTTTGTACTTTTCCCATTATGTTTCTGGGCCTCCTGTGGGTATTTTACGCAAGACTGTGGGTGTTCTTAATCAAGAAAAACAACATATTTCTTCCATCATTCTGTTCTTGCCATGTTTTCATTTACACAGATTTTTTGTCAAGTAATTTTGAAGTTTCAAAAATATTTACTTTATCCACTGGAACATGTACCAAAATGGTTCTAATATATTGGTACTCACTGACCACATTCAATTAATTTTGTTGGACTGAGAAATGCATTGAGGTTTTCCATATAAAAAGATTTTTGGTGTGTGTTGTTTTATTTATAATGTAAGACTACATGAAACCCAGACATGGCCAATATGGATACAAAGCAAGTATCCAGTAAGGCTCAGTGTGAATATAAAACCCCAAATTCCATTAAAGTTGAAAACTATGTGAAATCCTAAAATGTCTAAGCTACTATACTAGTTATCATTAACTAAATGTCTTGCATTTCAGTATGAAGCAATCTATCTGTGAGCCTTCTGGCATTCCTAATTGTTAATACTTCCAAAATCAATATAAATGGATAGATTTATCATATATATATATATCCATTCTCTATTTGTTATATAGATAATAGCTAGATAGATGAAAGAAAGAAAGAGGGAAGAGAAGAAAAGAAGGAAGGAAGGAAAGAGAAACAAGGTAAAACTACATACTGAATCTACCAACATGTACACAGAGTAAAAACTACCTATTACAGTTCCACCTGATTCATTGGGGATACATTCCAAGACCCCTCAAAATTGCGGCTAGTACAAACCCTGTACTATGTTTCTTTCCTATACATACACATACCTCTGATAGATTTAATTTATAATATTAGGTACAGTAAGGAATTAACAACAATAACAACATAGACAATTACAACAGTGTACTAAATCTAACTTAGGTGAATGGCATTAATGGTAATACAAGGGTCATTTGAAAACAAGCACTGAGATACTAAGACAGTCAACTTAATAACTGAGGTGGCTACTAAGTGCAGGTAGCTCATAGAACATGGATATACTGGACAAAGAGATGACTCACAGAGGGACAGAGCAGAGTAGCATGAGATTTTATCACCTGACTCAGGATGGCACACAATTTAAAATTTATGAATTGTGCATTTCTGGGATTTTCTGTTTAATATTTTTGGCCCTCAGTTGAGTGTAGGTAACTGAAACCACAGAAAGCAAAACCAAGGTTATGGGGGACTACTGTAAAAAATTTGACATTAAGTCATTGAAAAGATTTTTTAAAGAATTGTTTAAGTAAAGAATTTATTGCTTTCTCATCCAGTTTAGTACTGCTAATAAAAAACCCTGCCTTGGCTGGTGTGCTCAGTGTGTTGAGTGCTGGCCTGCAAACCTAAAGGTCACCAGTTCAATTCCCAGTCAGGACAAATGCCTGGGTTGCAGGCCAGTCCCCAGCTGGGGGCATGATAGAGGCAACCAGTTGATACGTCTCTCACACATCAATGTTTCTCTCCCTGCCTTTGTTCCTCCCTTCCCATCTCCCTAAAATAAATAAACAAAGTTAAAAAAATAATGATTTAGAGCTATTATAGGGACATAAGAGATAAAGATGAACTAGCTAATGAAGAATATCATGAAAGGAGTATTCTAAAGAACTCACATCTTTCCAATGCAAAAAATGTGATTCATAACCATTATTCTATATCTAGGATCAGGGCAGAGTTTTATGTAATACTTATTTCCTCCTTTTATTTCCTCTCGATATGAATATATGAAAACATAGAATTTGATGATGCTGAATAAGATTTACCCTTTCTTTTCTTTAATTACTGAATGCCAATGCTCTGCTTTAATACATCCAGATCTTACCAGGAACTCTGACCACTGTTTTGCCTGGCTTATTCTTCATTTGCAGAGCTAATGGAGGACAAAGAGAATTGCCCCTGTTTGAATGATAAAGTTACATAAACTTTTATTGTTTCTAAGAAATAAATGATCCAAGAAAATCTTTCTCTTAATGTTATATTTTTCATTTGGATAATGCTCAGTTAGGTTATTAGGTTAAATTTTTTAATATGTTAACCTATTCTGAAATGTTTAGCAAGCACAACTTAAATGACATGAATTTACAGAAATCATATGCCTTTCATTATGAGTCATTGCAGCAATGATGAATCCCTCACACAGGAATTACTTGACTAATGCTTTTCATGGATAGTTGGCAACAAGATAAGACGAGGGACATTAACAACATTTTCTGTGTTGGTTTTAGTAAACTGATAAACACAGAAGAAATATGACAGCTGATCCCCACACTCAAATCTATCAGACTGTGGAAAATTGAAACTACTCTTAAAAACAGAAGCGAAGGAAAACCCTTTTTGGTTTTGCTAAATTCAAATATTTCTTTTCATGTTCTTAGACTTGTAAAAAAATTAAAATCAAATATCATATATTAATCTGGAAACTTTGTTACAGCTTAAATTACTATGGGCCTTTTATCTCAAAAATTAGGTTAATTTTTAAAAATACAATGTATTAAATAATGCAAGGCATGGCATTAAAGGGCCTTGTCACATAATGAAAAGCATTCATGGTTATTAGAACAAATAGATTATATAGTTTTATTTTTAAAGATTTTATTTATTTTTAGAGAGGGGAAGGGAGGGAGAAAGAGGGGTAGAGAAACATCAATGTGTGGTTCCCTCTCATATGTCCCCAGAGTTGGGGACCTGGCCTGCAACCCAGGCATGTGCCCTGACTGGGAACCAAACCCACGACCCTTTGGTTCGCAGGCTGGCACTCAGTCCACTGAGCCACACCAGCCAGGGCAGATTACATAGTTTTATCATGATTTTATTATACTTAAAACATTATGTGAAATGATCTAATGTGATTTATTTATATTGCTGAACCTAACAACATAAAGAACCCAATATTGCTTATGAGTCCTAATTTCATAATTACATAATTCAAGACCATGGAAATTTCCAGAATTTTTAATACATAAGTATGCAAAGGCATACAAATACACAACATGCTCAGAAAAAGCAAATGGTTCAGGGCATCAAGAAACCACTGTTCTTCATACTGGGGAATGCACCCGCCCCGGAAACTTCCCAAGGCTAGCAGAGCCTAGAGGGTTTTAAGTCAGTGGAGGGCTTATAGCCATACGTATAGTAGTTCTAAATTTTTATTTTCTTCTTTAATATTTCTTCTATGGCTTTACTTGGACTTTTTATTTAAGAGTGTTCATAATTTTTGAAACACTTTTATGATAGCTACTTCAAAATACTTGTTACATAATTCCAACACTGTGTCATCTCAGTGTTAGTGTTTGTTGGATGTCTTATTCAAGTTGAGATGCCTGGCTTTTGTTCGTATGAGGAATTTTGGATTATATCCTGGACAGTCTGGGTATGTTACAAGGCTCTGGCTCCTGTCTAAATCTTGTAGTTTAGCAGGCACTGAACCTATGCAGGCCAGAAGGTACACCTTGGCTCACATTTGTTGGCTGTGATTTGAATGTTAATTTAGTGTTCACACTATTTGCATGCAATTCTGGTCTGTCCCACGATGTACTACCCAGTGGCCAGTCTGAAACCGGGATGTCATTTCGCAAAGTGGTTCTGTTTGTCAACTTTTGCTCTTTTGTGTCTCATTGGTTTCCCACATGGACCTCACAGAAGTTCTACCAGGACTTTATCCATAGGTTTAAAGAAACCTTTCACCAGCTCCTTCATCTCCATAATTCTCCCTTAATTCTGGTAGGGGTAAGGATTTACAATTTTGTTGGCTTTCACTTCATACAGCGCTCCACCCCATGGTCTGCGCAGTGCCTAGTAGGGATGAGAAGATGAACCAGCTCGTCAGTTCTGGGTGGGGAGGTGTGGCAGGACTTTGTTTATAGTCTGTATGGCTCTAGCACTTGGGTGGAAAGAGAGGGACTTAACTTTCTGAGTAGCCTTATTCTGGAATAAAACAGAGTTAGTCAAAAAGGTTTTGTCCTTTAGAACTGCTCTTTTCTGTTTTTTTCCTTCCCTTTTCTGAGGTTTCTCTTAGATGCTTTCTGTATTTTTAGTTATATTTAGTGAAAACATAGGGCAGAATGTGCTTTTTCAGTCTCCTTAAGAACTTGAAATCTCATTTACTCTCTTATGTTCCCAAAGAAAGGAAAGGACATCATCATTGGAAAAGATATATGCACCCCTATATTCATTGCAGCATTATTTACAATGGTCCATATGTGGAAGCAACCTAAGTGTTCATGGATAGAGGAATAGATAAACAAGATGTGTACATATATACAATGGAATGTTACTCAGTAAAAAAGGAATGGATGAACCCAGAGGGTATTCTGCTAAGTGAAATAAATCAGACAGAGAAACACAAATTCCATGTGATTTCACTTATGTATGGAATAACAAACAAAATAAATGAACAAACAAAAGAGAAACAAACCATAGATACAGAGAACAAATTGCTGTTCGCCACCTGAGAGGTGGCTGGAGGATGGGTGAAAGAGAAGGGGTTGAGGAGTACGAATTCCCAGTTATACAAATAGTCATGGGGGCTAAAGTACAACATAGGGCATATAGTCAGTAATACAGTAATAACTATGTGTGGTGTCAGGTGGGTGCAAGACTTGTAAGGGTTAGTATTTCATAAGGTATATAAATGGCTGATCACTATGCTGTACTCCTGAAGGTAATATAATATTGTATGTCAACTCTAATTGAAAAGTAAAATTTAAAAAGTAAGTTTAAAAAGCACCACCGTTTTTAGGTTTACAAGCCAGGAACTAAGTTTGAGACTCGGCCCTATAAGCTCTAGAATTTGTGTTCTCTTCATCACCAACACCACTGACCTAGTTCAAGCACTGTTCATTGTTCATAATTTCTAGTGCTGATTACTGAAAAGTCTTCATGAATGTTTGCTTTGCTTCTCATATTTTCCTGCTTCAGACTATTCTCTAATCAGAATAACCATTCTGAACTGAACATGTGACCACATTACTTAAAACCCTTCAACAGTTTCCAATTTTATTTTGAAAAGCCTCCATAACTCTTCACGAGGTCATTTACTACCTGCACACTCTTGCTTTCTTCCTTCTGCTTTTACGCACTCTGCTCTTCCTACCTTGAGTTTTCACTTCCTACCTTGTCAGGCTTTTGTCTCTTCCTGACAATAGCCCATCCTCCTCACCTGGGCAGATAAAACACATCATCACCACTTTCCGAAGTACCCATTCTTTATCATCACCTGTTACTGTTCCTTAAAGGATTGAAAAAGTAGCACTTACTGCTGGATGTTAATTGAGGTTCTGCTCTCTCCAATAGACTATGAGCTTAAGGCGAAAGTCACAATTTCCATTTGCTCAATTCGTCTATCCCTAGAACCTGACCCATTGTAACCCTTCAAAATAAAAAACTGTCCCCCCAAAAAAATTTGCTTGAAGAAATGAATATGTGAATGAAAGGGTTTGAGCCTGGGTGACCTGAGCAGATGATGGATAATGGTGCTGTTATCTAAATTAGGGAACTTAGTAGGAAATTTAGTTTCCTGAGATGAATTAAACCCGTGTTTGAACTTGATGACTTCAGGGTGGCAGTAGCACTTTCGTTCTCATATACATCTCTGTACGAATGAGGGTGTGTGAATGTGCCCACACTGTGGTTTCCTATGTGGACAAATTACAGATAGTAGTATGTATAACCAAGCATAGATTAGAAGATTTGGCAATATTTTATGAGGGAGAAATATTTCTGGTAATATGAAGTCTGAACACGTTTTGTTGAAAAATACACACGGGCATAAAAGAGTTGAGTGTATAGACTTGTAGCTGAAAATCCAGGAGAGCAAAGGGAGTTTGCAGAGGTCAGTTCCACAAGAGAGAAGGATAGCCTCCATAAATGAGTGGGATTAAGAGTGAATGGTGTTGTTTGTCCTTGGGTTTGAGGTCTCGACAATTCAATGTTGCTTTGGGGTTACCTTCCCAAAGCCTAATATTGACAAAACTTTCTTATATGGCTCTTAAAAATGTAACACTTGCCATAAAAGAAATCAGAGAAATTATTCTAAATGAACAAATATAGACACTGAAATATAGCTTTTGGGTCCAGAAGGAGGACCCAAAAAAAGATTGCCTCTTTTTTAAGGTGATAATGTTAACCAATTTATATGGAAAGAGCATTAAGAGTAAAAAGCACTAAGAAGACTTGCACTTTTCAGTCTGGGAGATAAGGAGTTTAGAAGTCACCTCTTCATCCTGACAAGAAAGAAGCTGGACAAACTGAAACCTAAATTTCTGGAGCCTTATCAGCTTTTATGTCTATTAAGTAAGGTAGAAATATCCATTCCATAACAATGCTTCAGCATCAATTTGATAATAGATGTAAAATATTTACTCCATATCAAGGTCAAAGTAAGAAATCACGAGAAAAAAATTTTAAGCTCATTTAGTGAATAATGACAGAAGGAGGCAAAATTTCTCTCATAAAAAGTATTTACACAAAGGCAGGATTTTGTTTATTTTAGTGAATATTAAATCATCAGAAAAGTGTTAAATCCTTTTCAGAAGGACCGTGCTTCCCTGACAAGCTTTGTACCATGCAACTGAAATTTTGTGTGACTGACCGTTCCTCCAAAACATCCAGGCTCTCAGTTCTTTTCTTTTTAATTTATATGTTTATTTATGAAGAAATCATTTATCAAACATGGAAATAAGCAAAAGGAAACTGATTCTTCAGTATTTTAAGTGTACTTTTTGTAAGCATACCTTACTGTCATCTAATACTCTCAAGAGATAAATATGTTTATGTTTTCCACCCTCCTAAATTTAGAAATGAATATACTAAAAATGATAAACTATAATATGGATGGCCTGTAGAAATGATCATTCAAAGCTTGTAGTTCTGTTCTACAGAAATTTACCTTTTAGCTAATTTGACATACTTATTTTTGCATTCTTTCCTTAATGAGTTATTCAAATACCTGCAAGCACAATGTGCTGTCTTTTGCCTAGTGCCTCATTAGAAAGTAGAATACAAATCTGACCTTAGCCAAAACAAAACAGCCTTTGAACAGTTTTCATTTACCCATGTAGCTTCTCCATCTTCACCCTAATTTATTTTCTCTCTCCTCTGTGCTTTCCTCCTTCCCATTATTGCTTCTCTCTTATCTTCTTTTTCTTTTCTTTCCCTACTTCTTTTTTTCTTTTCCTTTACTTTTTCTAATTTTACCCATTTTTGACCAAGCTGTAATATAGAGTACTCACAGTTGCCTCTGCACTCACCATTTGTATCTCGTTATAGCCTCGTTCCCACCCTGCATCAAGTGCCTCAGACTTTATGTTGTTATCTTATCTCTGGGACTAAGTAAAGACAAATATGATAAGCTATCCCACTTACAATTTGTGAATATCGATTACATATACTTATCTTTAAAAAGTGAATTAAACTATCAGGTAATCCAAGGAACAGACTCTGAGATTTTCTGCACATAGGAGGGAACCACCTCTGTGAAAAGTTACATGCTTGTTGTACAGTAAAAACTGTGCTGATGCTAGAAGAACTGGACAATAAACAATGAACCTGAGCTGCATGCAGGCTGATGGACAAAACTGAAAAAAGTACAAAATACTAGAAATGAGTGACTAATATAAAATGCAGTATCCAAAATCCAACAGCTAAAACAATAAGAAAAAAAAACATTGTGAAGATGTAAAAATACCAAAAGCATAAACTAAAATAAAATATTGCTTTGTTATTAATGGCACCCAAAAGACACACACATAAATAGGGAGCTCTTATAAAGCTAGTTTGGATTTAATGATCTAGCACAGGGTCTAGCAGCTCTAGCCCAGTGATCAAATTACCACCCCCACCTAAAATAAAGCTCTATTGGAGCACTGCCATGCCCGTGTTTCCTTATTATTTATAGCTACTATTAGCATGATCCACAAAGCCTAAAGTGAATGTTTGCTGACCCCAGGTCAAGAGTAAAGGCTTGAGAGATCCTCTACAATCTCATGAGCCTGGATTATAACCTTGGGGATTTTAACGCCTCCAGCTAGCCACAAGATTCAGAAGATGAAAAGCATATTTAGGCATTATTATCAGTCAGGATCCCAAACATGGGTTGGCCAAATCAAAATTATTTCCAGAGGTATGGATGAGTATAAGAGAATATATATATGTATGTATATATATGTGTATATATATGTGTGTATATATATGTGTGTATATGTGTGTGTGTGTATATATATATGACAACATTGTTTTAGTAATAGCAGAGAAGCTGTTCATCTCTCCAAGACCCAGAAGTAGTGAAGAGAAGAAGCACTTACCAGAATACAAAGGAGAGAGACTTATGGCACAGACTGCCCTGGGACACAGCCACCCTGAGGTACTTCTCTGAGAGGCAGCCAGAACACTCCCTCCCAGACCTCACTCCCTTCCTTCAGTCCTTTACTGTGGTATCTCACTGGGAACAGAAATGGAAGCCAGAGGCCACAAAATCACGTGTTTGCTGTGAACCAGGTCAGCCTCTCAGGGCACAGGGCAGAGTAGAGCGCTTGAAGAAGAGATGAAAAGACAGATAATGTGTGAACATAATGATTTACTTTTCTCAAGAAGTAGGACCACCTGACCAACTATTAATATATAAAAATACACCAATCAGTAACCTTCAATCAGAAGAGCAAAGTGTGTATATGTGTATGTGAGAACAAGCAAGGAGGCAAGAAGACTCGAGTTCACACCAATGTCTGAGAGCACAGGTGCATGCACGCACACAGCCTGATGAAAGTACAAATGGAATTTAGTTGTTTTTCCCCAAATATGCAAATTCCTAATATGACTGTTCAAGGCACTCTAGTCGCTTTAGAAATTAATTGAATACTTTCAGAAAACATCAAAGAAATCAGTCTTTGAGCATGTCTGTGACAAATCATTATGTATAAATTATTTAATGGAGAAATTTTCCATAGCAACTGTAACCAAATTCAAACAATAAAATTATGTTTTGGGAAAATATCCTGTCTAAAATTATTTATGTAGTTTACAGCAAATAGAAATATCAGTAATCTATAAAATCCACACTTCAGTTCTTATATCTGGTCTGCAAAAAAATGCATTCAATACTTACACTCTCTTGCTTGCAAACTTAAGTTCCACCTAATTATCCTCTTTATTAGCTCTAACATCACAAGTTATTTCCGAATATTTCCTCTGCATATATCACGGAGTCAGGAAAATCTGTGAACAACTTTGACTTGGGCAAATAAGATCACTGGGTAGTTATCTTTTAGCAATCTTTGTCTTTCTTTTTCTCTGAGATTACAAATCTATAAAGTTGTAAAAAAAACTGATAATATTGCAAATGAATTTTTCCATAGATATGTAAACGAACTCAGTCCAGTCAAAGCGACTGCATTTTCCCTGTGGGTATGGACCAGTTTTGCATCTATTTGCAAATTTAGTTCCACATCCCTGAGTGCCTAATGATGTGTTGTTGTTGTTTTTGAATTCTCCTTGGAACCAACTGGAACACCTTAATGTTTTTCTTGTTACTTGGCTAGTTAGATAAACTCCTTAACACTTGCCTACTTTATGTTTGTATGAGTCATGATTTTACCATTAAAAAATTATCTTTTACTGAGAGCATGACTAAAGCCTAGAGTCATGATTTAAACTGGAGATGGCACTTTAGTTTCTCAAGAAGCTTTAAAAGATGTCACTGATTCCCTAGAGGGTGGAAGAAGGATTGCTCAGCAGTAGTTCAAGTAAACATCAATTTAAACACCATAGGCTTTATGCGTCAAGTTGCTAAAGGAAACGGCTTAAAAAGACGAACATATATAATACTTCTTAACTTGATCTGTGATTTCATGATCAGCTACGGTATTTAAAAATCCTGTTATGTAGCACTCTGAAAATAGCTCAGAGAACGATAGGGTATGATTTCTGTGCTGTTTTTAAGGTAGAGAAAAATAATTTTGCCGTTGTTTGAATATTTTTATCTATATCCTTCACACTTGGGCTTCTTTATTATGAAAATTGTGGGTTTCCTACTATTCCATACTGTTATCAGGTTGAGGAGAAAAGGTTTCTACTAACACCAGATTAATTAGGTTTTTCGCCAGTTTGAAAGGTATCATCTCTGTCCTGTAGGCTCAGAAAGAATTAGGCACCATCATCGATCACTCCCTAGTTTGCCTGTATACCAGTGTATTTAAATAATCTGAAGGCAAGCATGCTTTGTATAAAGCTACAGAGGACTTTTTTCCTTTGAAAGTTTTAAATTTCATGTATCTTGGATAATAGCCCAAAATTTCAACCTATATTAAGTGCCAATAGTAGAATAGGTATATATATTTTTAATTGATATTCTTTGGAATGGAAATTCTGCTTAATGCCTAAACTATAGATATGTGAGAGAGCAATTAGAAATAAAAACTCAGATATATTCAAATATTGCTAAGTGTCACTTTGGTGTAAAAAAACCAAAAACCAGTATTAGTGTGGATTTATATCTAGTAACTCTTTTGACATAGAAGTAAATGTTAACAGAAATTATCCATTAAATGTTAATGCTATGTACTGTTAAAAAGTCCATAAACTAGACATAGATTTTCCTGGTGTCTTGGCTGCTAAGGGATTGGGTACAATTCTTACCCCGAAGCTTTGAATTTATCCTGATAAGGATATGTTGGTGAACATAAACATAACCCCCTGCATAGCAAAGGGAACCCTCAACAAAATAAAAAGGACAACATAATGAATGACAATGTTTGCAAATAATATATCTGATAAAGGGCTAATATCTAAAATATATAAAAATCTCATGTAATACAAAAACTAACAATTGAATTAAAATTGACCAGAAGGTCTGAATAAACAGTTTTCTGCAGAATAAACAGTTTTCTAAAGAATACATACAAGTAGCCAACAAGTACATGAAAATGTGCTCAACATCACTAGTCAACGGGGAAATGCAAGTCAAGACACAAGGAGATATTGCATCACACTTGTTAGAATGGCCGTCACAAAAAAGACAAGACATAACAAGTGCTGGCGAGGGAATGGAGAAAAGGGAACCCTGTGCACCGTTAGTGGGAACGTCAGTTGGTGCAACCACTATGACAAACAGTGTAGAGGGTCACCGAAATTTAAACTAGAACTACCATATGATCTAGCAATTTCACATCGGGTTAATTCTCCAAAGAAAATGAAAATACTCAAAGTGATATATTTATTCCCAAGTTCATTATAGCATTATTTCTATTAGCCAAGATATGAAAAACAACCTAAGTGTCCTTTGATGAATGAATGGATAAAGAAAATATGTCACATACATACATACTTACATACATATGTGTGTGTGTATTTTTTATATATATAAATATATACATAATGAAATCTTGCTATTTGTGATAATGTGGATGAATCTTAAGGACATTATGCTAAGTAAAATAAGTCAAACAGCAAAAAGCAAATACCATATGATCTCATATGTGAAATCTAAAAACAAAACCCAACCAAAAAACTAAGCTCAAAGATACAGAGAACAGATTGGAGGGTAGCAGAGACAGGGGCCGGGGGGAAAGCTGGGAGAAATAGGTGAAGAGGGTCAAAAAGTACAAACTTTCACTTATAAAATAAGTGAGTCGTGGGGATGTAATATACAATTTAGTGACTGTAGTTAATACTGCATCACATATTTGAAAGTTCCTAAGAGAGATCCTAAAAGTTCTTTTCACAAGAAAAAAGTATTCTTTGTAACTATGTAAGGTGATACATGTTAACTAGACTGATTGTGATGATCATTTTCCAATGTATAAATATCAAATCATTCTGTTGAAACTATTATAATTTTATATTACATGACAACTATACCTCAATGCAAAAAGTAAACAAACAAACATAATCACAACTACCTCTCATTCAACACATAGTGACTTATTACTGACCAAAACAACAAAGTCACCATCAAAATATTTTCCCCAGCACCAGAAAGGCATGACAGTTAGTGGTCCTTTAGCACAGGGTCAAGGACCTGTAACAACTCTTTGCCACTTTCTGTGTGGATCTCATTGAGTCCCAATGAGCACTGGAACTTAGCCAACAAAGCAAGATAGTTTAGGTGCTGGTAAATAGATGGTAAATTGCAAACAGATCCTTTGACCTTGATGCTAATTACTCAGTTTCCTTATTTGGGTCAGATTAATAGTTTCTCTCAAATGGGATGACTGTCATTCAAAATAATTCCTAGCCATGGGGCAGGCCAAACCTGCAATGCATATACCGCTAGTAAACAAGGAAATAGTTACAACATCATCTACAGATTGGATTTCAGCCAGGACAGTAAGTATGATATTGGCTGCTTCTATTTATGACACAAATAACAGGTTAGCAGTTAATTTGACCAAAAATAAAATTATTTAGAATACGATGCCTCTGATCCCTATTGTATGTTAACGTATTTCCTCATTACCTCTTTGGACAGATGACCAAGGACAATTTCTTGGTTTCTACCTCCAGGACAAAGTGGATCTGCCTTCATAGTCATCTAAAATATCAGATTCTGTGATTTGTGGTATATGATTGAATGTAAGGCTAAGCATAAAATGCAGATATATTTCTGCCCCAGCTGGTGTGGCTCAGTGGACTGCCGGCCTGTGAACAAAGGGGTTGCCAGTTCAATTCCCAGTCAGGGCACATGCCTAGGTTGTGGGCTAGGTCCCCAGTGGAGGGCACATGAGAGGCAACCACACATTGATGTTTCTCTCTCTCTCTCTTTAAAAAGAAAAAAATACAGACACATTTCAAACACTATTCCTCACTTACCACACATTCATCCCCACCCACTGCTCGCTCGCGCTCTCTCTCTCTCTCTCTCTCTCTCTCCTGTACAGGAATGATACCACTAAGTTGTGAACCTTCTAAAATAACTAATTTTAACCCAGGCCAGTGTGGCTTAGTTGGTTAGAGCATCGTTTGTGAACTGAAAGGTCATAGGGTTGGATTCCCGGTCAGGGCACATGCGTAGGTTGTGGGTTTGGTCGCTTGTGGGGCCATGTGCCAGAGGCACCTGATCAATGTTTCTTTCCCTGTCACTCTAAAATCCATCAGCATGTCTTCAGGTGAGGATAAAAAGTAATTGTAGGTTTGAAGTCGCTTAGAGCAATCAAAGCTTGCACCAGTCTTTTGTTATTAGGCAAACTCAGTACAGAACTCTCACACCTTGTTCTCTAACGTGCACCATTGCTTTTAATAAAATTTGAGATCTTATACTTTCCAGTTATACCAGTATACATCATATTGCCTTTTTCTTTTCAGCATCATTCTGCTCTTAAAGTTGCTTAAAATATTAATCTTGCTTCAGATGGCTTAAATCTTTGCTTTTCATTTTTAATGTGTTTGTACTTTACCACTCTTAAGAATGAGAGTCCTCTTTATAAGCTGGGCCCTTTGTCCATTGTAACATACCAGAATTTTTGAGAGCATTATTGCTTTTCATCAGCCATGAAATGTCCCTGGGTCACCTTGCTTTTTCTGCTCAAGGGTCCATTTCTACTTACCTGCTGAGGACACCTTGGTTGCTTGTAGTGAACGACAGTGTGATGAGAACAGAGTCAGGCTGTGGGAAAGCAGATGCTTACCTGCTGGGTAAGCCAGGTGGCATCAAAGAAGCAGTGACCAAGTGAAAATTTCAACTTTTTAATATTACTAACTATATGCTCCTTATTTACTGGGTAATATCCTTAAGCCAGTATAATTATATCATGCTTAATAATAACACCCAACACTTTACATTCATATCACACCCAGTCCAATCCCAATGTGTTATTGTCACTTTGTGAGAAAAAAAGAAACTCTACTGATTTAAGGCCCTAAACTTATTTTGAACAGTCCCACTTCACTGTATTCAATTTATAAATAGCATTTCCATATATTATGTATACAGAATGACCTATAACAGTGACAATTCTATATAAGATTGGGTTATACCTATCTACAAGTTTTCATTTGAAACACGTAGAGTAAGTGCAAACTATGAAACAAAAACTTTATATATTTACAGTAGCATACTGACCAATCTAATTTGTACTAATTGAAAACAGAAATTAAATAGAATGGATATCATTGGATATGCAGAGTAGTCTCTGTGTTTTAAATGTAAAGCATACAGTCCAATAGTAAGCACAGGTTTGTCTGGGGCATTCCAGTGCTTCTGCCACATTCCTTTTTCCTGATCCTTCTCTTGGGATCATTTACTCCAAGTGTCTTTCATGTGGGAGGAAGGGGGTTTGGATGCTCTTCACAGTGACACCACTTTTTATTTAATGACAAACTGCTATTCTGCCCCTTCCGAGTTGTGAGATAATGCATCTGCCATCACAGACACTGTGATGGAAAACTGTTTAATGGTCAGACAACATTTAACCTCAACCAGTGGTTTTCTCATAAATGATATTTCCCATTAGCAATATATAGCATTGTTTTATTTTAGAAGCCTAAAAGTTGCAATTAATTTTTCCCCAAGGCAGGATGCTAACTACTCTAATTTATACACAGATTATCTACTGACACCTGTTCTAATCCTCCTCTGAGCAGGTGGGCCAAACTGCAGGGCCTGCTGATTGATAAAGGAATGTTCACCAGGTCAAGCTCTATCTAAGAAAAAAAGTCATAAAAAAACAAACAAACAAACCCTCTGTTAATGGACTATAATAAGAAGGTAGGTTTCATAGCTGATGGGGAAAGACTGATGCTCCCCGAGAGCATCTGATAAAAGAGCCCATTGTCTGTGCTATCGGGCTTGTTTCAGTAGAGTAACAAATGTAGTCCTGATTTTAGTGAAAACGTCTTTAATTATCCCCATCGACTGGATTGAAAGTAACTGAAAAATGCTTGTTGGGAAGTGATTAATCTTTGGACCTGACATGACTCACGGAAGCTCAAAGTCCACATCTTTGTTTATAGTAATTACATCCTTGATGTGATACATTATCTATGTGTCTGTCAACAGCTCTAAATAGTGATGTCCCTGTGAGCAAGCATGAGACGAACAATTGGGTATTTCACATACAGTAACACACCACTTAACAACAGGGACACGTTCTGAGAAGTGTGCATTAGGTGACTTCATTGTTGTGCGAACCTCATAGAGTGCATTCACACAAACCTGGATTGCACGGCCCACTACACACCCAGGCTGCATGGTGCGGCCTACTGCTCCTAGGCTACAAGCCTGTGCAACAAGTTACCACACAAAACAACAAAAGACTGTATCAAGCACGAGAGAAAATGATGGAATCAACAGATGCTGTAAATAGGAAATGAGTGAGGCCGGAATATCACAGTATACTGTTTTACAGCAAACCTTTTCCTTAATAAGTATAAAGAGTGTATCAAAGGTATAGTAAATATATACCAGTGACTATGTATGAACACAGAGATGTATTAAACTTTCTCCAGAAATATATGGAAAGCAGAAAAGGAATGGATACCGAATTAACCTTACGTGAAGCCGGAAACCCACTGACTGTAGAAATTGGCACTGTCACTCTCAACATAGTGCAGAACCAGCTGTGCTCAGAGGAAAACAAAGTCTTTGAAAACATATATTCAAGTTAATTATAATAATAGAAAATATTATTTCAAGAATTATTTGTAAAATAACTCCCAGATTCAGGCTAAAGAATGACAGTACTTTACTGCTAACATCATTCAAGAAACTGAAGCAACATTTTGGCTCAAAATTTGATTAGAGTAATGTGAAATTTGGGGCTCGAAATTTTGACCTTTTGCTTGGGACTTATAGATTGTTCTTCTAGAAATCTAATAGCCAAGTATCCAACTACAGTTATTTGGGGTATCTATTTAACTATTTTCTAAGTGATGTGAAGAATGTGCTCAATATTGGAAGACAGATGAAACTCATTGAAGAGAATTAAATGATTTTCCTTTTGCCTATTTTAAAAAGATAAAAATGCATGAGGCATATGAACTAATCTTGTTTAAACTTCACAGTAACCCGGCTTTACCTGCCTTGTTTCACTTTATCTTCACAATAACCAGACCTAGGTACTATTTTCATTATTCCCATCGTACAGGTAAGTACAGGTAATTTTCCCAAGCTCACACAGTGAGATGGGAAGCTAGAGTCAAAGCTAGGTCTGTTTGCTCAGTACATAAGTCTTCTGCTTCTGTCAGAACAATGCAGGTATGTAACCACAGAAATGTTGTAATTTATAATCCACAGATTTTATTTTTTTATTTTGTTTTATTTTTGTTCAAGTACAGTTGTCTCCATTTTCCCTCCACCACTTTCCCCTGCCCCACCCTCAATCCTTCCCCCCTTCGGCTTTGTCCATGGGTCCTTTACCCATGTTCCTTGACGACCCTTCCCTTTGTTTCCCCATGATCCCCCTCCATAATCCATTAAATACAACCTATTAAGATAAAACTAGCAAACGCTGAAGTGCTAAACAGAAGGTGTTTATTGTCATGATATCTACTCTATTGCTTAGAGAACAACTTCACCTGACATCGCATTGCCCACCCCTGCACATACACAAACACATTCCCATCTTACGACCAACTGTTTTCCCATGCTCGTGTGATTACCAGGACACCTCTCTGTGGTGACTGTGTGACTCTGCCCGCTTGCCATAGACACTTGCTCCTGGATACACTGGGTCTGTATCCCAACGGTCAGAATAGCCCTTGGATTTTGCATTTTTTAAACTAGACCTGAGAAAGTTATCCAATCTCACTTAGAGCTAAAGTACATGTTAGAAAACTTGGGGGATATTGGTGGTCATGAGCCATTCATTGTTTTTAGAAACAAAACTCTTCTGACTCAGGGAAAAAAAAGAAGAAAGAAAGCAAAGATCTGGTAGGGTTGTGCCTCTGGTTCCACTTGCTTCAATTTCCTGAGGAAATGAATTTCACTTTTGCTTAAACTAGTTTGAATTGAGATCCTATCACTTTTAACGAATGTGGTCCTCAGACAGTATTTTAGAAAGCTCTTATCTTAATTTAACATAGCTGTCTCTACAACATTTATTACATAGGCATTACAGGATGGGTTCTAAGAAATGAGAGGACAGAGATAAAGCATTATGTCTTTCACAATGGAGAAGGGAAAGAGACATTGATAAGGAGGAGCAGAAAATTTTTCCATAAATGCACAGAGATTGCTACAAAGAATAATGAACTTTGCATACTTCATCTAGCCAGTGGTTACATGTAACAAAATTCCAGTTGTCTTCCAGGGTGAATATGTGCCCCTAACCAAGGATGAATGAACTTTTCTTAAAACTCAATATGAAAACATTATAACAAATGTTTTAAACATTCTTCATCATTTATACATAGAAAAGGAATAATTTCAGACCAGGAACACTTCCAAGTACTCAGTCAGTAATGAGGAGCAAGAAAATAAAAATACAACCATAGCCTTTGTATTTAGCTATGAGGTGATTGAAGATTATCAAAGTTTTGTCTCCCTTCCACAAAATAAACTGACATTTGAACATCATAGTAAAATATGTATGTATGTGCATATATGTGTGTGTGCGTGTGTGTATGAATGTGTGTAACATCCACACTCAACTATAACCACCTTCTTCACAAACAAATCCTCGCTTTTTTCTATATTTCAACAAAGCTTAATAAGTAGGTAAGAATCTCTCCCACTATACATGTTTTTTTCTTTTTTGTTCACTGCTTTTTTCCCTACCAACAAAAAGCTATTCCTGACACAGCACAAGTATTGATAAAGAATTGCCAAATAGCCCTGGCTGGTGTGGCTCAGTGGATTTAGTGCCGGCCTACAAACCAAAGTGTTGTTGGTTCAATTCCCAGTCAGACCTCAAACCTGAGTTGTGGGCCAGGTCCCCAGTAGGGGGTGCGCAAGAGGCAACCACACATTGATGTTTCTCTCCCTCTCTCCCTTCCTTCCCCTCTCTCTAAAAATAAACACATAACATTTTTAAAATAACAATTGCCAAACTGATAGATTCTATCAATAAAAACATTATTAAATTATACTGAAATGAGATTACTCAAAAAGCAACAAAAGAAGTGTGAGTTACCACAGTAGTTCATGCATTTATGAGGATCCAGTTCCAGAAAGGTCCAGTGTCCACCTCATAGGATGTAAGGCTTTACTGCAGGTAGTAGTCCATTCTGCGTGGCGTGGACCCAGCTCCCAGTGCAAGCATTTACTGCAAAGTAACTTCTTAAAAACCATGCTAAATCTTCCAAGGATGAGTGTAACTGGTTCAACCACTTTTGCCTTTTCATTTACAAATATCCCTCTTCTGTGATGTGATTACCGGCATCCTCTTCTTTGTTTTCTGTAAAAGGTAACCACCTAAAATGACCTGTGCATAGTAAATGAGGACCATCATGTAATGTGCCCAGAGATAGAAATAAAGGCCTGTCATGGCAGAGGCCAGGGCTTTTGCCCCCCTTGAGAGAAAAGCCATGCCCTCCCTTTTCCTCCACCAGACTCGGTAGTCCGTGTGAAATGTCTCATTTCATCCATAATGACTCAGACACTGCGGGCCAGTGTCTGTATCAACCCCACAAGTCAGAATTTTGAGCTTCACTTTTATTTTCATACTCTCATACTCTAACCAACCTACAATCACAGTAAGAAGAAAAACGGAAAACTGAGACCGAGAGGCACATAATGAACAAAAATGAACATATCACTCCCAGGGGCAAGGAGGACAAAGTGTGACTGTGTGGGAGGTGGCGACTTGCTGCGGTTTGTGAGCGCTTTGCCAGGACACAGGAAATGCTCACTAGTAACAAGTGTTTAACACAGTTTACTTTGTTTTTCTTTCCTCTGAATTATGTTTATGTTCTGAGGTTAGTTTGCAGAGGAAAAGAGAAATGAAATTTCCCAACAGAGAAGTATTTATTGAGAGCGGATTCACTAAGTGTTGTGTTAGAACACTTAGTGAAGAAATATTTGGGGAAAGATGGTTAGTAATGTTAGAAAAGGACTATGTAATATAAAGCAATTTTCATCAAAATAGTTTTGGTTTTGGTTAAATATATGTTATAGATATTGTAGGTTTGTTATGTGTTATATGCTGTATATTATCTATTACATTATATATTATATTAATAAATAATCTCATTATTTAAATGTTTGATGGAATAATGAATCAAACTATTGAGAATTCAGTAAATAAATAGTCTTCAGAAAAGCTTTGACTAAACAGTTCTAACAAAATCTTTGGATTTGTTTCTGACTTACATTTGATCTCTCAGGAACATATATTCCTTGAGGAACACACATTATAATTATATGTCAACTATTTAATGAACAACCTCATATTTAATAAGTATGGATTTATAGTTACTTCAAAATATATTCGGTAAGCAGATACTAGTATGAGAAAATATATTTGAAAATTTGAACTGTAAATCAAGGTATTTGTACCTTTTTAAGTCATTTTTATTGTAATGTTTACTATAGCATAACTTATTATGATTAGATTTTCTTTAAAAGAAACATGTGAATGAACTATTTGTGTTTATAGTTTCCTAAAAATACGAAGTCTGGTTTTTCTCCACCAAATACTCAGTAGGTTTCCTAACAGTACTGGGGGGAAAACGGTACATTGATTACTGACAAGATTGACTGGATCTGATCCAGGGCCTATAACAAAAATAAACCAAGAAATTGGGAAGTGAAAGAAGAAATCTAGAGTCACAAATTAAAACTTATTTCCAAAGGCTGTTGCTAAAACCTCACTAATAGAAATAATTATTGAGCATTCAGTACATATAATAAATATGCTAAAGACTGTTATTCTTGGATAAGTTAAATATTTTCTTTAAAGTTTTATAGTGAGTGCATGTCGACACCTACACTTTAACTTTGGCCATTTAGGCCTATATTAGTTATTTATTTCTGTATACTTTCTTGTCCTCTGATCTGAATAATTTGTATCCCTCCCAGAGGCAAAATACCGTTTACCTCTCAAGGTCCTGAAAAGTCTCTCATTGCTTTACAATATCATCTAAATTAGGTCCTGGTGGGGAAGAGGTGGCTGGGGTGTAGTTTCTTATGTACAATTTCTAGAGTGCAGTTCTGTGAAAATAAAGTGTTATTTGCCTCCACACACCAATATAATGTTGGAATAGGCGTAGGACACTTACAGAGATTACTTTTCAAGGGATTGGGGATGGGAGGTAAATGAGTCATTGGTTTAGTAATTCTGGAGTCCAGCTGGGTGGGCAAATGCTGGAAATTGCTTGATTAGTTTTCAAGGCTGGAAATAGTTCTAGCTGGCCTCAGGCTCTTGCGTGTGCTCTGTAGGTCATCCTTTTGCCAACCCCGCCAAACAAAACAAAATAAATGTGGCACGGGTCTTTCACTAAGTAGTTTTACCAGCTTGTTTTATATCAGTAGAATTTTACAGGTCCAATTACCTCTTTTCATTTTGTACTGGCTCTGTTCCTTTCAGTTAAAGGTGTTATTCTTTCTGCGGATATAACTCTCCCAAAAACACTGTGGCCCTTCTATGACTACATACTGAGGATTATTCACTTAGATTTCGAAAGGCAAGGCCTTGGCTGTCTGTGATAACCTCTTCTCTGCTTTGGGCTCCTGTTGCGACCACAGTGGTAAAACAACCTCAAGCTTCCTAGACGCCCGGTTTTTCGGTCGAGAGGATCTGTAGCACACCCTTCATCTCCTTAAAGAACCTTGGGGTTTGCACCACCTTTGGTCTTTCTGACCTCTTAACAAAAGCTTTCACAGTCACAGCTGGAGCTTTATCTCTAGACCAGCGATTTTCAACATTTTTCATCTTATGGCCCACGTAAACTAATTACTAAAATTCTGCGGCACACCAAAATTATAGTTTTTGCTGACCTGACAAAAAATAGGTATAACTTGGATTCATTCACATCAGATACCTATTGTTGTGTTGGCTGTCATTATTTTTTTTTGTTTGACAGTCTAAGAGGATAGGTGTCAGTGGCCCCGACTAAGTAGTCAGGTATTGCATGTTTTAAAAATTCTTGCAGCACACCAGTTGAAAATTGCTGCTCTAAATAATGTTTCCTGGAAATGTCCTGGATTCAATATTCCCTCAGAAGGCAAATTTAAAATGTTATCATTTGCCACTTGAAAAGTTGAGAATTTTCAAAACCACCAAGTCTTCCTTGGCTCCTTCATGTTTAATAGTCTTTCCCTCTATTTCTCTATTTTAACATTTTACAAGAAACAGCACAAAGAAATCAGGTGTCATACTCAACACTCCGGTCAGACATCTCCATAGCGGGATTCATCAGGTAACTGGGCACATTTTCTGCTTCATGCTTGAGCACGGGCAATAGTGCTACTAATCTTTGGGGCCTTGCATCAGACAGGTTCGCCTTCCTGCAGTTTTAATAACACGTTTTTTACCTCCTTTTGTGGCCTCCATGGCACTATCCTCCATTTCCAGGATTCTATGAACAGTCTGTTGAAGGCAATTTAGGCTTTTTTTGAACCCATTGCTCAAAATCCTTTCGATCCCTACCCACTGTTCCAAAGCCACCACCACATTTTAGATCGTTGTTAAGGCAACACTCAACCTGCTGCACTCAACTCATACCAATATTAGTTATCTAGTGATGCATCAAATACCACTTTCCATACCGGCAGATTAAATAAAACCAAGTGTGATCTCAGTTTCTGGGGGTCAGGAATCCAGATGTGGCTTAGCTGGTTCGGAGCTCTGTGTCCAGGTATCTCAATGTCTGAAATGAAAATGTTGAATGATTGATGATTGATTGAGGGGGCTCATCTGAAGACTTTATTGAGGAGATATTTGTTTTCACATTCATTCACCTGGTTGTTGGCAGCATTTAGTTCCTTGTGGGCTGTGGAACTGAGAAGCCCAATTCTATAAGAGTGGTTAGCTAGCAACCCTCCTCTCCCTAGATCTGCTGGCTTCCCTCAGAACAAGTGATCGAGGGAGGGAGGGAGAATTCCAGGAGGGACGCCTCAAACTTTTTGTAATTTATCTCAGAGGTGCTATCTTATTACTTATGTCACATTCTATTCATTAGAAATGGACCACTAGGATCCAGTCAACCCTCAAAGGCAGAAGAGTTTACAAAGACAGGGGGTGGGAATCCTGGGCTGTCTTAGAGGCTGTTTCCCACAAAGTCCCACTCTGAAGTTTTCCTCCACACCACAGACAAACTTCTGGTTACATGTATTCTGGATCTCCAGCACAAGATAGAGGGGAAGCATAACTCATTCAGGGCAATTTTTACTACTGTGCAAAATATAATCCATTTTATGATTGTGCATTAAGCTTGCATGAATAAAGGTGGTGAAATACATAAAGTAGGCTTTAAGAAGCTATTTGTTTTAGTATTTCATTGCCACTTTTATTAGTGTCAGTATTGTTATTTTAAGATCAGAGGCAATTTTTCTGGGTGTGTCACATTTTTGCACATCTTATGCATAAGGTACTAATCATAATTTGTTGCTACCTTTGCAGTTATTTTTTGTATAGTAAATAGCTTTGGAAGATAGTGTGTCTCTCTCGAGAGCAAAGGTCAAACATACTTACTGCCAATATTTAAATTTTTGGTTTCCTAAATTTGCTCTCCCTCTTCTATAACCAATCCTCTGTGCATGCAGCATTTCAGGCCTTCTTAATGTGGGAATTAGTGTTCCAAGAAAAATAATGCTACTGCTCTGGTTACTGCTATTGCTGTAATATATTATCTTCCTTCTCTGACCCAAGACTCTTATATTTTTAACCAGTATCCATGAAACTAAAGCAGACTAATGTGTTGACTTCTAAGTAGGGTAAAATCTCAGGCCCTTTTACTTGCTTTGAGAATAAATGGTTTTGGTAAAATATATTCAATTTTTAAAGGTATTTATTATTGAAAGGGTAATATTCCATTGTATAAATTGTTGTAGTTTACTAACCCATGATTCACCTACTTTTAAATTAGTAGTCTTTGAAAGATACCTGTTTTAGTCATTTTAAATTTAAATTGCCTAGAAACAATTGAAATTGTTTTCACTCGGTTTTGTCTATTCGTGTCATTGAATACAAACAAAAATTGTAACTAACAATTACTGACCATTAGGAGAGTATTCTATTCATATCATTAGTATCCTTTGTATCCTACTAGTGTTCCTTTAGTAAAAAAAAATACCACAGGATTTAGATTATTTACACAGGAATATGTTAAACAAAAAAGTCTATATATTTTCTCTTTCTGCAATTTGGACAAATATCATTATTTATTTTGTTTTCAAAACATGCCAGTCTAAACTGAGGAGCACCTGTTTATCCTGGAGCATCGCCTGAGCATCACTGCAGTGTTCCGAGCACCAGAATAATAGACACCTGTGCAGTTGGTCATGAAGGGATTGTAACCTCATGCCAAGGGAGAGCGAGATTGGCAGAAGATGTGCTATTGTCTAGCAGAACCCTGATGGTATCTTTTATAAAACCATGCAGCTATTTTGTTAAGAAATTCTTACGTAGGTAAGTGTTCTGTTCACTTGGTTATATATTCTTTTACTTACCTTTATTTAGCATTTCATTAGTATGCTTCAATCATGAAAACAGATGCCAGTCTAGGTTTTCTGAGTAGAAAGTTATTTAGTACTGGGAACTAAATAGGCTTCCAAAGCCTCCGATAGAGCAAAAGAATACAATCTGAGAAATTTTCAGGAAATTCCCAATTGTACTCATGACAAGGTGACTATCGCCAATGAAATTAGGCACCTGCAACTCCAAGGTGGACAATTCTCAGGAGGATGCCTGCAAGACACAGATGAAAGTCTGCACCTACTGCCTCTCAAAGCCCATAGACCTGCTGACAGCAGCATAATAGCATTGCCTTTCACTTATGTCCCCACAGTTTTGCACAGTTGCTTCTCCAGACAGAGTGTCACTGAAGCATGATGTCAAGGGAGTTTGATGCTGTAGTTTCTGGAGTTCATATTTCTACAGCACAAGGGGTAACTTAGAAGAGGAGAAACGGTACTGAGTATCAACAAATGATATCCAGAACAGTTCACCCTTTATCATCTGGGCATCCCTACACATCCTTCTATAGTAAATCAAAAAACAAATCTAAAACACAGGGAGTTTCAGAAACTTGCAGGTATATGGATTTGAAATTTAGAAAAAGTAAAAGATAAACCATGATAAGTAGAAGATGTAGAGACTGTGTGTCATCTAAGAAGTTTTGTACAATAGAATTCAAATTTGGATTAAATAAAATAGAATTTTAGAATCTGTTTCTCTGTTACTAAAAGTAAATGTAGGAGGTTACATTCCATTGGCCTGGCTATTTGATTTCAGATCTAGATTTCCAGACAATGTCCTAAAGCAATACCCTGAATTTACAAGGTTGTAGTCTCTTAGATGATGCAAAATACATTAAAGTAAGCCACTTCTCAATTTTATTAGGTCACATGGTATTAGGGTTCATGATAAAGATGAAGAATACCTATTGTCCCATTTCTCCCTGTGATGTTACTTCCCTGTACAGAAGCAATGCTGTGTGGAATACTAAATAAAGCATAGGAAGTCAAATACATCATAAGTTTAAAGAGATATGACTAGCATAGGAATAAAATATGTGTGAATTTAGTTGATTACAAACTATTACTTTTTGCTTTCTGTTAGAAATTAGGTATATTTTATGTAGCATCAGATATCTGGCTAGTTCTACTATATTGGGGGCTAAGACAAAACTGGCATTTGATAGTGCTCGGGTGCTCCACGGTGAAGCAAAGTCTGCAGTGTTGAGCCCATGTATGTGTTTTCCATCCCTATCACTATAGCTATTCAGTGTGTGAGACCAAATTGACCACGTAATGAGGAATGGAGGAAAAAATAGGCTGACCAAAATACAGGGTCCGGCACAAATAACTCCCCTTCTTAATTACATAATCTTTTATTACAAAATCATAAGCATGGAATTCTGTAACATAAGAGTATCACACTCAAGCACACCATTTGACATTTTAGGTGAAATGTTCAAATTAAAACTAGAAGGTATTACACCCATATTATTACCCTACCAACCACACTCAAGCAAGCATTACTTCTGCTGGACCTGTACATAGAAGTGTATCTGGATTATGAATACTCTCATCTGTTGTAGTTAGGCCCCTTTGGCGAGCACTTCTATGGGGCACAAATATGAACTGAGCCTATTCTTAAAAGTTACTCTGCCACCTTTTTTTTGGCCAGTCTTCTTATTTGTCCTTCCAAGTTCTTGGTTATCTGAATAATTGCTGACTCCTTGCATCTGCTATACCTATTTCATGAACACGGAAAAGTAAGATACTCTAAAATCTTTCCCGTTGGAAAATTTACCTTCTCTAATGCCCTTTATAAGACAAAAAATTACTCAAATTGGATTAAAGAATTAGACATAAACATAGTTCCTGATACTGTAAAACTCGTAAGATAAAACAGAGGGGTGAAGCTCCTTCACTTTGGTCTCAGCAATGATTTACCAAAAGCATAAGCAACAAAAAAACAAAAATTTAAAAATAAACACCTTAAAATCTTCTACACAGTAAAAGAAACAGTCAATACAGTGAAAAATTAACTACAGAATGAAATAAAATATTTGTAAACCGTATATTAGAAAAGGGGTTAATATTCCAAATAGATAAAGAACACATACCACTCAGTAGCAAAACAAACAATCTGATTTAAAAATGGGCAGAGGAACTAAATACACATTTTTTCAGAGAAGATAATCAAATTGCAACAGATACATGAAAAGATGATCAACATCACTATTCACCAGGGAATGCCAATCAAAACCACAAAACCATGCCTAACATCTAGTTAACTCAACAATACAAGACATAAATGTTGGCTAGAACTTGCAGAAAAGGGAACAGTTTTACACTGCTGGTGGGAATGTGCATTGGTACTCATACCTCCACTAGGAAAACGAAATGGAGCTTCCTCACACATTTTTAAATTGAATTGCCCCATGTTCCAGCAATCCTACTTCTGAGTGTATATCCAAAGGAAAATGAGATAGTGAAGAGTTATCTTCGATTCCATGTTCATTGCTGGATTATTTATAATAGCCAAGACATGGAAACCAAAGTGCTCATCAGTAGATAATGAATAAAGGTAGTGTAAATATAGACACAGTAGAATATCTTTCAGTTATGAGAAAAAAAAGGACAACCTGCCATTTGCAACAACATGGAAGGCATTATGCTAAGTGATATAAAAGTCAGGCAGAGAAAGACAAATACCGTATGATATCACTGATATGTGGAATCTAAAAAAAAAGCCTCTGGTAAAAACAAGAGTAAAATTGTGGTTACCAGGAGAAGGGGAGTGGGGATGGGACACTGGCACGGATTTGCAAGGAATAATAAATAAGCCCCAGAGATCTAATGCACATATGGTAAATATGGCTAACAAATTAGAGTCATCAAACTTCCAATAATTGACAAACATAATTATTCCATACACTAGAAAGAAATGATAATTATGTGAAGTGATAGAAGTGTTAATTGTCACCACAATTGCAATCATATTACAATATACAAATGTATCAAATCGATATGCTGTACACCTTAAATTTACACAATGTTTCATGTCACATATTTCAGTAAGAACACTTTTTAAATAAAGAAAATTTCAGAATCTAGCCATCCTCATGCTAACCGCTTCAAGATGAGAACTTCTGTACAGAGAATGTTCATGATGACGGTATCAAAACAAAAATCAATCACCTGGTCCTACTCCCCACCTTTAAACCAAACTAACTTCTAGTTTATGAAATTTGCTAAGTACCTTTTCTCTTTGAGGGACCTGATGCAAACAGCATCATCTTACACCATTTTTTCCTGGTATTATATCTTCAAAAACTCTTTTTATCTGACCTAGACCCCTCATGTGTAAAGCTCCTGTTTACTAAATGATTCTTTTTGTTTCAAATTAAATGGAAATTGAAATTTAAGAGAGTATTTTCTTTTCAAGGCACATTCTTGTTTTCGACAGTTCATTTTGCTGGTTTCCTCGGCTATATGCCATGAATCACGTGGTTGGGGTTCACCAGAGCCTCTCAAGTTCACTTGCAGTCGGCTTTCATTCTGTGTTATAGGAGATACATTTGAATAATCTCATTAATGATCTGAGGAAAAAGCTCAAGGAAGATGAATTTTACTTCTTTAGTTTCTTGCACCGAGTCTAAGCATTTTACATAACATTAAGTCGACAAAGTATAAGCCAGTTGTAACTTGCAGCGTTTCCAATGTAAGATCTCACATCTTTCTCTAAGGCAGATATCATCAGTCTCACCTGACATAGGGGAAATCCAGCTCAGAACTGGTCCTCTTGAGTAGCTCACACAAAGTTCTAACTTCCAGATCAGCTTTTCCTGTAGTGAGTAGTCCATTTCGGAGAGCAGGTGTTGGGGGTAACAGGCAATGCCTCTTCTTTCTTCTCTTCCTTTTCTTTCCCTATGAGCTCAGGAAAATCATATGCAAATACATATACTCACTTTCACACATCTAGGCAGGGAAATGGTCAGAAAAGTGGGATATTCTGAGCTGAGTTAGGAAAGGCTGAGGTCTTTAGCCTTCTAATTTATCTGCATATCTGTCCAGAGACACACACAACCTCTACATCGTTTCCTCAGCTTCATTCCTTAGTCGTGTCAAAACAACTACTACAGTATTGTTTAACCTACTATAGGCTAAGCAGCATTTAAGGATACAAATCCAGATAAAAGGGTCTTTCCTATATTTAGTAAGTTGTTGCTTTGCTTTACACAAGAATTAGAGGAGTAGCACTAGCAGCTAACAGTGTCATTGGATCGTAATTTAAGAATGGTAAAATCTAACTTAGTTTAAAAAATCGTCAAGGCATGATCCATAAAAGGATGAAGAAACATGGAATTTGAAGTAAATAGGCTCAGTCAGAGTTTGAAATCCATTAAGAACAATTCAGTAACTTCCAGAGTATAGTGATTCCCTGGGTCCTGGAAACAGCCCACAAACTAACCCTGTTATGTAACTGGAGCTAATATTTTCCTAAGAATAAAGAGCTTTATATTCAGATGCTAACTCCAGTTACATAACGACACATGGACGCAGTATTCACCTAAATTCCCACATACTTCATAACATACAGCGTAGAGTGGCCCACCTGCACAAAATTAATATCTAGTGTCTGTTGTGACCTTTCCTATCACATTTTATTATATGATTGTCCTTATTGAAATTTCTCTTATGTGCCTATGCCTTTCAAACGGCCGAGGAGAATAAAAAACGACAGGAAAAGGTCACACCGCGGCACAGAGTGCGGCTCTGATTTCAGGCGAATGTGAAATTCAGATGCTGAGGAGCGCTGGATCGCTTCCACGAACCTGTCAGGAGAAGGCGGCGGCCTGTAATGATCACAGGCCTCTTTGTTCAATTGAGTGTGACTCCACGAAGCAAGCGTTCAAACTGAGTCTCCTTGGTGAACTGTCTGCTGATGGAGATGTAGCTCGGTGAGAGGAAGTGCTCCCGAGGGACTGCGATTCTACTGAGAAAGCAGGAGCAGAAGCCGATTTCAGGCTTGGGAGTGTACTTCAGTCTAGGGGAAGTGTAAAATTCTAATGCAGTAAATAAGAATGAGTTGAAATGCTCCAGGCGCTTTCCTTTTTTGTCTAGTAGATATTCCCCAAAAAAAGTTTTGAAATATTTCTTGCTTCTCTAAAATCTCAACAGAAAATTTTTATTTTATCTTACTCTCTAATTTTACCTAGATTTTTAAATAGTACATATTAAGTCAAAACAGATCAATTTGTATTGAAATAGACCAAAAGGGATAACAGCATCCAATTCATTTTGTGTGCATGATGTTATTTAAAAATAATAAAACTGCATTTTATCCTGCAGCCTAAAGTTTGCGCTACAAAATGTTAAAAAGAACATTTGAGCGGAACGAGATAGAGGGCATCTGATCCAATTCTTTCATTTCACACATAAGCAAGCTGGCACCTATAGTACCTTGCAAGTAAGTGGCACATTAACCTTCGGAATGTAGGTGGCTTTCCTGCCATTCTAAGGTTTTATCATGATAAAAGGAACGGAAGTTCTGGAAATACATACAAAGTTAGCATGCATACCAGCTGTTCAAAGTGCGGTCTGGGACCAGCAGCACAACCCTCGCTGGAAATGCATATTCTCAGGTCCCACCCCAGGAGTCCTAAATCAGACACTTTGAGGGTGGTGCCCAGGAATCTGTCTTTAACAAGCCCCTACTGCGACCCCCTGGTGATTCTGACGCACGCTGAAGTTTGAGAACCAGAGATACTGATGCATACAACAAAACCCTGCACACCTCATGCCTTTGTTTTGTCCATGCAGATTTTAGGTTCAACTTGCCAAATTCTATCAAAGGAAACTATTGTGGAGAGATTTTAAACAATTACGGCATAAAACCTACTACCTTTTTGATATTTGATTTTCCTATCCAAGAACATGAGATAGTTTTTGATTACCATATTTTTAGGACTATAAGACACACTGGACCATAAGACACACCTAAGTTTTAGAGGAGGAAAATAGGAAAAAAAATTTTGAAGCAAAAAATGTAAAATATTTAATAACCTGTGACCTCACTCCACCACTGCCACCCCCCCCACACACACACAGTGAGCCAGGTAAGCCACAGTCAGACTATAAGACGCACCCCCATTTCCTCCCAAATTTGGGGGGTGCATCTTATAGTCCAGAAAACAGTAATTTAAATATTCTTTAGCGTTTAATAAAATTAAATAATTTTGTCTATAATACTTCTGCTTCTGTTCTCTGTGATTTGTTCCTGTGTACCTTGTTCCTTAGTTTGTACTTAAAATTCCAGTTCCTATCAGTTTGTGCTGGTTTACTGAAATACTTTTTATACTCTGATCTTGAACATAGAACCCTTTCTGAAATATTTAATTCAAGAAACTTATCTGGTATACTGGCTGAAAACTCCAGTGGTATGATCATAAAAGGAATACTTCTTAGTACAGCTCACAAGACTTATAATGGCTAAACATAAGTTTGAAGGAATATGCCTTTTATCAGGTGAAATTAATTCCTATTGATTCCTTTCTAAAAAGTTTTATCATAAATGATTTCTTATATCAAATAATTGTTTTCTGATCTATTGAGAAAATCATATTTTTATATGTGCTACTGTTATGTCATTCTTGCATTCCAGAAGCTTCTGCCTCTTCCTCTTCTTCATCCTTTTTCTCTATTTCCTCTCCTTCTTCTCCTCTGGTTTCTAAAGAGTTTATATAATATTGGAATTACCTGTACTATGAAAAATTTTATGTCCTCTACATGAAAAGTAATCTGGGAAAATTGTTAGCAGTAATATTTTAAAGTACTGATTCAATTTATTTACTTACTGATGGATTATCCAAAATTTCTAGTTCTTTTAATCAATTTTGGAATATTATATTTTCTCTAAAATTTTTAAACTTTTCTAAATTTTCAACTTTCCTGCCAAACAGCTGTTTATACTATTTCCTTAAATGTTTAATAATAGTTGCATTTTTGGTTAAGCACACTTTTTTACTTCTTAATGTAATTTATTTGGTTTTGGTCCATTATAGCGCCAGATTCCATTTTGTGGTACTTTGTTGAAGTTTTCCTTTTTTTGTATCAGCATTCATAAGAGTTCTCGGTCTGTAGTTTCCTTTCTTGTGATGTCTTCGTCTGGCTTCGGTATGGTATTCTGGCCTCACAGAATGAGTTGAGAAATATCTCCTCCTCTTCCATTTTTTGGAAGGTTTTTGAAAGATTGTGGTTAATTCTTTTCCCACTGGAAGAATGAAAAAAATGAAGCAGTTTTGACTTAGTTATTTCTTTACTAATTCAATTTCTTTGTCATTGGTCTATCAATATTTTCTATATTCTTGAATTGGTTTTGGTAGTTTGTTTCTTTCTGGGAATTTGTCACCTAAATGATAATTTGTTGACATATAATCAGTCATTTCTAGTATTACTTTATAAGCCTCTTTATTTTTGTAAGGTTGTAGTAATACTCCCTTTTTCATTCCTGATCTTAGTAATTTGAATCTTCTCTCATTTTTGTTCATCAGTTTATCTAATGTTCTATTATCTTGCTTCTTACCACTCCAGTTTTTCCTTCTGCCATTGACCCCTGATGAACTTAACGCTGCCTTTATTTCAAATCTTCATTTGAGTCAGGCTTTCTCCTGATCCAAGACTTTTCATACACCTTTCCCAGTAAACTTTTACTTATCTTTTCTCTTTTTTTTACCTAGTAAATTACTACTTAGCTTTTATATCTCTATGTATGTGTCATTTAATACAGAACTATCTATGCCCAACCTGTTTTATTTTTTCTTTTTGATAAGAACCGTCACCAAAGTATTAATACTAAATCGTTTTGTGATTATTTAATAAAAGTATTTTCCTTCTACTGTGAAAGCTCTAGTGAAAATGATCGCATTCCTCTGCTTAATATTTACTATACAGAGCATGGCCACATCATGGGTTCTGAATTGCTATTACTTCTGTTTAAGGTACTAGAAAAAGACCAATATAAAACCTCATAATTTCAATCCCCAATTTTCAATAAAGAATCTTGCTGGACCACCTAGACTTAGTTTTCATGAACTCCTGCTAGAGGGCTGAAGCACATAGTTCAAAATAGTACTACAGCGCCCCAGGCATCAGGCCACAAAAGCTGTGCAGCAGGTGCCTGTGAGTTCAAAACGCACATGAAAGGGAAATTACAAGTGTCCTCTTCTGCAGTATAAATTCCTTGTGATTAGCCTGCTTTGCACACAAAACTGCAATTTTTTATTACATAGACCTTGGCACAATGATTTGCATGTGGGAGGCACTCAATACTAAGTAAATTTAGTATTCTAAATGTAGATGGGTGTCAAAAACTGGAATTTTTAAATTGCAACATAACTTTTATTATCTCCTTGTCACAAAGGTCAATGTCACTATCTTTGCTGACATAAAAATGAAAAATAATAAGCTTTTATGTCTGTCAAAAACTGAATATTTGTGAGAAACTGTATAAAATCGACATGTGGGAATATATGTATAAAATAAAAAATAAGTGGCTCAAAATAACTTGTGGACAGATACAGATGAAAAATTGGAAGATCTTTAAACATTTTTTAATTGATTTGAGAGAGAGAGAGAGATCAATTTGTTGTTACACTTGTTTATGCATTTATTGGTTGATTCTCTTATGTGCCCTGACCAGGGATTGAGCCTGCACCCTTAGTGCATGGCTATGATGCTCTAGCCCACTGAACTACCTGGCCAGGGCCCAGTTTTTGAAGTTCAGTGTAGATGTAAGAAGTATGCAAAAAAGTCTTTAAGCCTACAACCAACCTCTTTTTCAGAATACTCGTGTATATCATTTTCAATGTTTGACTTATCTTAAGAGTAATCATACTGCTGATTTAGAAGAGAAATCGATTTTAAGATGTAGTGTTATTTTTACACTTCTAGAAATACAGGGGTACACAAAAAGTAGGTTTATAGTTGTGAGCACATGAAACAGTTTATTCTTGTCTATTATTTATTATTTTTATTAACTAATTTTATTAATTCTTTTATTACTTATTTGTATTACTACTGTAAGCCTACTTTTGCCCACCCCATATATTGCTAAAAATAAACTTCTACCCAAGGCTTAGTGAGGGATGAAATTCATAGGTAACAAACATAGGGAGGTAAAGTCCCCAAGAGTATCTTTTCTGTATCGTCAGTTACACCTTTTTAATGAAAAACTATGAATTTAAATTAGACAGTTTGATAGATGTGAATTAAAGTAATGGAAATTAAAAGTGCAGGTTAGAATAACATTGTTTGCATAAGTGCTAAAATAGCAAAAGTGATTAAATAGGTTTCCTGGGATTACCCTATGGATAAAGAGTTGTTCAATTACTCATATAGACACATACATAGCAATGCACATTTTCATAAAATTTAAACACTTAAAGGCTATCTTCTTTGGATACAGAATGCTACACTACCTTGCTAAATTCCTTTAAGTGCAACAAAACGCAGAATTTTATTAATTTTCTGCAATAGTCAATGTATTTAAAAATGGAATAATTACATGACTCATTCTCAAATTCTAAAAAGTAAAATTTTACAATTGACATCTCTTATTATTTAAAATTACTCCTTTTTCTATTCCATGCCTCCAATTTATATTATTATTATTTCAACTCCAGAACTGAGGCCCCAAAGTCTATTTCCACATTAGATTAAGTTTTAGTTTAGAGTTTTAAGGAAGAGTCATAAAATTAGATCACAGAGCTGAAAACCCAGTACGTGAAGCATACGTGCCTACCACACATGATCACTTACGTTCTAGATACCTTCTCACCTCCATGGTCACATATTCCTACCTCAGCTGAAGAATGATTTAGTCAATGCCCAAAAGAAAGAGATCTCAGCTGAATCTCCTCACTCAACTCAATGTTACAAGGCACCCATTTATGGAAATATTTATTAAATAAATTTTATATACAAGGGGGAACCCCCCCAAAATGGAATTATCCTCTGGAGAGACAGCCTCTTGTATTACAGGCTTCCCCTGCCAGCTGAGTGTTCTAGGAACCCATCTGCATCAATGTTCCAGCTGGTGTTGCAGTGAGAGGCTGCATTCAGCTTCAGTGAATGTTTTCTGAAGACTCTTTCAACACGTTTGTCCATTGCATGATGGGTGATTCACAAGTGCACCTGCGAATACTATGCTGAGTGTTCAGCAGTTTTTGACCAAAAATGAGATGACCCCAATACCGCCCTCTCTTCACCTGACTTCACCCCAAGTGACTTTTTTTTGTTTCTCTGGATGAAAAAAGTCCACAAAAGGAAATGTTTTGCTGCTGTAGAAGAAGTGAAACAAAATATGGCACAAACTCTAAAAGGCACCAAAATTGATGAGTTCAAAAACTGTTTTGAGCAGTGGGAAAAAAGTCTTGATAGGTGTATTGCATTGAATGGAGAGTACGTTGAAGGTGACTGAAGTTTAAACATGTAAGAGTAAATATACAACTTTTCATACATAAATTCCACTTTGGGGGATACACCCTTGTATTGGGGTACAAAAGGGGAAATATCTTTACCCAGAGCTCTGTGGACCACTTCCTCATCAACTTCAACATTTTCACTCACTATTAGAAAATAAATGCATTTTTAGACATTAGAACATCCAGTCTTGTGTAAAAGAAGAACTCCACACTCTCAGTTCAGAACAACCTCCTTCTCTAGCTTGGTCTTATTTCACTTTGTGAAGCTTCACTCCTTTATTTCACTCCCTTCACTTTGTGTAGGGAGAAAGTCACATGACCCCTTTCTCCTCTAAATGTCCTGTAGGAACCCAGGACAAACCACTGATGTTTGCTGCAGAAAATGCCAATAACTGATGTCTACACCCACTACATTGGTCTCTGCGTCTGATCATACATGTCAACATGGTTCTGCTGATACAACCTTGCCTCTGGAAACAAGGCCCTCTTATGCAGGGTCCTTTTCAAAATGGCTCACAGCTGACTGTGTTTTGCAGGGTCTGTGTTGCATTCTCCAAATCCTTAAGCATCCTTAGTTGATCTTCAGTCCCAAAGCAGACACTGAACTAGCCATTTCACTGAATCAGACGTCATTCCCCGAACCATTCCATGTCCAAAGCACATGAGCCAAAGTCTACAAATGTTTATCTTGGACTAAGCCTCATACAGCTTAAAGTGATGCAGGTTTATCTCCAAAGGCACCACAAACAGGCAATTCCCCTGATGTAAATCCACACTCCGCAACTGCTACAACTTTCAAACAGATCTTGTGTATGTTCTGAATTAGTAATAAACTAAGGATCATAAAAACCAGTTTCAAAATATTTTATCTGGCACTACTTCCATGATGGAGCATTCGTTTTACCTTCCTGTACCTCTGAGACCTCTGGCAACCAGAAAAGTCTCATTTAATATATTTGTATACATCGACTAACTTTTGCACACATGAAGATTCAAAATTATCCTATTTTTCTTCTGCAAAAGAGGAAAGGTAAGGGAATGGCTTAGGCTTTCACAAAGGACAAATTGCAAAAGAAGTGATTAAATTCCAATATAGATTATGTATACTTTAATCAGTTATCTCCTCCATTTGGATGATGTCAAAAGATAATAAATGTATACTATGTATTCGTTCTATGTAGATGTGATTCCTTCTATCTGATCCCACAGTATCCCTGAAAATATGGCACAATAAATACCTGTGCCTATTGAATAAGAAAACAAAGGGTCCAAGATTTGTGTAAGTGTCACTGCAAGAAAATGGTGGGTCACAGGTCAAATCCAGGTCCCTCAGACAGAGCCCAAGCATTTCCAGGGACATTTTTCTATCTGTACTTATGTACAATCAGCAGTGGAGAAATTAAAGGCCCTGCTTACTCTTCTTAATTTTTTATAGATCTAGGTAATTATTACAGTCAAGTTTTAGTTTTAATGTAACTCCTATTGTCCCACTGACAATTTTTCATCTAGGCATTAGTTTGTCTTTAAACAATGTAATGTGTTTGTATTGAAAAATTATTATACAAGATTGAAATGGGTTAATTCAAAGAAGATTTTTTGGGTAAGGATAAGAGGAATTTTAATATTAAAGACTCCACAATGCAGGTATTAAATTAAGATATTTATTCAATCTTGTGGAACCCAAGGGATATATATGTATATGCATATGTGTGGCATATATTAATATATATTGTAGATAATATATATGTACACATATATAAGAGAATATATATACATATAAGAGAATATGCATTTGTACAAGAGATCAGAATACAAAATTGAGGACAGACAAAATTATTTAGATTGGTAGAATGAGCAGAAGAAGGGTATTTATTTGACCCACCTCTAGGTACCTAGTTATTCTAAGCACAAGAAATAGTTCTGGGTACCTACATTGTAATAGGTGAATAAAGTAGACATGTTCTCTGTTTCAATAGGGTTTACACGTTATCAGAATTAACAACGGAACAAGTGAAATAAGTGTGTTGGTTTGGGTGTATGGTGGCTGCCTTCTAAATGCTCACCACTTAACTCATGTCAGTAATTAGAGGTAATTAACAACCCCTCTGTTTCAAACAAATAATTGTAATTACTCTTGCCTAAAGCTTTCCAAAATATTTAGCAATTTACTTCATTTTGCCTCGTTTATCAAGAGCCAATCTTAGGTTAGAAAGAGAGAGTATTCCCTTAGTAAGGCAAAAATAATTCCTTAAAGTGAATCCACGAAAGGAGCTTTAATGGCTAAGGCTATGTATGAAACTGGTCAACTAGCATAACTGAAATACTTCCCAGAGCCAAATTATCTTAGAGATTTAGACTAGTGAATATGTTTTACCTGTCAAGACTCCTTAGATTTACATACCATAGTTATGAGAATTAGAATAAGAATCTGTTTATCACTTTGGTGAGGTCCGATCACTAGCACACATTTTTTAGTGTTTTTTAGATTTTCTTAGTTGTTACTCTGGTTTGTAACTGAGCGTGAAGAGAGGCTGCCTGAGAAAAAGTTGCAGTGTTTCAAAAAGAACCTAATGGCACTGAAATGTTTTGTCTTATGATTCCTCAACAAGCTCAAAGTGACCAAGCAGCCAGGTCACGGCTGCTGGGACTGTTCCTGCTACAGATTGAGAGGTCCCCTATTTGTGGCACTTATTGGCAAAACAAGTTAATTACAGCAGTGGCCCAGCTGGAGTGAAGCTATGGAGGACCTGGCTTCTCCCAGGACAGCCTGCAGGGGGTTTGGATGCACAATACAAAACCGCAGGTGCATTAACACCGAACAGGAACACTGGCCAATGGAAGACAGGCTATGGCAGGGAGCTTTGGGATAAATTCACTTCCCTCCCTTACCCTTTTAAGCCCTAATGCGTCATTCACATGGTCTCCCTAAAGATATCCAGGGAAATCCTGAATATCCAGGATCCAAATAAAGATATCCAGCTTACATTCTAATACTAGTAAAATAAACATAGAAATACGTGCACATTTATTTAGTAATAGCAGGTAGAAATAAGTGATATGGAAAAAAATGAGGCAGGCGTGAGGAGGGATGTGTTGACTAGAGAAGATCACTTCAAGGATCGGACACTTCATTCTCTATGAGGAAGCATTATAAAGAATTTTGTCAAATGAGCTGATTTGACAAATCTATGGCCAACACAATACAATGGGGAAAGGACAGTCTCTTCAGTAATGGTATTGGGAAAACTGAACAGCCACAAGTAAAAGAATGGCTAGACTATCTTAAACCGTACACAAATATTAACTTAAAATAGAGTGAAGACATGAATGTAAGACATGAAGACATGAAACTTCTAGACAACATAGGGAATAAGTTTCGTGACATCAGTCCCAGCAATCATTATTTATGACTCCAAAAGAAAAGTCAATAAAAGCAAAATAAATAAGTGGGGTTATATCAAATGAAAAAGCCTCTGAACAGTGAAATTTAGCGATTTCACTTCTGGATATTTATCTAAAGAAAGCAAGAACTAATGTGATAGCATATATGAACTCCTATGTTCATTGCAGCATTATTTACAATAGCCAAGATATGGAAACAACATTAAGTACCCACTAATGGAGGAATGGATAAAAAAAAGTGTAGCATACATATACACAAATGCTACTTGCTACTCACTCATAAAAAAGGAATGAAATCTTACCATTTGCAACAACATGGATAGACCTTGAGAGTATTATTGTAAGCGAAGTAAGTCAGAGAAAAATAAATATCATATGATTTCACTTACATAGAAATCTAAAAACATGAAACAAGCAAGCAAAATGAAACAAAACTCACAGATACAGAGAACAGATTGATTGTTGCCAAGGGGAATGGGGGTTGGAGTGGCCGAAATGAGTGAAGGGGGTAAAGAGATATAAAGTTTAAGGTATAAAAGAAATTCAAGTCATGGGGATATAATGTACAGCATGGTGACTACAGTTAGGAATGTTGTGTTGCATGTTTAAAAGTTACTAAGAAAGCCCTGGCTGGTGTAGCTCAGTGGATTGAGCACTGGTCCGTAAACCAAGGTGTCACTGGTTCAATACCCAGTGGAGGCACATGCCTTAGTTGCAGGCCGGGACCCTGTGGGGGGCATGCAAGAGGCAACCACACATTGACATTTCTCTCCCTCTCTTTCTCCTTCCCCTCCCTTCTCTCTAAAAATACATAAATAAAATCTTTAAAAATGTTATTAAGAGAATAAATCTTAAAAGATTTTAATCACAAGAAAAAATTGTAACTTCATATGATGCCAAATGTGGTTTTCAGTTTGCAGTATACAAATATCAAACCACGTTGTATACCTGAAACTGATAATATTTTATTCTTTTTTATTAAATTTACTGGGGCAACATTGGCCAATAAACTATATAGGTCTCAGGTGTACAACCCTATAACACATCCTCTGCATACTATACTGCATGTTCACCACCCCAAGTCACGTCTTCCAAGTCAAGTCTCCTTCCATCACCATTCATTTTTAATAAGCCATGCATAATTCCTTCATTTTAGGGTCATAGATTAGGATAAGATACTAAACATTTCTAAAATTTGCATTTAATGAATTGCTCAATTATTTTTGGAACTACTCATCATGTCTAAAAATATTTTCTGGATAAAAGCATCTCAAGATTTTATGTAAATCCCTCACTAGCATTTATCTTATCTCCGTTTCTCCTGTGTCAGCTCTCATACTGCTTTTTCCTTCTCCATGTATTTCCCTCCTTCTTGCATATCTGAGTCTATAGCCAGCCCACTCTTCTACATCAGTTCATCCCCTCTTGCTTTTCCTTAAGGCATCTCATACTGTTTGTCATGCATTAGGGGATATTATGGAAAGAAATGAGCACTGCAACCTGAGTAATAAAAATAATTAAAGAACCTCTATGCCTTAGTGTTGTAATTCCTTCTAAGGCTTTAAATTTCCTGGTTATTTTTATTAAACCTTAATATCAAAAATATTTGTATAAAAATACAGCCATTTTTCATTTGCTGTATATTTCATATTTTTTTTTACCAAATGATAACATTAAAATTGTAGTTGTAAAGATTTTAGGGGAGGGAATTTCCGGGGAGAAGGGAAGGGTTTACAGGAACAAATATAGAGGACACATGGACAAAACTAGGGGTGTTGGAAAGGGGAGGGAAGAGGGGAGGAATGGGTGGGTGGGCTGGAATGGGAATAAAGGATAGAAACTGTACTGAATAAACTAAAATGAAAAATTTAAAAAAAAAAGATTTTAAGCCTGGACACTAATTTAAAATATATTGTATTGTCTATGAACATTTAAATCAGGAAAGCTAGTATTAGGCTAATTAATCTGTGTAATAGTTACTTAATAGTAATTTGCCCTTAGTTCTACATAATACAGAATTCATTTTCTTCCAATAATGTCACCTGTATTGATGGGTATTAGGAAGTATGAAATGGTTAGCTTTATTTGGATCTAATGTACATTTTACTTTTATCTTCTCTTATCATTTTATTACTTTATAAAAATGTTAATTATATAGGTAGTTTTTAATTATTATTAAGTACATTTTTATGTAAGTTTCCTTGATCTTTTGATAATATATTTAACCAAAGTGTTCTTGGAGAAAATACAAGATACTATTAACACTTAAAAATGACTACAACATTAAATTTATGACAAAAGAAAGGGATAAGCTTAGTTTCAAAAATACATTCTGAAAATCTTTTGATTATCATTTGAGTAAGCATTTTTGATAATAATGAAAATATAGAAAAGAAACAGGAATACATTTTTGAACTGCTTCTGAACTAAAATGATACTATTACTAAAATACTCCATAGAATATTTAAATTTATATGTTCTCAGAAATTTCAATATAGTCAAGAAAAATGACTTAAATGGAGTCTATTATCATGTTATCTTAAATACAATGAGGCAATTTGGGTCCTGCAGGGATAGAATATTTCTGTGTGTGTTACCATTAGTCTTATAATAAGGGGATATGACCACCCTCCCACTTTTACATATTTTCTTTCTCTGTTAAATTAAGACTGTAATATAATCAGATAAGAGAAGAGGAGGCTCCGGGGCAACTTAGTTAACTGCTAGGACAAAGGCATCCAGTTCTTCCTTGTTTCAATGATGTGAGAGTGTGGGGAAATAGGAGAGGCATATTCGCTGGGCAAAAGAAAGATTCTTGATAAATGAAAGTTTGAAAACTCTATGGACCCAGGTTTTACCTAGGTGGGTTGCAAATACCCTCCCCTCAATATTTGAAAACATGGGCTTTAGAGGCCCATCTATTTTTAGAAGGAAAAACAGCTGAGATTATATGTTTGGAACCTCCTTTACCTAATTTCCCTGTGAAGATTCTTAAAATATTCTCTTCCCTAATTTAGTTATGAAACTAATTAATAACTGTTTAACAGGGTAGCATCTATAAGATAATCATTTATGATTAATGATATATGAGGGAAGTTTGCTTTCAAATTTTAATAGTTAAGCTAATTAAAGACTATAAATTAATTTGTTACCAGTGGTATTTAGTTAGGAAAGGGAACTAGGCATTGAGTTTAATAAACTAGAAAGCATAAGCCAGCTTGCTAGGCAGGAAGATACAGGGTCACACTCCAGGGGACCACAGCACTGTACTCTGCCAAGAAGATTAACAATCCTCCCTGTCCCCACCCCCTGCCCACTGTTCCCCCTCAGGTTCCAGATTGCCAGGTGGGAGCAGGGGAAGGCAAGTATACACAGAACAGAAGTCAAAACGGCACAGGGGGAGGTGCTGGACCAGAGTGGCCTGTCAGTCTAGCCTGAGGAAAGAAGGGATTGGTTGGGAGGTGGACCCATTCAAAGCACATGAAAGTTTGGGAAGTTGATAGGTCATTCTGAGAAAGCAGCTGGTCTATCCCAAATCCAAGCTAACATAATCCAAGGGGAACAAAGAAGCTCTCCCCCTCTCTCTTGCCTGGGTAGCCCACACTTGCCCCAGGCATTCATGCATCCTCTCTCCATGGCCCCTGTGACCTTAGTAGCCCTATGGTCTATGGTCATGAAAGTCCACACGCAGGCTCCAGGAGGAAGCCTGAAATGGACTCCAGCTAGAAACCCACACGTTAGGCAGATGCTGGACTGAACTGTACTTGAATATGGAGCATAAACTCTGGGCAGTGGCTTTCATCTTGGCCTTACTAAAGACAAGATTGGACCTTTTCCATGGCAAGATGGGACATTGGAAAGTCAGAAGGGAAACCCCCTTAATCATACATTATCAATAAACCATACCACAGAGTTACATCTTCCCACAGGTCCCAGGAAATTATTTTCCTTTAGATACCACAACAGCCCCACTTCCACTGGTAACATATAACCTTCCACCAGTAACAAATCAACTGAAAAACATAACTCTTACTTATGCTCATTCTCCATAGATATCAAATTAAAAGTACCCAGCAGTTTGGGAGATAATTGTTTTGATTTAAAAGACGATCATCCAAAGCAGAAATTACATGAAAATGAAATATCCAAAAATCGTATACTTCCTTAAGTTGGTCCTTAATTTTGCCTTTATAATGAAATCCTCTGAGAAGAGTATAAACAAAAAGGCTTGAATGTGTGTTCAAGTGGGGATATAGATTGTGGATTCATTTAGAGTAAAACTGGAAAAGCAATTTACTTTTAAATCAGTGTTTCATAAGTTGCCACCTTTGCTTGAATAAAAATTACTAAAACATTTAGAGCATAAACTTACACTAAGGTGCAAGGTTCAGAATGTATCCTGAAATAAAATAGAAAAAAGTTACTGTATTATTCTTCAATTTCTGTCGCAAAATGTGTGTATGCAAATAGAGTTTTCTTGCATTATTTTGTAAGAAGGTGGTAAGCCTTCTTACAGACTAAGATTTAAATGTGTGTGTGTGTGTGTGTGTGTGTATCCTTGTTCAACAACCAGAGCTGTCAAAGCAAAAATCCCCAGATGCAGTTAAACAAACAAGACAGGCTTCATTCAAAGCTATTACAATAGGTGAGGGAAGCCAGACTCTGAGCTTGACTCCACTGAGACAAAGGGCAGGAGAGTTTGGAGGAGCCTATGCAGGAGGATCTAGGTCATCCGTGTTTTCTAAATGGTCTAACCCAAAAGGAAATTAAGCTGTTTCTTATTTTTTTTGACAGAAGGCAGTTTTACGACTTGGAACAAGGGGCCCACAAAAGTGAGGCTCCTACCAACCACAGAACCTTGGGGTGCTGTCTTCCTTGATAATTACATTTCAAAGGTCCTTGGGAAAAACAGCCTTGGGTTATAAAACTGGCAGGAAACTTTTCAGAAAGATTTACATCTCAGAGGTGTACAGAAAGAATTAAAAATTTTTCTAAGTTAAATTCCCTAGGAGAAAGGAGGTCATGGCCTGAAGTCAGGAAGGAGCCTATGTAAAGGTTAGCCAAGGCCAATGTGTAGCTCAGCTTGGTCAGCATTCATGCACGCATTCACATGCATGTTCTTATGTAGTTGAAAATAATGGTGATAATAAGTAGGTGCTACGTGTTCATTATCTTATTCGGTAATCTTAATTTGTCCTAAAATCAACCCTATGCTCCCTTTCCTGTCATTATTCCAGGTTTAAGATGAAAAACCTGAAAGTCAGATACTTTAAGTAACTTGCAGAAAAGTGCTATGTTCTAAGTTCTTATAGAAAATAATAACAAATAATGAAAAAGTTGAAAAGAATAAAAATGCAAACATTGGCCTCAGTGCAAATAAGGATTTGTATATGATAAAACTTGCATTTTCAGCAATTGGGTCAACTGTACATTGTTTAATAAATGATGCCAGGATATGGATCAATCAAGATGAATGCAGATGGATTTAGAAATGACACAGAAGTATTTGACGAGCAAAGAGGAAAGTTGTCTTTTGTTCACTAATTATTTCTATTCTCATAGAAGTTGCAGAACATAAAATCAACATATAAAAATCTGGCTTTTCCATACACTAACAACAAAATATCTGAAAAAGAGAAAGAAAACTATCTCATTCATAGCAGCATCAAGAATAGTGAAATGTATATGATTGATATACCAAGGGGTTGAAAGATCTGTTCAATGAAAACTACAGAATTGGTGGAAAAAACTGAAGAAAACAAATGGAAAGATATCCCATATTCATGGGTTAACATGCACACAAATATTATCATGGTTGAGAACTAACATTATTAAAAAGTCCATTCTACCCAAGCCGTCTATAGAGTCAATATAATGCCTATCAAAATCCCAATCTTTTACAAAAATAGAAAAAATAATTCTAATATTTGTGTGGAACCTTGCATAGCCAAAAGCAATCATGAAAAAGAGCAAACCCACACTCCCTGATTCCAAACTATATTACAAAGCTATAGAAATTAAAGCCAAAAGAAAAATTAAAGCAGTACTGACGTAAAAATAGACAAATGAATGAAGCAGAATCAAAAGGCCAGAAATAAGCCCTACTTGTGCAGTCCAGTAACATTTGACAAGGGAGTCAAAGATGATGTAGAAAGGATAGTCTTTTCAACAAACAGTGCCGTCAAATCTGGGTTACCTCATGCAGAAAAATATTACTGAACCCTTATCTTGCACGGTTCACAAAAATTAACTAGAAATTAACTGGGTTACAGACTGAAACATAAGACCTGACATCATAAAACTCCTAGAAGAAAACATAAGGAAGAATCTCCTTGACATTGATCTTGGCAATAATTTTTTTGGATACGATCCCAAAAGTACAAGCAACAAAGCAAAAATCAACAAGTGGGACTTTCAAAAGTTCTTTAAATCCTCTAAGTAATGTATTTTAGATAGAAATTAGGAAAACCATTGCTAAATTGCAGATTCATTTGTCTGAACAGTCAATTTCTGCTATTAATAGTCAGTGTTCCAGGTATTGAAAGCCTTCAAAAATCAATTAATATTGTTCCTGTATTATCGTCAGTCTTCAGACCACATAGTACTACATCACAGATTTTCAATAAGGTGGTAATTGTGGACAAAGTTGCAATGACAATGTATTCAGTATTGATACATTTTCATAATGTCTATGGTCACTAAGAATTGTTTCAAGCTCCATTTTCTTAGGTAGGGATGTGAAATAGGAAATTATGGGTTGGAGTAAGTGGACTGTTAAAATTTTATGCTAATAATCAGCCTTGTTCCTCTTAAGGAACTATTTATGCTTCTTATTCTGAGTACCTTTCCTGGCATCCTCCCTCCCTCTCCCTCCCTGCTGATAACTCTCCATGTGATCTCCATTTCTGTGATTCTGTTCCTGTTCTAGTTGTTTGCTTAGGTTTTTGTGTGTGTGTATGTGTGTGTGTGTTTTTAGGTTCAGTTGTTGGTAGTTGTGAGTTTGTTGTCATTTTACTGTTCATATTTTTATCATCTTTTTCTTAGATAAGTCACTTTAATATTTCATATAAAAAGGGAAGCACACACCAAGGCACATCATAATTACATTACCCAAGATTAAAGATAAGGACAGAATCTTAAAAGCAGCAAGAAAAAAAGGTGTGACTTTTCTAAATCTTTGTGTTCTGCTTTCTTTTTCTTAACAGTTTGATCTTTAAGGCATTTCTTCTTGCATTTTACTATAAGCAGCCAAGAGGAACTAGACTGCTTTTTCAACACTTTCCTTACATGTTTCTTCAGCCAAATATCCAATTTCACATCTTGCAAAGTTCTACCTCTTCCTTCCACAAAACACTAGGACATGAACCCAATTCAACCTAATTCTTTGCCACATTATACAAGGACTGCTTTCTGCCACTTTCCAATAACATGTTTCTCATTTCTGTCTGAGACCTCACCAGAATGAGCTTTCCTGTTTGTATTTCTGCCAACATTCTGCTCAAGATTACTTAGGTATTCTCAAAGAAGATGGGAACCTTCTCTCCAGCTATCCACTTTTCTTCTGAACTCTCACCAGAAAGACAGAAACACAGTTCATTCACAGAAATTAGGCATTTTTTTCTAGCATGCACCTCAAAACTCTTCCAATTGCTACCCATTAGCTATTTCCAAAGCCTCTTCTACATTTTATAGGTCTTTGTTATAGCAGTGCCCCACTCCTGGTACCAGTTTTTGTCTTAGTCCCCCATTGCTGCTATAACAAAAATGTCAGACTGGGTGGCTTATAAACAATAGAAATGTGTCTATCACAGTTTGGAAGCTGGGGAGTCTAGACACAAGATGCCAGGAGGTTCAGTTTCTGGTAAGGAGCTGCTTCCTGGCTCGAGGAAGGCCATCTTGTCCCTGAGTCCTCACACGGAGAGAGGAGGTGAGGGGGCCCTTTGGAGCTCTTTTATAAGGGCACTAATCCCATTCATGGCAGCTCTACCCCCAAGACCATTTTGATCACCTCCCAAATTTCTTACCTCCAAATGCCAGCACATCATGGGGTAGAATTTCAACATATGAGTTTGTTGAAGACCAGATAGTTAATCCACAGCAGACCTTGATGGGAGTCACTGGAGAGCATGGTACTTTCCCCTGGAGTAAACAGTAAACACTGCTTATGTGACCTTCTGGAAAGAAATTCCAATTGTTGAAACTGTTGTGTACTAATACTTCATGCACAAAAAGAATAGAGTGTGATATAACCTTGACCAAGACCTATGAGTATCACAGGCACTGCCACCCCTTGCTTCTTATGCCACTGATTGAAGGCATTCCTTCCCCAGGTTAGCTAAGGGTCAAGTTTGGAAAGGGTAAGCGTCATATTACTTGTCTTGATACACTTTTGAATATAATTAAATGATCACTTATTGGCCTCTGATAATATAACTTGAACCCAATGCCTAAATCTATGTCTTACTCCATTTTTTTCTTGGAACTCAGTTTTTCTTGGTCTGATTCCCATAGAGCAAATGTAAAATTGCTCTATGGAGGGACTGTGTAATCACACTAATTTTTTTGGAGCTTTGTTTAGTGATACATGATCATTTTAATTAGTGGAAGAAGTTCTTAATAGGATATAAAAATTAAATTGTTTTCATCTAAAATTTTCCTTGATAGCATGAAAATTTAATTGGAGAAAATTTTAAATAGGATAAAAGGCAAATTTATGCAGGAAGATGATATTATTAATAATATTTTTTCTCATTAAAAAACAAGGAAAGGTCATAGTTATAGGATATTAAAACCAATTTAAAGATGGTTTTAGTTATACTTTAGTTATACTGCCAAAGTACAAAAAAAGTAGAAATTAATTGTACTCAAAGCAAAAAGTATCTGTAGAAAGGTTTGTTAAAAGGAGGTTAAATCTTTAGGACTCAATCAAAATTTTAATGAGGAATTACAATTGCGACTTGTGAAAATATAGAACTCTAAATTATTTTTCTTAAGGTAAATCCACATAAACTGAAACATTGATTTAAGGATTTTAAGATTTAAGCTATTCATCTTCATGTGTATTAAAATAATTTTAAAAGACCATTAAATTTGTTTGAGTCATTAAGGAATCATTTGCCAAAACAATTTCCAATATTATTGCACTGCATAGAATTTTTCCTTTGATTTTGAATATTTGAAATCTTTTCTTTCTTTTATTATAACTGAAAATATGTTCATCTCAGTTCAATCATTTTTTAACATTAAGGCTACTAAATCATTGATTACCTTAACTTCTAAGAAACAGTTTCATTTCTCATGGTTCTAACAATTAGTTAAGCATTGTATTTCATGCTTATATTAATAACATTATAGATATTTATTATCATTCTGATTTTTAAAAATTGGTAAGTGATTAAAAAACTTATCAGTTGCTCTTATTTATGTTTTAAAAGCCTTAGAATATTTTAATTAAAAAATGAGATTTTGGAGGGAAAGATCAAAATGCTTTTTTATGAATACATAAATGAGCATCTGATATAAAGCAATAAATTAAACAAAATAAAATTTCAATGGTAGATTTAATGGTTTGCTAACATCTAAAACTTTGGGATACCCATAATTTAAGTACTGGGCTAAGTCTGATAATGTGACTTATTATAAGGAGTAAATTTTCCTTTATTTCAATGTCAAAAACCAATTATTCCACATTTTGATATTTATGCTATCAGTTTCTTTTGTATAATTGCTTTTTAGAAGATGACAGCCAATTTGCATTTAAAGATTTATAAGACTGATTTCCACTAAGTGTGAAACATCTGCAGACTCTGTGCTGAGCCTGCCTAGTACGACAGACAATCAGACTAGCCGCACTCTGCATCTGGCATCTTTTATAATCTAAGCTGCCGTAAGAAGGAACATACATTTATGTTTTATAATGAAAAGAAAGTGCCTGAATGTCAACTAGTGCACATTAAAGATTATTATCCGAGTTGCCAGGCTTGGGTTATCTGACAGTAAATGTTTCAGCAGCTAATTCTTATGAATTACTGATGTTCTCATCATTTAGCAAATGGCTCACATCACTGTAGTAATTAGCACCCTGCCTCTCCTGCTTATCATAGTTAATGTGTCATGAAAGAGTGTAGTTTAGGACTTTAAAAAAATACATGACCAGATTTGTTTATGTCCCATTGCTAAACAGAAGATAATAATCTAGGTTTAAAGGATAATGTTCATCAGGTTTATGGTCTTAACAGGGTATATATAGAGCTATCTTTTCTCTTTCAGGTATTTCTTTGGAGAATTTAACATGCTCCCAAGTTATCAAAAATCACATCACTTTTAATAGTGCGATTGATTTTAGTAAAGAATAATTTTCAAAAGTTAGCACTGTATAACTAGATTTATGTCTATTATTATTTATTACTAATAGTTATAACTATAAATATTCTACTTAAAATACCTTAAATAATTCTCATCTAAATAAATGCTAAGTATCTAAATATAATAGTAGATATATGAATATTATACTTTTATTCTCTTTTCGGTTTTTAACTTCAGTTTACAATGCAGTAGTAATGCCTAGGCTTCAGGCATCATTGTCACTTGGATTACATTTAAGAGTTCTTAAGATGAAAACAAGACAGTGTACAGGGATTTGGTAATCCTTCAGCAATTTTAATAAGCAAAGCTTGTTTTGTTACAATCATCAAATTTGTTAATATACTTGGTATTGCAAATAACTCCATTTTTGTAAAAGTTTAGTATTCCTATCACTCAGCTAATACTGGCTTCAAATATCCTCTCTTAAGAAAGTCATTTAATCTGGGAATAAAATAGCTCCCCAGCAGTTTGTCCATTTCCACCAGCAATAGAATCGTTTCTGATTGTTAGCCAAGTGATTGATTGTATGTGTTTCTAGGTCCTGGGGTTCTAAGGATGTGATAAGTCAGAAGCCAAAAAAATACACCCAGAAAAAATCTCTCTTCTACCTATTTGCTTATGTCTCTAAAGTAATGAGAAATTACACTTGCCTTCTTTCTGTAGTACTCAGGCACTGGGCCATCAAACGGTAAGTGTTCTGGAGCAGGGAGTAGCTTTATTGAATGACACGAATTATATCCTTAATAGCTTGAGTGGTATGGGTACCTACAGGACAGCATTACATGGAAATTGTCTTTGGCCTATAGAGTTTGAACTTTAAGCAAAAGAGGATCCTGGCAACCATGAAAAATGCACACAAATTATTAATGTTGAACATTAAAATGTTCACACAAACGTTGAACAAAAAAAGTAAAGAGAAAACGTCAAGTGGAAAAAATGCAAGTAGTTTTATGAAATAGTGGTCAGTGCCTCTATATAAAATTGAAAGCAGTGAACATGAACTCTTTCACTAGAGTTGTTGATAATCGTTGTTTTTCTAAAAAGCATCAGTTATACTACTCAACCTTCTTTGATTTCCCTGGAGCCCTCTTTAACACCAACCCTAGAGCACACCTCAGACCCAGAGCCTCCAGGTCTCTGCAGCTGTGTGGACAGACAGCTTGTGATTGCACAAAAACAGTCTTTATCATTTGGTGTGAAACTTGAGGCTAGTTAATCTCTTCCAGAATTTAAAACATGACCAACCTTGTCTAAACTCTATACATTGTAGAAACTCTTGCACTGGTTCATGATACTCATTGAAACCATGATATTACTTCTATCATCATCATAACCACACACACTCAACCATAGCAATCACGTTTTTAGATTCTCACTTTAATAGTGAACATTTATTCTACATCCAGTGTTAAATCAGCACAATTTTATGGGCCTCTGTTAAAGCATCTGTTTTTCTGTTTGGCACAACCTTAACCTATACAATCCAATACAGAAGACAGCATCAAAATTCCTTCAGTGATCCAAGCTAAAATCTTTAGTGTGGTCGATAAGTCAATCAAAATATATTTATTGAAGTGTGCTCTACACCCAACCACGTGTTGCTGATGCAAAGAATATAATATTGAACAAGACACACTGATCTCCACCCTCAAGTGATGAGCTCTTCTCTTTCTATTCAGGGGACTCAGGCAAAAAAGGAAACACACAGAAAATAGCAAATAAAACCATCTTGGTACTAATGAAAGATAGTTTAGGATGTGTGGCAGAATTTGGAGATGGAGAAGAGCTGAGTGCCCCTAGAGGCAGTGTAGTAATGAAGATCTTTTGGAGAAGATATCTGATTTGCAGACACAGTCATGCAAAGATTTGGGAGAATAGGATTTTTAAGCAGAAAAGAGTGAGTGCAATGAATTTTATATGAGGATGAGTACGTTGTGTTGTGTGTACAAAAAGTAGGCAAATAAGACTGGAACCGAGGTGCCCAGGAGGAGAGGATAAAGATGAAAGACAGCAGGGTCCTGTATCCATGGGGCCAATGAGGGTAAGCAGTTGATGGAAATAGCTTTTGATGAACCTCCTGGCCTCAACTACTTATACATGTATCTCTTCCCCTTAAATCATTTGAGCTGATGGGATTTAGCTCTTCCAAATATTGATTCTACTTAAGTGTTTAGAAGTGAAATCCTTAGCAGAGGAGTTTCCTGAAAGAGTAGCCCATAATGAAAGGGGTCGATAGTGGTACTGTAAGGTTTGGGGCTCACCTCCCTTGGCTTTGCATTCTATTTTCTCCTTAACTCCCAAGGATCGATGCTGAGCCCAACTTTTTAACTCCTCTCCGACACAAGTTACTAGGCAGAATAGCTGATAACCTCAAGGTAACATACTGGTCAAAATAACTAGGCCTCTCAAACGAAAAACAACAAACTACATATATCCTATAGCACCGAAGCAGACTTACTGAAAGAAGAAAAAAAAGCATTTAAAATATGCCAAAATATATACAAAGAGTTAAAGAAAGTATAAATAGCCTGAGATAATACAAGAAATGATAATGAAGGCCTAAGTGAAACGTTACTGATCAGTAAGATGGAGAGCTAGAAAAACAGTAAACCAATGCCCTGTCCCGCCAGGCCCACACTACTACAGCAAGCCACTGCCAGCCGGGTCACTGTGGAGAGCCCTGGAGACCCTGGCCCAGACCCACAGGAGCCCTGCACAAGCGCATACTTCCGACCCAAGTGCAACTGCTGACTCCCGAGGACGAAGGTACTGTGATAGTCCCATGTGCACCCACTTCCAGGAACGGGACTCTGCTGCTACTCTGGGTGCAGGTGCGCCGGACCTGGCACCAGGAAGAAGTTGCCTTGGGTAGAACTTACTCCCAAAAGCAAAAAAGGAGAACAGGAGGACCCCAGCAGCCTTTGCCTCTGAGGACCCTAATAGCACTAGCCATCACAGCCACACACTGGGACTTCGGCACTGTTGTCCACAAAAGATCGCCACAGCCTTTGGTGGCACTGAACAGGTGACAGAGCTCAAGGACACTACAGTGCCCTAGTGAATCAGGAATCGGATGGCACACCCCACCCCACTGGCACCCTCACTGCCGCCTTCCAGGGACAGTGTTTCCCCAGCAAAGCAGTGTGAATGGCTGGGCCACGTGACTGATTTCTCTAAGGTGCAGTCGTCAGAGCAAAATGATCAGAAACACAAACACAAGGAAACATGGCACCACCAAAGGAACACAGTTTTTTCAGTAACAAATTATTTTAAGAAGTTGGAAGTGTAGAATTAGTCTGATAAATACAAGTTGAACAGAGAAGGGCCTGTGACTCCATCAAGTTTCTTGCTCAGAGATGGCATTTGAGCTAGGACGCGTAGATTTGGGTAGACTGAGAAAAAAGAGAACTGACATGTACTATGTACCTGCCACTCTACACACTTTACATGACTTAATCCTACCAAAAGCCCATGAACTGAGGCCTGGGCGTTTTAAGTAAATAGCCATGGCTCACACAACTACCTGTTTGCAGAGTGCATATCCAGACCCAGGTATGACCCAAAAGCACGTGGATTTTCCGTTATACAGTGTTGGAGAATATATTATATCTGAAGACAGGCATGCAAGACTAGCCAAAATTCAGGGAAGAAAAGGAAAAAAAACCATGATTAAAGCATCCAGACTTTGTCTAGAATAATTTGACTGAAACAAATGGTTGTTTTGGGAGGAAAGTCTGAAAGAACACAAAAGATATGTAAGTAAGTGGAAGGTGAGGATCTAATGGTGAACTTCCATTATACATTTAGAGTAATTGCTGGCTGGAGAAGGAAGTTACAAAAATATCAGTTTAGGAAGATTAATATTATGTTGATGAGCATAAGTGACTGAATAGAGAAATAAGGCACAGATACATGTTAATTATGACACAATAATGATAAATCTGATACAAGTTTGAAAACATTTTCTAAGAATCTTAAGAACTGAAATGTTATCAAAAGAAATTTAAAATAATCTATATTCAATCAACTACATAGTGTTTTTATTTTTAGGTCAGAAAACTACCTTGAAAGTATTTCAAAAGCAATTGGACCACTTCATTTTCTGTAATCACAGCAAATATAAAAATATATTATAAACAAAATGACTATTATGCTTCTGCAATGTGGAATATAAAAGTAGCATATTCTTATTTATTTTAACATTTTTACAATGCTTACATCATTGCCAGTATTATTAACTGATTCAGTTCTCACAACAGTTCTATGAGACACAGACTATTGTATATTCATTTAACAGAGAGATGAACTTAGGCACAGACAGATTAAGTATTGGGTTGGCCAAGAAAGTCCGTTACATATTTTTCTGTAAAATAAAACATACATTTTGCATTTTCACTGATAACTTGATTGATTTGGATATTTTGAGTAGATGGGCTATCTCCCACTATTGGCTTCTAGTGGGTAGAGGCCAGGGGTGCTGCTAAACATCTTCCAACGCATAAGACAGCCCCACAGCAAAGAATTATTTGGCCAAAATGTCATTAGTACCAAGAAACTTCGCAAACTACTTTTGACATTTCGATTGGTCATAGCACCTTCTCCATATACTACACATATCTTTTTATTTGCATTTGAGGTCTGTTTTTACATTTTTTGAAATAATAAAGCATAATACATAAAAATGTTGTATATTTTCTTCCATCTCCAATATTAAAATGGCTGCACAAAAATTCACCAATTTCAATAATTTTTTTTAAAAAAATGCATGCTGATGTGACAGCTGTCACAATACAATCTAACAAAATTGTTTCAAATGAGGTTAAAGACTACTAACGGCTACTAGAGCCATCTTATGGAAAAAATGTAACAGACTTTTGGCCAACCCAATAACTTACCCAAGTAAACACAGCTAGTAAACCTAGGGTTTGAATTAGTTAGTAAAGCTCTAATGACTAGACTGTTAACACCATTTTACTCTGTTGATTTTCTATTGCTCCTAATTTGAAAGATGGGTGCTATGATGTAGTAGGCACATTTAATGATTTTGACTCCTGAATTTTTCTAAAAAACACAAGTGGTCTGTATTACTCAGCAGATGGAAACATTATTTTTCTGTAAATTCTGTACCTTAAGTTTTGATTTTGTGGGCATAATTATGCATATTGACATAAGGTAATTCTTGATTCAAAGAATATATAATTAAAAAGAGATCATCAAATTAGAGAAGTTGCACAGGTCCAATCACACCTATTTGGGAGGACGGAATAGGTTGAAGTGAAAATAAATTCAAACTGACATATATTTTGAGTGTCTGTTATGTTGAAGACATTGTGACTGTTAATGAAAATGTGTAATATACAGCTTATCTGTCTTCAGGGAGATGGCAATATAGTGTGGTAGACTAGACGATAATGCAGACAATGACCATGATAATAAGATGAGTGCAATTAAGGTGTGCAAACAGAGTCATGATTTAAATTTGGGAAAGATCAAACTCAGGTGAGGAGATCAGAAAACACCCTGGGGGGAAGGTAGTTTCTAATGTCAACTGAAGACATGAGTATAATTTCAACAGGCTTAGGACCATAGAAATATCGTCTAGAGAGAAGGAAAAGTGTGAGCGGGGACAGGAGACCAAGACCTAAGTGGCTAATGCAGTATGCCTGAAAGCTGTGCTAACATGGGCTGTAGCAAAAATGTTACAGGATCGCTTATAAGGTCCTCACAAAACAACGGCCTGCAGGGGCTTGACTACTCTTTGCCTAGGTACAAGTGCCTCCGACTAGTCAAACCACGGCAAATCATCGTTTTGTTTTGGGCAATACAGAGGTTAGAAAGAGGGTGAAATCGGAGAACTATTTCTTTTTTTTAATCTTTAATTTTTTTTATTTTAGTTTAAACAGTACAGTTTCTATCCTTTATTCCCATTCCAGCCCTCCCACCCATTCCTCCCCTCCTCCCTCCCATTTCTAACCCTCCTAGTTTTGTCCATGTGTCCTCCACATTTGTTCCTGTAAACCCTTCCCTTCTCCCCTGAAATTCCCTCCCCTCTCCCCTCTGGTCACTGACAACTTGTCCTCTATTTCAGTGTCTTTTGTTATATTTTACTTGTTTCTTTGTTTGGTTGTTTAGGTTCCTGTTAAAGGCGAGATCATATGGTATTTGTCTTTCACTGCCTGACTTATTTTGCTTAGCATAATGCTTTCCAGCTCTATCTATGCTGTTGCAAAGGGTATGAGCTCCTTCTTTCTTTCTGCTGCATAGAATTCCATTGTGCAAATGTACCATAGTTTTTTGATCCATTCATTTACTGATGGGCACCTAGGTTGTGGAGAACTATTTCTAAATGAAGATAATTTTAATTTAGAGATGAAAGCTAGGGAAGAGAGACATGTGAAGGGCAACTTTAAGATATCAAATGATTAGAGCTCAATGATGATATTAAAATGAATAAGATATCAAATGATTAGAGCTCAATGATGATATTAAAATGAATAAGAACATGGAAATCAACATCAAGAATGGGGAAAACGTTTGCTTATGGACACAGCGAATTTGCAACCCTGATGAGGAAGTGGCAACAGAGCCCTCGTTCATTGCTGGTGGGAATGCGAAGTGGTACAGCTACTTTGGAAGCAGTTTGAGGTTTCTTAAAAAACTAATATATTCTTACTATGTGGCCCTGCAACTGTGCTCCTTTGTATTTACCTGAAGGAAGTGAAAACATGCCCACTCAAAAATCTGCACATGAATGTTTATAGTAGCTGTATTCATAGCCACCAAAGTCTGGAAGCAACCAGGACGTCTTTCACTTTGTGAATGGACAAATAAATTGTGCTACATTCAGACAATGGGGCATTACTCAGCTCACTCATTAAGTTATGTAATGTCTAATCACTGGGCTGTACACCTGAAATTAATATAATAATATATGTCAACTATAATTTTTAAAAAATGACTCAAAAAGAAAAAAATTAAAAAAATGAAAAGAAATGACCTATCAAACCATGAAAAGACATAGAGGAAACTTAAATGTATATTACCAAGTGAGAAAGCCTATCTGAAAAGGCTACACATTTGTATAATTCCAACTATATGATATTCTGGAAAAGGCAAAATTCTTATACAATGAAAAGTTTGATTCTTTCCAGTGCTTGAGGGTTGGGGAGAAAAAATAGCAAGGGCACAGAGGATTTTTAGGGCAGTGAAAATATAATACTCTGTTTGATACCCTTAGGATGGATACATGCTATTATATGTTTGCCCAAACCCATACAGTGCACAGCACCAGGAGTGATGCATAAACTATGGAGTTCAGGTGATTATGATGTGTCAGTGTAGGTTTATCAATTATAACAAATATACGTACCACCCCAATAAGGAATGTGGGCCATGGGGACGCATGTGTGGAGTTGGGGGTATATTGGAAATCCCAGCACCTTCCCTTCCATTTCCTGTAAACCTGAAATAGTTCTAAAAGTATTCTTAATTAAAAATAGTCAGTGCACATTCAAAGGAGGCACATAACAAAATAAGACTTCATGCATCAGAATAAGAAAAAAGAAAAAAGGGAACATCTTAAAATATTAGAATTTTGAAATTATCATATAACTATGCAAAATATGAATATTTAAAGAAATAAAAACTAAAAGCAACAAATGAACAAGACAAAACAACAAAAACTCAGACAACAGTGTGGGAAGGGAGCATGGGAGGACACCAAAGGGTAAGGGGGGTCAAATATCTGGTGACAGAAGATTATTTGAGTTTGGGTGGTGGGCACACAATGCAATATACGGATCGTGTATCATAGAAATGTCCACTGGAAAACTATATAATCTTATTAACCAATGTCACTCACATAAATTTAATTTAAATTATTGTAAAAAATATATAAGCTTGAAAATATTTGGGGGAACAAGAAACCATTAAAAGGACCATAAATTTTGAAAAATAAATCTATAATTTCTAAAACTGAAATTAAAAGCTTAGTGGGTTTTTTAGCTGATTTTGTAAACTAAAGCTAATTTTTAAAAAAAAACTTTTGTAAAAATATTTATTTATTTTTAGAGAAAGGGGAAGGGAGGGAGAAAAAGAGGGAGAGAAACATCAATGTGTGGTTGCCTTTTTCATGCCCCCATCTGGGGACCTGGCCCATAACGCAGGCATATGTCCTGACTGGGAATTGAACCAGCTACCTTTTGGTTTGCAGGCCAGCACTCAATCCACTGAGCCACACCAACCAGGGCCAGAGCTAGATTTAAAAGAATAATCCATCCCTTTACTTTTAGTCTGTTTCTTTTATTCTGAGGTGAGTCTAATGAAAACAGAATGTATATGGGTCTTGTTTTCTTATCTATTCAGCTACCTATGTCTTTTGAATGGAGCATTTAAGCCATTTACAGTTAAAGTGAGTATTTGTAGATCCAGATTTATTGCCATTTTATTTTTTAAGCTATTTTCCTGGTTTTTTTTTCTTCTTCTTCTTCAAGCAAGCCCTTTAACATTTGTTGCAATACTGGTTTGGTGGTACCAAACTACTTTAGCTTGTTCTTGTCTGGGAAAGAAGTTAAGAGACATGAGGCTAAAGTAAGAAAGTCCAATATATATTTAATATGTTCATGACAAAATATGACCTATCTATTAGTTTTTCATTGTTTTGATCTCATATATCCTTGTATTCTACATAAAGAGTAAAAGTTTATAATTTATACATACTAAATTATTTTTGTAAAGTAAATCTCTGCCTATGAATTTTTCAAATGCAATATATTTTAATCATTACCAAAGATAGGCACAACTGATACATGAGAGTCAAATGAAAATAAGTTGGCTCTAGTAAGTAATGGATTATTCTCCTTCATTTCTTCATACAATGATCTCAAAAAGGAATAAAAGGAATAAATTGGTCTTTATATGTTGTACTCAATTTTTAATTTATATACTCCATACTTAAAATCCAGCTATATTGATTTTGTTTTTTTGTTAAATTAACTACAATATTTGAAATTGTCTTACAATCATGATACTTATTTTAAAACTATTAATTCCTCTGTATTCTTGAAATAGGGTGAAATATATTGTGAAGTTCTGTTACATGTGCATTTTAATTAAGCCCAGCCAAAGAGAACTTTGATGACCATTTTTTAAATAACTTCTGTTTTTTTAAAAAGATTTTATTTATTTATTTTTAGAGAAGGGGAAGGAGAGAAAGAGAAGGAAAGAAACATCTATCAGCACCTCTCAGAGGTCCCCAACTAGGGACCTGGTCCACAACGCAGGAATGTGCCCTGACCAGGAATCGAACCGATGACCCTGTGGTTCACAGGCCAGTGCTGAATCCACTAAGCCACACTAGCCTGGGCAAGAACTTTGATAAAGATCAAAAAAACATGCAAAAAATACAAGCAAAATTAAAACACCAGAGTACCAAAGAGTAAGAAGGAATATGTGATGCTGAAGATTTGTTCACATCAATTGACATACAATATCTTTACCTTATGAAGATTTTTTTCAAACCCATTTTAATGACAAGCTTAAAAATATTTCTGAAATCAAAATATTCTCTCAATATCCTGCATATTGACAACAAAGATGAGATGGACTTTAAAAGGCATATAGACTTCTAGTAGGGACATTAAGGAGAAGCAGGCAAAAATGAAAGGTATGGATGGCTCCATCGGCAGAACCAAAATTGAGTAAATACCCCTTGTATGTTCCTAGGTACTTGACATTTAGCATTAAACAAAAGACATTAACATTTTAAAGCCTATAAACCACTTATTTCTAATTAATCAAACAAACAAATGAATGAAGTCTTCCAAATTTAGCACAGAATTAAAAGTAATCTGTCATTCTTTTAAATCCTGTATGTCTGAGTCAGAAATTAATTTCAAAATAAAAGCAAGCAACTATGCAATAATTTCTTACAGACTTCCCATACTTGAAAGGCAAATAACTTTAAAAATTAGAAGCAAATGAAGAAACAGCCACAAATCCAAAGAATAAAAGACAAAGTATACCTGGCAAAATGTGAAATTTATGCCAAGGTAGAAATGGAGCAGAAAAGTACTCACATCTCAGAGAGAGAGAGTTCCCTAAAAGCACAGATTAGGGCTCTAGAAGGCCATTTCTGTGATCCTTTGATTACAACGATGGGAGTCTAGTGGTGGGAGAAGTGAAGACTATGTCTCTAGAGACTAAGTATTATATAACAGAGTGGGAATGGAATGGAAGTGACTCTGAAGTACTGGGTGGCCAAAAAGTTCATTGTGTTTTTTCTGTAGGATGACTCTAGTAATGTTTGTTGTCTTTAACTTCATTTGAAACTATTTTTTTAGATTGTGTTGTGACAGCTATCATATCAGTGTAATTTTTTTAAAAAAAACATCAAAATTGGTGATTTCTATTACAGACATTTTAATATGGAAGATGTAAGAAAATATGCAACATTTTGGTGTATTATGCTTTATTATTTCAAGAAAGGTAAAAATGCAACTCAAATGCAAAAAAAGAGATTTGTGCAGTGTGTAGAGAAGGTACCATGACCAATCAAATGTATCAAAAGTGGTTTGCGAAGTTTCTTGGTACTGTTGACATTTTGGCCAAATAATTCTTTGCTGTGTGGCTGTCTTATGCATTGGAAGATGTTTAGCAGCACCCCTGGCTTCTACCCACTAGAAGCCAATAGGAGGAGATAGCCCATCTACTCAAAATATCCAAATCAATAAAGTTATTGATGGAAATGAAAAATATGTCACTAATTTAATGAAAAAAATGTAACAGATTTTTGGCCCACTCAATAGAAATCATGCTGACATATCATTACTTTTTTTCTTTTTAGATTATAGCTTGCTAGTCAAAGAAACAATTTGTTAGGTATCTCCTCGATGCATACTGATTTGGGGCTGGCTTTCTATTTAACTTAAAGATTGTGAGTGTCATTGGGCAGCTGCATGACATTTATAGTTTAACCTTAGAGGAGTGCCATTTTGACTGGAGTTCTAATTAAAAATAATTCCCCTGAGAACATTGCTTCATTGTTTACTTATTTCCAATTACAGAGAGAAGATATCTGAGATAAGCTGATCTTTATTCCTCTATAGTCATTAGGTATGTTTTCACTCAAGTATTTAAAAGTTTGTTTTTTTCCCTTCAGTCCTCACTTTTTTCAGGATACACTTCAGTTGTACGTTGTATTCTTCATGAATTTAGTCTTCGGGATGCCTGATCTTTTTGTTGCTATTTTTGTTGTTGACCTTCATAATTTTATCCTTGGACTATGCATACCTGTAATGTTTTTATCTACCAGTGATTGTTAGAAAAAAATTTAAAATGTGGCATATTGATATCTTTAATTTAATTAATTTATTTTTAAAGAGAAGGGGAGGGAAGGAGAGAGGAAGAGAAACATCGATCGGTTATCTCCCCTCAACCCTGACCGGGAATTGAAGTGGTGACCTTTCGGTCTGGGGACCATGGCCGGTCCACTGAGCTCCACCAGTCAGGGCACATATTAGTATTTGAATGGATGTGCCTCCAACAGGGCAAATCAGTGCTACTCAACTTTAAATATGTGTTTAAATCACCTGCGAGTTTTAGAATTTTTTGTATCTATGCTATGGCCTCACCTCTAGAAGTTTTAGGCTCTCGAAGAATTTGGTGTTCTACAGAGAAAAGGAATATATACACCTTATTTTTTTACTTACTGTTGTTCAGTTACAGTTGTCCTTCTTTTTCCCCATTGCCCTCCCCTGCCCACTCCCACAGTCCATCCCCCCATTGTCCATGCCTGTGAGTCCTCTATTTGTGTTCCTTTGGTTGTCCCTTCCCCTTCTTTCCTGTTGTGCCCCTCCCCACTTCATTAAAAAAATCTTTTCTATTTTTATATTAAAAAATGTAAGCTTATCTATAGTGAAAACTTATAACCAAATACCCCGCCTGCAAATTTATCGATTAATCAATTGTTTATACTTCTTTACTAAATTTACCAATTGTTAACCTTTTTAACATTTGCTTATTTTTTTTATTCCATATGTTATACACTATTGTTTAGCAAAATGTTTGAAAGTCACATGCATGACACCTTGCCCATAAACACTTCAGCATGTCATTCCTAAAAATTAAAACATCCTCTTACATGACCACAAAAGTATATCACACCTAACTAAACTGACATAAATATTATCTACTGTTTAGTAAATATTTAAATTACTCTATAATTCCAAACATTTGTCTTAGTCTTTTCATTTTAATTATATGGGACCCATGTAAATTTAATAGGAACTGCTATCCAGATAGTTCTCTCTCTACAGATAAGCTATAGATGACATACCTGGTTGCTAATCCATAGTGTGAGGAACTTACTTCTTTATTTTTCACATTAGTTTGTGTAATAGACAGTTATACATTTCCTTAAGCTTGGTAAAGGAGTTGCAACTAAATATTCTATTGAAATGAATACTTCAGATGACAATCTGCTTATTAAGATCTTCATTATTTTAATGACAAATCTATTTTTCCCCAGTTGGGATTATGGACATTTTAAAAATTCATTTATTCCAAATGGCATTAAACAAACATTAGTATCTCTATCCACAAACATTCTATAGCATTGTGGTCAAAGTTTTATACAGTCAAGAATACTAAGGAATATGACTTCAGAGAAGTGCTTGTAAAATCTGGAGAAAAAATATATTAGTAAAACAGATACTAGAATGAAGAGGATACCAAAATCTGCACCAAACTTTGAACCTCGGTTCTTGCAAGACACCATAATGATGAGTAGTATACATGTTTGTTTATAGAAGTTACACTGAATAAAAACCATAGCATGGGCAGATTTTAGAGCAAAAATTTAGTAGTTAAATAGCATTGATTTATGAGATAATTTCAGAAGGTGAAACCACCAAATCATTTATTTTATTAATATTTAGATTCCTCTTTTTGATGTCACCCTAGTGCTAAGCACTGCAAGAAAATGTTGAACAAAACCAGATATGTTCTCTGCCATTACCAAGTGCACAACCTTGTTAAAGTAGACAGATACTGATCCAGTGTTCAGCAGTTACATAGGAAATCCAAAAGTTGCATTGGAGGAAAGATTTATGACATTATTGATGCTTCTAAGAGGGGGATCTGACCAAACCTCACATTTGTTCCTTTTTATATGATTTTAAGATTTTACAAGCTCTAGCATTTTAATAGGGAAATATCTGCCCTCCCTTCCCACACTCCTTTACTCTGCTTTTATATTTTGTCTCTCTCTTCCAACATTGAATCTAAAAGTCAACATACCGCTATTCAATCTATTCTATGTAAAAAGAAGTTCTTAAACTTTTATAAAAGCAGGATATGGCTTCATTTCGTGTTTTATGAACTGCTGTTTAACATGAATTTCCTTAAATTTATCATATCTTTCTTCTGCACTATCCACTTCCACACCCTGTCTTATATACGTCGTCATCTGAGTCGAGTTGCTTTCTTGGGAACATGAAAGAAGGGGGCCTTACCGAACCCAACTGTGCTTGTCCGAGGGAAACCGTAGTGTTGTTTAAAAATTGTCAGAACAAATTAAGTCACAGCAAATGTGATAATTCATTTGAGAAATCATGTTTTACAATTTGCTTCACTTTGTGAAGCTTACCATAATCCTTTTAAAAATTTATACATTTTAGAAAACATATTAACACCATAAAGAATGGCAGTTTTGTAAAAAACTGTTTCTAGTTAAATAATCCCACTTCCAGATATGAAAACAAAAAATGAATGGTATATTAAAGATTGATATGGAATTTATTATCATTGACTGATATATAAACATCTTAGTAATGTGATTCCTTTGGAAGGTATGCTTAATCTCTGACAAGAAAGTTTATGAGAAAATGCAGCTGAATGTCTGACACCTCCTCTCAATCACAAATTCTATGTTCAGTTATCAGTAGGCAGCAAATAAAGATGGAGAAGGATGAAAAAGGGATTGCTCAGCTTAATGATTAAGTCTCTTTTAAAGTTCAGTGTTTCAGCTTATGCACTAACTGGCAGAACCTGCATATATACCTGGCTTAAAAACAGATACAAGCTTTTAAGGATATAATAAATTACACACTCATAAAAATTCACTATCATCATCAAGGGAAAATATAGCTAAAGATAGCATTAAAGCATTCTTTTCTTTATTTATTTTTTCTTTTTGTTGTTCAAGAACAGTTGTCTCCATTTTCCTGCCACCACTTTCCCCTGCCCCACTGACTTCAAGAAATATATAGAGAGCAACACAATTATAGTAGGGGATTTTAACACCCCCTGTCAATGACAGACAGATCTTCCAAAAAAATATCAATAAGGATATTGTGGAGCTGAATGATAGATCAAATGGACTTAACTGATTTTATATATATATATATATATATATGTATATATATATATATATATATATATAACTTTTCAACCCAAAGTAGCAAAATACCCATTTTTTTCAAATGCACATGGAACATTTTCAAAGATACACCACATAATAGGATACAAAACAGGCCTCAACAAATTCAAGAAAATTAAAACATTCTTTTACATTTTCTATTTTTGTTCTAATACTTATTAGGTTAAGTGAGAGAAGAAGAGTTAAGAAGGAAGCAAAGAAGAGTAGACTGAATACAAATATGGGGACTAGAAAAACTGGAGTTCAATTTTGCTTTTACTTCCTCACTGCACTAAAGTGATTCTAGTTAGTACACTAAAAGCAAGTTTACTAAAGCTGGCATCTACACTAACTATACTAACATCAGTAGAAACCCTCTTTGAATCTCAGGGTAAAAATGAGAATACTAATGGATATCTTTCCAGGTTATTGTGTAGATTTTAAAAGTAATAACATTTAAAGTGCCTAAACCAGTACCTGTTTTAGAAAAAGGCAATGAAAGATGGATTTTAATTGTTCAACAATGTTATCTGAAGAAATCTTGATGAACATTTGAGTAGTTAAATCATTTCACGAAACCAGTATCTGAAACGTATGCTGATGATGTCTTTGAATCTCAATCATGATCAAAGCAGTAATTCTTTTAAAACATGACATATTATTTTCCCCACCATTTTATTATAAACATTTCAAAAACACAGAAAAATTGGAAAAAATTGCAATATGCTCATACAACCACCACCTAGATTCTACTGTTAACACTTTATTATACTTTTTCATATATTTATTATTCCTCTATCCATTTATTAATGCCTCTTTTTAAAATATTTAAAGGAACAGCTATCAGTATTCCTTAATATCTCAGTATGTATATCATTATCTAGACACCAATGTTTGTTTAGTTCTCTTCTTTTGATATAAACTTAGATCCAATTAAATGCACAGATCCTGAGTGTACACTTATGTGTTTTTAACAAATGCATATTTCTGTGTATCTCTCAAACTCTGCATAACATAGACCATTACCACCTCTCCAGAAAGCACAACATTGTCTTTTAACACAAGACACTTCAGTCGTCTCATGAATCCCAATTAAAGACTTATGCATTGATTAAAATTCACATTAGGAATATATGGAAAATAAATGAACTAAATGACTTTGACATTTTTAGCATGATAACTGAAGATGGCAGGAAGTTGAGATTTTATCACAAAGAGGAAACCATATATAAGAATGAGAGTAGGTAAGAAAATCATTCACCCAAGAAGCAGAAAGGTAGTAACCACATATTGTAGAAGGGGATAATTTAACAGCAAGTATGAAAATTCAGGGAACATGGAAACGTTGCATATGTTTGTGTACCTAATGACAAAATCACATCCCTGTGCTTGTGTTTGTACTCAATGCTCGTATGTCTCATCTAAAAAGTAAATAGTTTGATTTTATTACTAAGGAATGAATTTAGGTGATATTTATTAAGCAAAATAAATACTAAGATGAGAGAAAAATTATACAACTTTTATGGTAAATGACATGACATTAATATGGCAAAGTGATTATTTAATGATGTGGCGCAAACAAAAAGCAAACTAAAAACCAAGCAAACAAAAGAATTTGAGAAACATGTTCTCCTTCTTTTCAGAGTTCTATACCTATGACTGTGTCATTTTGAAATAAGCTGCAGTGTTTAAAGTTAGGAAGTTCCATGGGTTGAGAGTGTAAGGTTAGTAGGCAAGTTGTGGAAAACATTGAAATAACGGGTAAGCAGAATATATTGCAGACCAAATGATAGGTAGCCCTCATGTGGCTGCAAAAGCTGGTGTTGGAATCCCTACCAGAGAAAACTGACTGTGATCAAGCCATTAGAATTACAGTATGTGTCTAGGGTCAAGGTCATTAAAAGATGAGTTAGGTCACAACTTGTATATATTAGCATATCAGAAGAGTGACACCATAAAAATAACAAGATGATCAGCAATTTTTTATAGTATGAGTTAATGGCAAAAATTGGTCATTACAATAAATAAAATGAGCAGTTGATCTTTGCTTGTGTGTTCTTAGCCTTGTCACATGAATTAAGCACATGAATTAAATTCTTAAGAATGATCTTCACTCAACATATACTTACATATTTATCCACATATACCATTTTTTATTCTGCCACTTTAAGTAATCTATTTCCAATTCATTCCCTGGTATTAAGAAACCTCATTGTTAGCCTAGTTAATTTTTATACCTTCATAAAACTTCCAGTTGACTTGAGAAATCATTTTCTTTTGCTGACCCACCTGTTCTTAACAGGCTTAGATTTTCCCCACTCATATTCAAAATTTATTTCTACTGTTTACAAGGAGACCCACTTTCTTCCTGCATTCAGAATATATTGACCTAATCTTGCTTGATAAGTATACTCCATCTATTCCCTCAAGATCCATCAAACTAAGTACAACCACACTATTTTCACTTACACAGGAAGTAAAAAAATTGTACCTTCTTTGAACCCCATACCTAAAGTCTCCATTTTCCAGACAAAATAATTAAGACTTGTAGGAGGCCTCACGTGGAGAGTGAGTGAGTTCACATGTTGCTGTATTTCAACCGAGATGTTGCGCATCTCCTGAGCTTGTTGTATTTTCATTGATTCGTGGGAAATTTGATGCTTGCGCTCAGAAAATCTGGGTTGAACATACTGCAGAACTGTTTTTAAAACTCTGCAGGCCTTAGGCACCATAACTTCTGAAACCTCTCTCTTTATATCATGCCAAATTACTATCAAACTACAAATATCCCACTTTAAACAGTTTTACTAAAAACCTTTATAATAATTTATTGATTAGAAGTATTAAAAATAAATCATTTTGTGATATACATTTTATCAACATACTTTACAGTTCATTAGCTCACATATTTAATTAAATTTCATTAATTTAAAATAGTTTTTAACATTCATAATTTAAAAAGTATACTTTATGTTTGTGATTATATTTAAGGTATGTGATGTTATGCATATGTATGTGTGCTTGTGTTTAAGTCTCAAAGAGTTTTGCACTTTTTTTGTAAAGCTTACAAACTTTGGATCCTGGGTTTATAATACCCAGTGTTTAAAATACCCTCCCCAAGCCCAACATTGTAACATGTTATCCCAGTGATTTTTCAACTGGTGTGCCACAAACAATTTTAAAACATGCAATACTTGACCTTTTAGTCAGGGGCACTGATCTCCTTTTACTTAGGTTGTCAAATAAAAAAATGAAAACAGCCAACAAACAATAGCTATCTGGTGTGAATGAATCAAAATTACACCCATTTTTGGTCAGATCAGCAAAAAATATATTTTTGGTGTAACGTAGAATTTTAGTGATTAATTTATGTGTGCCACGCAATGAAAAAGGTTGAAACACCCGTGTTATCCTAACCTTGTCCGCAATGACTGCATACAAGAGCTGCATGCATGAGACTGAACCAACTTGGCCACTTAACTCGCGTCTCATTTACCTTTCCCAGTATGCACACAAGAACAAGATTCTTAATACTTTTCCTCAGCTACCTTGAGTTTTCTTAAAGATACTTTACAAAACCATTCATTCCTGCTCTTCCCTAAATATTATCTTCTTGATTTTTTTCCTAACTCCAAGTCCCTCTTCTTCTAACAAGCTATGATTCATTCTGCTATCATCTGGAATCTTCTCACACTCACTTAACCACTTTATATAAAATTCCTACATATTCTTTTAAAAACTAAGTTATTTTTATTATAAAGGTAATATGAAATCATAATAAAATTGCAGAAAATATAAGAAGTAATATTATCTATAGGTATTTATATTTTAAATTATTTCTATTTCAGTGTATTCTCTACATATTTTTGCATTTATAATGTTAAACCAATCTGTTACTACTTTTTAAGCATTACAATTTTTGAAAAGATTTTATTCATTTATTTTCAGAGAGAGGGGAAGGGAAGGATAAAGAGAGGGAGAGACACATCAGTGTGTGAGAGGAACATTGATGGGTCACCTCTCAGACACCCCCAACTGTAGGGGACCTGGCCTACAATCCAGGCACGTGCCCTGGCTGGGAAGCAAACTGGCGACCTTTTGGTTTGCAGGTTGGTGCTCAGTCCATTGAGCCCCACCAGCCAGGGCTTAATATTTTTTATGATTATAGGGTAACAATTGATCATCATGAACATTGTGGAAATTTTCAATATATTAATTTTTAATGGAAACACCCAGATCTCTTTATATACAACTACTGTGAACATTTTTCTGCCCTGGTTGGTGTGATTCAGTGGATTGAGTGCCAGCCTGTGAACCAAAGCATCACGAGTTTGATTCCTGGTCAGGGCACCCTCTCTTTCTCCCTCCCTTCCCCTCTCTCTAAAAATAAATAAAATCTTAGAAAAATTTTTTTCTAAATGTCCTTATGGTGTCATGTAATGATTTCAACACCTATATATACATAGAATATATATATATAAACTAGTCTTCTGAACTTTGCTAGAAATTTTCTAAGTTCCAGTCTTTAAACTAGAAAGCACTGGTTACATCTGAGAAAAATACAAAAATGAAGAGGAGAAATCATTGAATATTATATTCTGAATATTGAATAACCAAAATTATCTTTTTTTACTTCACCCTTTAGACAAGAAGTAAGATGTGCCTCCTTGAGGAATTTGACAAATTTGACTAAAAATCTATTAATAATAAAGAAGGAGCTCTCCATTTCAAAGCCCAGTTAGAATCCCCAGTTGTGAGGCTAGCAGTGTATCACTGGTACCCTCATGTTCAGAGTTTCCAATCAGATTTAGTTTCTAAGAACTGATAACAAAGATAAGCAGGACCTATGAAAGCATATAGGAAGTTGTGAAAATGTTGGGAACCCTCTCTCCAAAAATCAAGCATGAAACTAAACAAAATGTTCAGGAACAACCATTTCCCATGGCTATGGAAATGGACTAAAATAATTGCTAGTATTTAGGGTGAGAAGGATAGGAGGCTTCAGGGGTTATCACTTGCAGCTGCTATCACCTCCACCGCCTGAACCAGGTCAGGTGCACTTCTACCAGGGCGGAGTGTACACTGGCAACGCATGGGCCGCCGGTGGTAGAAATTCGTGCCTGATGACATTTTTAAATGTGTGGAAAACACAGTAAGAAGTAAATATGAAAACACACTGCTCTTACGGCCTGAGTTTGTAATCCCAGGTAGGATGAGCAGTGTTTCAGTCAAATATTTAACCAAGAGATCCTGCAAATAAGAGGAGGATCAGATAAGCTGTCCAAGTAGTCCTTTTTCGGCTGGGAAACTCGGTGCATGTACAAGGAAGGACTGAGAGTGCCTGGAGGAAAGGAAAAGTGAAGGCGGACTTAAGACCTGGGTGAACTCTGAATGCGTTCCTGGAACCACACACACAAATTCAGCAGCAAAGAATGGAAGTGTTAGAAGACCGAGTACAGCCTCTGCCCAAGTTACTAGCTGACCGCTATGCTTTGTAGACACACAAGAGACTCCTAAAAATCCAGGCTAGAAAAAAAGAATAAGATTTAGCAAAACTGAGCAGAGTTATCAGTGATTGCCTGTATCAAAGGAGACATTCAGTCAACAAGTCTTGGGAGGGGAAAAAAAACAGAATCAGGAAAAATAATTGCTAAAAATATATACTATGTTATATAAAATAACCATTTTTATCAACAGCAACAAAAACACACATGCAAAGAAACACGGAATTATGAGCAACAATCAGGATAAAATATCACTAGAAATTGACAAAATAGAATAAGTTGGATCTAACTGGAAAATATTTGAATCAACGATTATAAATACGTTCAAAGAATTAAAGAATCTCCCCTGGCTGGTAATGGCTCAATGGATTGAGTGCTGGTGTGCGAACAAAAAGGAATTAAATAATCTATATCTGAGAACTTGAAAGTAATGGTGTGTTGCAGCCTTTCACTCAGGATTTGGGCAGACGGCAGAAAATTCGAGGAGCTGCTGGGATGTTTGACGTGCCTTTATTCTAGGGCGGGGTGATCTTCGCAGTCTGCAAGCCACATGTTGCGCCCTGGGACGTCTCAACTCCCTTATATACTAAATGCACAGAAAACCGACAGGATGCCAAGATGTTATATAACAAGCGTGATTCTGAGCATGAGCTTCTCTTAACTATTCTCAAAGCTATGGGAACTCTGCTTATCAGGCCCTGTGAGGGAGCCTGACTGACTCCATTTCCCCTCAAATGGTAAACATACACATGGGGCAGTATTCAGCCTTGCAATTATTTAAACACAGAAATTAACACACAATGCCATATTTTTCTATTAGTCCATTTATATTAACTTTAAATATAATTCCTAACCCAAGTGAGGGTGTAGTGAATTACATACTCTCATTCTTTCATTCCAACACTGCACAAATATTTTTTGAGCACCAGGCACTGTTTTTGTTTCTGAGCACACAGTGGGAGAAAAACAAAATACCCTGCCCTTATGGGTGTTATATTCTGAAGTAAATTAGATGCTAAACATAAAATCTTGACATGCAAAAACTTGGTAATGATTCAGTAAAAAAAGAAACCTTAGTAGATAAGCAGAACTTAAAATATGAAAAAAGAGGCATTTTTGGAGTTGAGAATTACAATAGCCAAAGTGAAAACATTACAAGAGAAATTCAACCACAGATTTGAAGTGGCAGAAAGTAAAAAGGTGCCCAGGTGCTCAATAAAAGATGCGACAGCACCTCTGGTTTCAGGTCCTGCATGCAAAACAGCTTGGGAGTCATCACTCCTCTTCTTACAGTATGATAAATCTTAACCAACCAAAAATTAATGACTTTTCTTGGGTCATTCCTTGGATCCAAGGAATGAAAGTTGTAGGACAAAAATCCAAACTAAAATTTAGAGGTCTCTCATAAGTTATTGCTGCTGAGACCTATTTATCTTGAGCAGAAACTGCAAGGCACTACTATTTCTCCCAACGCCAAGCAACTGGTAGGAATACCTGTTGGTAATTTATGCAGTTGCTAGAAGCTGGGTGTGGAGTAGCGTGAGAATGAAGAACTCTGGTCCCCAGTCATTCACCAACCTTTTTTACAATTGCCTTTGTAGAGAGAGATAGTCTGATATATGAAAAGCAGCACTAATGTGAGTTGAAATATTGGAAATTGAGAAAAGTTTTACCATGTGATAGTCATAAGGCTCTCATTTCTGTGAAACATAGAATAAAAATATATACACGAGGCTCTTTGAATAATAAAATAAAATAATCCTTTTTGTATAAACTATTTAAAATTAAGATAGTTACATCTTGAATGCAGTAGAAATTCAAAACATTGTGCATTTGAGTTTGTATAAGCATGTACAAATTTATGAAAATGACATAATTGGTCAAACTTGAAAGCAACATACTTTATGAATTTCCAATAAAGTAATTTTATGTTAAATAATATTTCACACCATGGCTGATGTGGTTCAGTAGATTGAGTGCTGGCCTGTGAACCAAAGGGTCACCAGCTTGATTCCCATTCAGGGTATATGCCTGCCTTTCCCCAGTAGGGGCCACGCAAGAGGCAACCACACATTGGTGTTTCCTTCTCTTTCTCCTCTCCCCCTCTCTAAAATTAAATAAATAAAATCTTTAAAAATATAAATAATACCTCAAAAGGTTAAACAGTTATTAAATATATAATATCATAAATAAACAAAACCATACAAATGAAAAAAAAGCTCATGAATTAACTACCCTCACTTTCCAAAAATAGTGAAATTTTGCAAACACTATGATTATAATGTCTTTAAGAACTGGTTTCTAATTATAATTCTAATTAAATTTTAAATTTACACTTTGTCTTTTAACACTATTATAATAGTGTCCAACTAGCAACTGAAAATAACTAAATTAAAAATCAATCAATAGGAAAAATTAAATGCAATAGAAAATGTGATTTTATCATTTTATTATTCACTAATATGTAATCTAAAATTATATGAATCATGCTTTTTTCCAATTTCAAAGTCATCTAGCTAAGAATCACAAAATAGTGTGTAAATCATTATTGTTCTGATATATCTAATGAATTGAAATGGCATTTAAATTCAATTATTATACTCAGAAATTATGGTAACATCTTTTCTGAGCTATCTTCAGGCTCTGAAACTGTCAGCTGCCAGATAACATTGAACTGTGTTGCTCTTTAAAAAATGTAATGCCCACATTTTGGCAAACTGACTGTGTCTGACTTGGAATAGAAAATATAAATTGAGAACTGATTAACTTGTGACTACAAGTACTGTTTTTAGGAGGGGTGTGTAAAATTATGAGTCTTATCCAAAGAATATAAAAGTGCTGTGAATTAAGGGAAGAAACATTTTTGAACTATGCTTCAATTATTTTATAATGTTTAACCAATACAAGTAATAAAAATAGAAAAACACTCAACATAGCACCAATACAAACTGGTTTCACTCAGTTCTATGGAAATTAGCAATGAAATGTTGGGTTGTAATATTTTGACTATAGTGACTAACTATGGAGAATATGGTAGAAATGATTGTCCACAAGCCATTCAGTCTTAGCTTGTATTGCATCAGCATGTTTACAAAGAATTTGTTTTGAAGATACAATAATTAATAAACTGAACTATCAAGTTGAAAATTAAATTACTTCCTCAGAAGAAGTATATTTTAACAAACAGAATCTTAGAACAAGCAGACCAATAAATTGCCTTAGATAATTTAAATCAAATTTTAATAAGACTTATAAAAATCAAATCACTCTTATTATATTTCTTTGAAAGGATGCATGTCGTGTGATTGCTTGCATCATTTTCTGATTTGGAAAGCTTTATGTGCTGCCTGAGTACCTACCTGAAAAATAAAAGTTGATATTCAACCAATTTGCGAATGTTTTATTCAGCTCCTTTATTCTTAATTGCTTTATCTTAGTTTCCAGAGTTCCCAATTTCCCAAGAAGTGTAAATGGATTAAACTGTTAATGACTAACATATCAATATTTGCCATTTATGTCCAATAAATCAACAAGGATAATAAATGATTTAATGCTTCACTGCATGGAGTTATACAGATATTTATTCATGTTCTGTCATAAATAATGTACCCACAGTTGATCAAAAAACTTATGAAGGGTATATTTTCTCTTCCTTTGGGGCATTCCAGAAAACCAAACTTGTTAGGAATACTTTTATACAATTATTTTTTGTGATGTATGATTTGAGTGGTGATTTTATTCATCTGGAACCAAATATCAGCAAAAAAAAAAACAAAGAAACCTCACATCATTGGATCATAAAGACATATGGACAGCAAGTCAATCTTTATATTTAATCAAGAAATATACTTGGCTTTGATTAACAGTTTAGGTCATACTCTATAAAATATACTACATAAAATTATAACAATGAATATTTATGAATTGCTTGACTGTAAAATATGCTTCTCTGTTAAAATTTAAAGAGGCGAGTTAACACAAAAACACACTCATCTTTCTATGAAATTGTCTTCATATTCTTGCCTTCAGGGCATCAAAATGTAAGCTCCAAGAGAAAAGGAACTTGTCTGTCTTATTCTTTGATATATTCCAGTTATTAGAGTACCTGGAAAGAATTAAATGAGTATCTTCTTCAGAAAGGCATTCAATATACATATTATCCATCTCTTTTCCAATTCCTAGATTTCACATCATCTCTATTCTGACTGTATTTCTTATTCAGTATCAGTGACTTTGATCATCGAACTACAAAATATTTTTTTCTTTTTTTAATATATTTTATTGATTATGCTATTACAGTTGTCCTATTATCCCCCCTTCATTCCCCTCCACCCTGAACACCCTCTCCCACCCACATCCCCCCTTTAGTTCATGTCCATGTGTCATAAGTTCTTTGCTTCTACATTTCCTGTACTATTCTTGCCCTCCCCCTGTCTATTTTCTACCTACCGTCCATGCTACTTATTCTTCATACCTTTCCCTCCTCTCTTCTCCTCCCACTCCCCCGTTGCTAACCCTCCATGTGCTCTCCATTTCTGTGGTTCTGTTCCTGTTCTAGTTGTTTGCTTAGTTTCTTCTTGTTTTTGTTTCAGGCGTGGTTGTTAATAATGGTGAGTTTGCTGTCATTTTACTACACATGTTTTTTATCTTCTTTTTCTTAGATAAGTCTCTTTAACATTTTATACAATAAGGGCTTGGTGATGGTTGATTTTGGTCGAACTACAAAATATTTTTAAGCAACAAAACTTTTAAGAAACAAAATTTCAAAACATGAAGAGTATATGTTTACACATTCCAATGAACAAGTTGTAGAATAATATGTCTCAATTTTAAATAAGCAAAAGTTCTGATTAAAAATAAAAGTATAAAGATATTTAAAGAGTTCTATATAGCAGCCAAGTTGCTTTAAAAAGAAATGAATTTCGAAAGCACAAAGTATGATTAAGCAGCTAGAAGTGAGGAAATTCAAAATACCAAAATAAACCCATAATAATTTTATCAGAATTACTAAGTGCAGAATATGAATCACTAAGAACTCTGCACAATTTTTTTTCAGTTCTTGAAACATAAAAGAAAATAAGGAAATGGATAACTCTAGTAGATAGCTGATGTGTTAGATGACTGGGAAAAATTCGCCTTTTTATTAGCTTCCATATTCTCTAATAAAGAAGATAATCTTCAACCAGAAATAACAAAACAAAATAAAGAAGGTTTGAAGTTCATTTCCAAGGCTGAGGGGGATCTGGTGAGAGCTCACCACTTCTCTTTTAGTAAGTTAGGTCTCCTGGCTGAGGGGAATTCAATCACAGGGACAAAGGTTTGCAAAAATGATTTTGCGTCCAGGTACCAAATATTTGACAATTCACAGGTATGACAAATTTGACAGAAGATTTAATATAGGCAAATATGATGATTTTTTTCGAAGGAAAATTTGTACTCTCTTGCAGACTGCATTTATTTTGGTCTTTTTTAAAATACATTCAAACTATAGGACTTTTAATTGAAGAATTAAACCATTACATTTAGAGTAATTATTGGTAGGCAAAACTTTCAATCACTGTTCAGTTAATTTTCTCCCGGTTATTTTCTAGCTCCCTTTTCCTCTCTTTCTCTCTTGCTTTCTGTCTTTGTGAACTAATTGTATTTTTGGTAATGATATACTTTGATTCTTTTCTCTTTGTCATTTGTGTATCTATGACAGGTCTGTGCTTTGTGCTGGCCTGAGGTTTCCCTAATACATCTCACAGTTATAACAGTCTATTTTAAGCTGTTAACAAATTACATTTAAAACATTTGACACATTTTCTTCTCCTCTTCCACACTTTATGTTTTTTCTGTCACAATTTTCATCTTTGTATCTGGTGTATCTATTAACAAAATATTGTAGCATAGATATTTTAACACTTTTGTCTTTTAATCTACATGCTAAAGTTCAAAGTGAATTACACATTGCAATATTAGAGTATTTTTAATTTGACTATATACTGACTTTTACAGTGAGTTTTATACTTTGAATGTTTTCTTGTTACTAATTAGTGTCCTTTTGTTTCAACTTGAAGAACTTCTGGCACTTTTTGGAAAGTAGGACTAGTTGTAGTAAATTCCTTTTTGTTTGTCTGGGAAAGTCTTATTTTTCCGTTATTTCTGAAAGACAGTTTTACTGGGTAATGTATTCTTGATTGACAGTTTTTAACATATCATTCCACTCCTGGCCTGCGTGGTTTCTGCTGAGAAATCAGCTTATAGCCTTATGAGTATTCCCTGTCTGTGATGAGTCTGTCTGGTTCATTTTGATCATTTCTGTCACTTTGTTAAACTTCTGATTTTGTTTATGCATTGTTTTCATGAGTCCATTGAGTTGTCTGTCAGGGTTCTCTTGAATCTACCTGAGCTACCTTATTCTTAGTATTCTTAAAAGTAATTCCCAGATTTTCACTTCTGAGGTGTTATCATTGAAATAGTGGGTTCCTTTTTTGGTGTCGTGTTCCCTTGTTTTCATGTTTCTGATGGCTTTATAGTGATGTCTGTGCATTTGAAGGAGCAGTCACATCTGGCAGTCTTATCTCAGTGGCTTTTGTGAGGAAAGCATTTCACTGGGATGTGGCTGCAAAGGCACAGGCTGGGTGGGCTGCAGGGTCTCTGTTCCTTGGGTGGCACGTGGGCATAGAATCCATGCAGCTCCATCTGCAGAGATTAAGAGGGTGAAGCCTGCGGGAGGGATCCTCTGTGGCCAGGACAGTGGAAGTCCTGTGTGTGGCCATGGTGACTAGAGTTATGGGTTCCTCAGAGGCAAAGACTGCTGGGGTTCTCCTGTTTTCCTTTTTTTGCCCATAGGGGCATCTCTCTTGGCCCTTGGGCTGGTATGCTGGCACTCACAGTGACAGCAGAGGCAGGTCCTCACATCAGGTGCACTACCACAGTGCCCGGGTTCTGGGGTCAGGAACAATTACTCATTGTGGCACCAAGGTTGAGGTGCGGCATGTGCAAGCTCTCCCTTGGAACTGGGATCTCATTCTCACCAAAGTGATTTGAGATTTGCAGAGAGGCGGGAAGGAACAGTGTTTCAGCCCCTGGCATGACAGGGTGCAGCAGTGCTGTGGATCTAGGAGCAGGGCACAGTAGCAGTCCACTCTGGGGATGGTGATTCCAAGTCCAGATTCTGGCCTCAGGGGGCTATCGCAGACCAGCTTGCTGCAGTGATGGCAGGTCAGAGCTGTGACCTAGAACCCTGGTGTGGGGCACTTAGCTGCAGCAGCAGGACCTGAGTGATGCAGGGTCAAAGCCGCAGCATAAGACTCCAGGGTAGGGTGTGGAAAAGTGACAGCTCAGTCCTGGTAATGACGGGTCAAAACCATGATATGGAACCCAGTGCTGGGACACAGAGCAGTGATAGCTCTGGTTCCTCAGATGGCAAGGTGCTTGTGGTGTCCCAATCCCAGAGAGTAGGACACAGCAGCCTCCAGGGACAGGTCTCACTGCGGTGACATCTCCAGCTGCAGGGAGAAGACACAGCCGGCAGGGAATCCAGGCAGCTATGTTAGCGAGTTCAGAGCTGGTGAAGGTGGGAGTCCTGGGTAGTAGAGACTGTAAACTTCCTTGGTGGTGGGGCTGGCTGGGGCTCTCGGGCTCTCCCTTCATCAGTGCAGTTCAAGGTGGTCTCTGCTGGCGTCATGCTACTCTTGGCTGGTGAATGGGATGACTGCTTTTCTACGTGGCCATCTTCAGTGTTCGAGCTCCAGTGGTTTCTGCTGCTTCTTTGTTTAGCCCTGGGCTTTCCTGGAGATAAGTTTGTTTGTTTGTAGTTGCATATTTATTGTTTTTGTTGTTTTCATGTGGGAGGTGAGCACTGATACCTCCTAACCCTACATCTGGGTGAAGTCACCTTAGTTGTCAGTTTATACACACACTTGAACTTTTTATTGTAATTACAATGCATCTGCAGATAAATTTGGGAGAACTGACATTTTCACAGCACTAAATATTTCTATCTATATACATACCAGTCACATTTTAAAATAATCTCTAAATTCTTTAAATAAAGTATAAAATTTTTATCTGTGTATGTCTTCCATATGTTTTGTCAGATTTCTAGAACTTTTTCTGATTCTCTTTTTTTAGAAGAACTTATTGGTAGTGTAAAAAATCACATGGTAAGCCATTTGTGTGACAGTAGTCACTGACAGAGTTGACAATGATGAAGTAAACCCCCTGCATATGTTGTGGCTGGTCCTGATGGGTGGCCACCGTGCTTGCTTTTCCCACTGGCAACAGCAGCTCTTTCCTTGGGTAACAGTGACTAGTAGTAAGAAGGTATACCAGTGTATTTCTTTTAAAATATTGATACTGGGAAGTAAATAATTTAAAAATAATATATAAATAACAATGAATGCTATGAGAAATACAGTTTCATACTCGTGAATGTTACCTGTTTAGTACCTGTCTCTCCATAAAGATATCTCCCATCACAATAACAAAGAGTAGAAGTACAAAGTAAGATGCCATAGGAGAGTAGAGAGGGAAAACCAACTACCAAGAATTGAAAACACAGTCTCTCTTCCTTTCTAATCCAGTTTGGACACAAATCTCAATGAACGGGCAAGCATACTTCATTATTTTCAGACATGCAGGAAAATATATCTTTTGTGTTGTTTCTGTTGTTTAATATTGAGTGCCCACTATGAAGAAAATAATGGTTGAAAAGGTAACTGACTCATACTGATCTCTCTGTATGCTCATGAAAAATATGCAGTGATAAAGTATGGCAGGAAGGGTGTGAATCTCTCACCCTATAATAAAGATCAGTTTAAACTGGCAGAAAATAGAAGTCTGAGTTTAGGTAAGATCAAATACTATGAATCAAAATTTAACTTATCCTTCGGTTTAATTTTTATTGTTATCAAGTATCTACCCTAGGTGAGAAGAAAAAGAAAGGAAGGGAATGGAAAGGAAAGGGATATGTTTCTTGTCCTCAAGGAGTTCTCATGTAATGGGCATTAAACATTCTGACTTAAAAACAATGAGTTGATAATAAATGCAGATATTATCATCCTAAAATACACTATTGGCTAATAACAGCGACTGTATAATGAGGGCCTGATGTGTAAATTTCAGTAAGAGGCAAAAGAATACGCTTACTTGGTATAAGAAAAATCTGGAACCTTTTCAATATTAATGAGGATTCATTGAAAGTAGGCATTTCTGATATTCTCAGGTCAATGCTATTGTCTTTGCAAAACTTTGAGTGATTTAGAAAACACACAAAGAGCGAGTGACTGAGGCATGGACCCCTTTCATGCACCTGTTCAGGGGCAAATGACCCAGCAGCTAAGGAAAGCAGGTATATTTCTAGGTCCATGAATCTTCCTGAGTGTTTAGCGGTTCTCAGAGAGTCCCATCTATAAAAATACGTGTTTGCCTTATTTCTTGTTAAGTATAACTGTGGAGTTAGGCTCCAGCAGATAATGTTCATTTTTTTAAGGAGTGAATAATATTTTTGCTAGATAAATAGAAAACTTTCAAAATTGTGATGTTAAGGATTTTTCTTAGTTATATATCTTCTTTGAAATGAAACAATATAAGATAGTGAATGTTGCATTATTTTTCCCCTCCTGCCCTGCCATACATTCCACTGCTTGTCACTGCTAATCTGTAGCATTATTTCATAAATTGTTATTCCATAACACTTTATTGATCCCTCTCTACACTTTATTTAGGTAATTTTATTTTCTAATAAAATTATTTCAGAATAATACTATTAAAATTCAACAATATATGAATAGTTCTCATGTTCTCTTTGAAGTTAGCAGAAGATAATATTTCAATCAGAGTTTCAGGAAGCAAGTGAAGACTTGCTAAGTAATGGTTCTGAAATCCCTTTCCATTAATTTGTGATAATTACAAAGATTTTTAAAATTCATGATTCTTATTTTTAAGATCATCACTTGAGTTATTTAGTATATGGCTTTATGAAAAGAGAGCAGAAGCTAAAAAAGAAGAGAATGGGAACCGGTAGGCGGCTCTAGACAGTACATTTTCACTACGGAATTGCAGGCAGCTTCAGAAGAAAATAAAAAAGATAATCCAGGAACTTACCCGTAGTCATGCGGCATTCATTCTGCTTGATAAATGATTATTTTGACCAGCATGTATACTGAAAAATAAACCATGAACTGAAACCCATAATGAAACATTCAGTGCAGTGAACAACCAAAACTAAAATGATTTCTAATTTTAGCAGTGGCATCAATCTCTTTGCATTTCAATTTTTTAAATTTTTTGATGTAGAAGGTAAATTCTAACTGCTATTTGTGAGATATGTAATAAGGAGAATTGACATATTAATGGCCTTGCCTTTTCTTAAACAAATATGTAAAGTGCTTCTTAAGCTATGCTGAAATAAATAAGCTTACCTAAAACAAAAAACATATCAACCAAGTCATAGCTGTCATAGGATTTTGGTAAATGCTTTAAAACTCACTTTGAGAATATTTTTTCACTTGAAAAATATTTTGCAAAATGAGAAGGGCCTAAATGAAAATTTATTTGAACAGTTTAGATTTTCTAGTCAAGTAAATGATACTCTATTAATTTATGTCAGTTCACAGTTTAGAGCTTTTTCCCACAATTTTGTTGTTTATTTAACATAGTAAAACATGTGGAGCATTCATTCACATGTTGTTTTACCATGCAATGACAGCATGAGGAATCTATTCTCAGAATTTATTGCCTTCCTATTTCTCTGTAGATAGGAAACTACTTCTAATATTTCAAATAGAGTCAAACAACTTTTGCTTGAATGCCATACTAATTTTTCATCATTGCTTTTTTCCACATGAAACATTTTCCATGATCAGCTTATTGTAGAAATAACCTAACACTAAGCAGAAGTTCTGAGTCTCTGTCTCCTTTATCTTTTATGAGAATATAAGGTAAAGGTGAAGGAAAACCCAATATTCCTTTGAATATTATGGTTAAAATATAGGCTGGATTCTAAGTATATGTGTTTCGAGCCTTATTATGACATTAACCTCTAAGTCAGTAGTACTCTTAAGACTCATATAGATCATCCTCAATGGACCAATATATATGAGTGAAAGAATACATCTTTTCTTGTCAATGTTACTCTCCAATGTACACTTTAATGATTACGCTTCCATTTTTTAAATTGAGTGTTTCCAGGATATGAACGCTATACACAGAAAAGACCCAACAAATCAACAAATAATGTTGATTTGATGTTATGTTTTCTGTGTTCTACTGCTATGCTTCATAGCTGCATCTACCATTTCTCCCAAATTTATTGTTATTTTTATATTCATACTTCCTTTTTTGGTAGATAACCATTTAAATTTCACGAGAAAATCAGACACCATGTGCATGTTAAGCAAAATATTAGTGCCATATAAAAAAGCTGGGTAGATGATGCATATGACATAGTGAGGGAGCAAAACGGTGTTGCCTGCAGTGCCACAAAGGGTATGAATGACAGTTATTACCAACGAGCATCGGTCATGGTGGCGACCTGTGCCAGTCCTCCCTCAGCTTCCATTCAATAAAAACAGGTTTGATTGAAGGGTTCGTTTTCAGGTAGGCCTAAACAGTTCCTTCACTAATGATCCCAATTTCAACCAGTGACCCAGAAATGAAACACTACATTTCTCAAAACTCTCGGAGTGCACTATAAACAAGACTTACAAAATGTCACGTCCTTGAAAACATGAAATCCAACATGCTGGTATGTGTCTTTTACTCAAAATTGAGTTCAGAAATGAAATGTTTCATGGGCCACAGAAGGGGGCTAGGTCTAATTTTAAAAAGAAACACAAATCTTTTCTCCCCCATAAGTAACACATCAGAGCCTGAAATGTGAAGTGACTGTGGTGCCAGAACGACCGCACAATTCTTTTCATACCCTAGTGGTGCCATTTCACTATTATTTATAGCTCTGAGGAGACTGGGATTTTTGAAAGGTGTTGATCTGGGAAGTCCTAGGAAGTCCAGGTTTCTTACTTTTCTTTGATACACAGAAAGGATTAAAACTATTTTAGCACGAGCTGATTGCCTGATTTTTCAAAAATACAAAGGATAATCATGATGACCTACTTCTTAAGAAAAATTTTGCTTAACGATTTATATATTGAAATGTTCAGTGTGTTTTGATTCTCATAGCCAAAGAGAAACACGAATTTAAACCTAACAAATATTCAATTGTAATACAGTATTAATGTATATAAAATGATGTTGATGTTATTTAGTTTTGATAATTTTTATGTTTTCGAAAAGGTCTTCATCATACATATGATTTGCAAATATTTATTGTATCGATGTTTTGCCTCCTCATTCTCTTAACAGTTTTTTTTAAAGTTCAATTTTTCATTTTTTTTATGGATTATGCTTTTGATATTTTATCTAAGCAATATTTGGCTAAACCAAAGTCACAAAGATTTATTCTTATCTTTTCCTCTAGAAGTTTTATAACTTTTAGTTTACCACTTAGGTCTATGGCACAGTTTGATTTAATATTAATACATGATGTAGTTCATATGAAGGTTCCTTTTTTTGTATTTAAGTATCCAGTTGGGACAGCACCCTTTGCTAAAAAAACTTCCCTCTGTGCTCTGAATCACTTTTGCACTTTGCTGGCAAACAATGGATGACATGCGTGCAGGTCTGTTTCTGGATTCCCTGCTTAGTTTCATTACTTACATAGCTATGCTTGTGCCTATACCAGGTGTCAGAGAGCTATTTCTATAAAAGGCCAAAGAGTAAAGATGTTAGACTTTGAAGGTGCCACAGTTTTTAATTTAATATTAGTGAATTTAACTAAATTTACATAACCACATGGGGCCAGGGTCTAACACATTGGACTGAGCAAGTCTAAAAAAGAGACACGTATCTTATTTTTCATTAGTATTTGATATTCAAGGATGCATATGCTACTCACCATCTCAGGTATTAAAAGAAAGAACAAATGTTTAATTACTAAATTTATTAGTGTAAAGATGGAATGATAAAAAATATTCACTTAATCTAAAAGCTATCAAGAAAGACAAGAATAGAAATCAAATATTTAAACACAATTATAGAAAAATTATATTATGTATATAAAGTGAATGCTACAATTATGTGACAAGGTTACTAGAAAAATGGGTGAGCCCTGGATAGTGTAGCTCAGTGCGTTGAGTGTGGGCCTGTGAACCAAAGCATCACCAGTTCGATTCCCAGTCAGGGCACATGCCTTAGTGGCGGGCCAGGTCCCCAGTAGGGGCACACAAGAGACAACCACACATTGATGTTTCTCTCCCTCTCCTTCCCTTTCCCTCTCTCTAAAAATAAGTAAATAAAATCTAAAAAACAGAAAAAAGAAAAATGGGTGACACAATTAAAATATAAGGAAACAAAAATATTACAAGAAAAAAGTGAAAAAATATGAAAATCTATACTATGGAAACACTAACACAAACAATGGTGATTTAACTATATAATTAGAAAATGTAGATTTTAATGTAAGAAATGTTACTACAGTAAAGAGGATTTTTACAGAGTTAAGGGTTCCATCTGCAAAGACAATGTAACAATTTTGCTTTTATATATCTTAAAATATAAAAAAATAAAAATGGACAAAACTAAAACCATAAATAGGTTATTTGACAATCATATTGCAAGATTTTAACAAGCATCTGTCAATAACAGATAATATATATACAAATCATGTTAAATTATAATACATATAATGTTTTATACATAAATGCATAATTATATTTTATATGTATAATTTACAATAGTAAAACCCAGGAAAAATTACATGTTTAAAAGGTTTTAAAACAGGCAACTAAATCATAGTTTTAAAAATTTGAAATGTTTTAATGAGGAGAGAGGATAATGGTTGGCTGAAGACAGAAGGAAGTCTTATATACTAGTAATAAATGTTTAAATTTTGATGGGAGTAGTAGTTGTATGGGCATTCTATTGAGATAATTATTGGGCATGTATTTATGTTTCCCTACTTTGTTTCTGTATGCATTTATTTTCAGTATTGTTAAAGCAAAAATATGAGAAATCTATAATTTCTTAGATAGTATAATTTTTTAAAAATGTAAATCCCCTTGTATTAGTCAAGGTTCTCCAGAGAAGCAGAACAAATAGGATATGTATGTATAAAGAAATAATTATTTCATGGCATTGACTCATGTGATTAAGCAGGCTGGCAAGCCCAAAATCTGCAGTGTGGATGAACAGGCTGGAGACCCAGGGGAGGTCGTCTGCTAGCAGAACTTCCTCTTGTTCAGGGAGATCAGTTTTTAGTTCTGGTTAAGCCTTCAACTGATTAAATGAGGCCCACCACCATTATGGAGCACAATCTGTTCAATTCAAGCTCACCAATTTAATCTCTGAAGAACATCCTCACCCATTAGAATAGTATTCAGCCACATATCTGGGCACCATGACCCAGCCAAGTTGACACTTAATCCCTTCATCTCTTTCACCCCATCTCCCCAAAACCCTTCCCCTCTGGGGAACACCAGTCTGCTCTCCGTGTCTATGATGTGAAGAGATTAAGAAGTACAAACTGATAGAAAATAATCATTGGGATTTGAAGTACAGCATAGGGAATATAGTCAATAATATTGTAATAATGATATATCGTGCCACGTGGGTAATAGAAATATTGGGGAGAACACTTTGTAAAGTATTACCATTGTCTAACTACCATGCTGGACACCTGACACTAACACAAAATAATATTGATTGTAAACTGATTGAAATTGAAGTTGACACCAAATTATCACACTCCTTTTTTGAAGCAGTTTTATGTAAAATTCTTTAAACATTAAACAAATTGAGATTCTTCAACAGCATAAATGTTTATGATATGCAAAGCAGAAAGTGAAATACAAATGACTAGAGCTATAGTTTTCATTCTTTAAATCTCAGTCCTCTGCCACCTTTTCTCTCTTATTCCTTGTAATAGATTATTTATAGAGACTAATGAAACTAATAGCATATTTGAAGGCCATAGTATTTAATTAAAATCATGTTGCCAGTTTTAATTGTGGAGAAGGTAATATTTCATTTACCACCAGAAAAACTTACATGTAGCCCCAAGTCGTATAACTGGATAATGATCTGATGACTACATATCCTGGAATGCTGACATTGTGTTACCCAAATTCCTGCCTGCAAAGAATTCAGTCTTGGTTTAATGGTGACTCTGCTCTCTAAGGATAATATATGAGGCTTCTTTTGATAATTCTGCTAGCAAAATGGGTAGGCTTAATAGCAGTTTTCCTGAAAAGTGTCTAGAATTCTAAGGGTTTACCTTTCGGTTTAGTTTAATACGTCTATGAGATGCAGTCTTAAATTACATAGCAAGCTGTGAAGGCTAATTTATTTTGTAATGGCATTGTTTTAAGATGTAGTATGCTGATTAATCCAAATCTCTAAATGACTTTCTTATTATCTGTAAAGTTTGATTCAATTGAGAAAAATACTCTGGGTTAGTTTTTCTCACCAGGTAGGTTGTGTCTTTCCCCCAAAGTTGGAACTCACCTTTGTTAGTGTCTTTTTAAAATACCATTGTATTTTTGACATATTTATGGAATCAAAATTTTATATTTAGAGAAAAATTATAAGTGGCATACAAAGTGTAGCTATGAAAGCCATATAGCCAGTTACATCTAAAATTCTACATCTAGAGGAAGTTTCCCACCTCAACACTATTTCCAACGAATAATTCTTTTTTATATCATGACAAGCTCTGTATGTTCTAGGATATTTAGCAGCATGTCTGGGCTTTACCCACTAGATGTCAGTAGCACCTTCATCCTATTTGTGACAACCCAAAATGTCTCCAGACACTGCTAAATGTCCCCTATGGTTAAAATTGCCCCCACTCTGATTGAGAAGCTGGTCTAGGGAAATGTTCTTTGGGAAACAGATATTTTTTCTTATGTATTTCCTTACAAGTGCTTTTTACTTTGAAGACAGTGACATGTGGATAGTTTGAAGAATATCTGCCATCGATAGAGTTTACATTTCTAGTTTTTATCACAAGTCACCTACGAAAGTTGGTCTACTGCTGACACATTGACTTTTACTAGAAAGGCTGTGGTTCCATTCTGCTCCCTTGTTTTATTGATCACCATTTTATTTCACCCAAGGGATATTCTTGTCCTTTAATATTATTTTATAGCTGAGTAAGCTGAGATAACTTGTTTTCATGATCAGAAGTGAATGTGTGTGGAGTCAGAAGTTATTTCAGAACAAACTATTTTATTACATACAATAAATACACACTTTTTAAAAGGAAGTATAATGCTCTGTAACTTTAGTTAGATACATTACTCATAAATTATTGACTGAGTAAAAACAGTGGTAAGCGTAGTTTAGTAATTGTACATAAAATCCCCAGACTTCCATTAACTTAATTTCTTCATCTGTCATTGGGAAAGCATTTAGTTTAATGCTCCATTTGGGTGCTCTCCAGTACTTCAGATCTGCACGATCCGAAGTTCCCGAGATCATGCCCCTCTCAGTCCCCATGCGAGCCTTGCTGTTTGTTTGATCTACACAGACAATTCCCTGTTGACATCACCGGAGTCCCGCTGAGGACTAAGAGGAACATACGGCCTTTCGATTGTACCCGTAGGTTCCTAATGAAGAACAAGCCTGAAACATGTCAAAATTATGTGGCACTACCAGGAAAATTCTAATCAGCGTAAGCTCAGCAGTTTTCTTCTCTAGAAGCAGCGTCTGTCTGTACAGAGCCTCCTACGTGGGCATAAAAATGGAAAACAGCAGCAGTGTATGCATTCCATTAGCTGGAGTCCTAGAAGGTTTAGTGCTTTTCTTAAAACTACTTTCTGAACAATCCCCAGGAAGCACTTTATTCTTTTTCCAGCAAAATACATTTAAACTAAAAGTTAAAGTAGTTTCATGTATAAGAAACTATGTATCTTAAGTATGAAAGGGATTTTTTTCTTTTAAATAAAAAAAAAAGTCCCCCAAATTAGTAGGTCTTGCTGTTTGTATAAGGTTTCAGAAATCACAAGGGGGCACTCTTTAACTAAATACATCCTAAGAAAGGGCAATGATTTAAGTGTTGGACTTTAAAAAAATAATTTTAAAATAATTTTGTTTTATATCTATGCACATCTAATTATGGCTTTAATACTAAATTTAGACTATTCTAAAAATGTGACCCATTCATTAACAGAACTTGTTTGTGGTAAAAATTCTAGAGAATTAAACTTTTTAAAAAGTGATATATAGGAAAAGGACTTTGTCTTGAAAATGAATAAGAATTTCAAGTGAGAACATGTCTTAGACTGTTCCTTTTCATTTGTATTTTAGGCATATAATATTTTGAAATAATGTTTTCTCTTCTTGTACTAAGAAGAATATTGATGAAGTTGCCATTTGTAAATGTGTCTTTTGCCAGCTAGTAAACATTTTATATTTCCCTTGATTTTATATTTTAGATACTTTAGTGGAAATTATATGATAAATCCTGTATTGAAATGTTATTATTCACTGTATATAATGATAATACAATTTGAGTGATTCAAGTATGATGAAAACATGTGAGAAAAAACACAGGTACATTTTCCATTATGACTACTGGAAATTGGCACTGGAAATATTAGATGGTTGAAGGGGAAATAAGCTTAATGATCCATAGAAGTATAAATCCAGCATTACACTAAGTAACACTATAACTTATTACTCTGACTAATTGAAGTAAAAATAAAATGTATAGAGAAAAACTTGAAAGAAACTAACAATTATAATTGTAATTCTTTCCACGTAAAGAGAATAAGGGTATTCCAAGATGAGCAATAAATATTAAATTCATTGGTGTGGTATTATCATTGCACTTTAAGATGATTTATTTAGACTGCAAATGTTTCAAATTAAAGATTCCAATTAAAGTTAATCCAATACTTGGAAAAATATCATAAGTATAATCATATTTTTCCAAAGAAACTCCCAATAATACCTAGAGAAGAATCTAGAGTAGTTAAAATTGGTTGGGGCTAGCCCAAGAACCCTAACTGCACAATTAGAAAACCTAGATATATCCCTGGCTCTGTCACTTCATAGAGGTGCAGCTGGGGGTGAATCGGTTAACTCTGGGGTTCTCCATTGTTCCATTGCAAATGAAAAATTGTACATCAACTTTTAAGACCTTCCCACCTCTAATGCATATGATTCTGATCATTATCTTTGAAAATGCTTGCATATAATATAGTAAGCATTCAGTTGCAGTTTGTTCATGTAACTAAGGATCAAAATTGTTGGTAAAGAAAACAAGGCACTTGTTCATCAAGGTCTCAAACATCAGGTTACGTGCAGACATCGAATTCTAAGATTGCAAGGACTCCACCTTAAAATTTAAAAACAACATAATAATTTATATTAAAGTATTCTTAGGACATTTTCAGGATTTTGACAAACTTGTTCTAGCAAAGTTGTGAAGTTTGAATATAAATACTGTTGAACCAACACTAGAGATATGATAGTCCTCGTCATAACGAGCCATCACTAGGGTCTTTTACGGTTCCTTCTTATTAAATGAAAAATTGTCTTTTAGAATTTATATCAGATATAGTCATATCATGGTTGTAGGTCTATATGTAACATTGTATTATATAGATTTTGAAAATGATCTTTTATGTTATTATTTTTAAATATTACTGTAACTTTTTATTCCATCACTCATTCTGACCTTGAATTTAATCATCAAACTTCAACAATATTTGATGAGCTTCCTTTCACAGAAGCCAATCTATATAGCGAAGCCCCACAGCTAGTTTTAGTAACAGGTTGGGAAGTGGAATTCAGACTTTCTCATTCAAATTCCAGTAATTTTTTAACAATGTCAAACTATCAGGAAATGTATTTTTTGTTTGGGTGATTATGAGTCTCTGGCCTTAGAACAATATTAAATTTTGAGATAGTAGATACTTAAAAAGTTATATTTATCATGACTTGCTTCTAGTAAAATAACATTGACTTTAATTGCATGGATTTCTTAAAGAAAACTGCACCCTCCAAAACAAAAGTCCAAGTTTCCTGTCAACACGTTTTATTGATAATATCATAGAATATATCTATATCATGGTCAAAACTGTTTTCTGTTTTGAAAAATATGATAATAACATTTACAAATGGATGATAAAAACAAAATTGAGATGATTGGAGAAATGTTTATAAGCTAAAGGCATTAGAAAGAAATAAACCATTGTTCTTTGTGACAAACCTATTGATTCATATCTGCCAGGAATGATAAATTACATGAGAAAGTGTTATGCATAGAACTGTACTGTCTTTCTATAATATATCCAGATTGGAGCCTGAAGCGTCTTCTTCCCTTCCCTTTCCCTTTCTTTTTGTTTTTTTCTTCTTCCTTCTTCTTTCCTTCAGTTCTTCCTTTATCTAATTTTCTTCTTATGTAAAAGCCATCCTTATTCTTATCCTTCCCTGTCCTTTTCCTGAACAGGCTTTCCTTTTTAAGAATATGACTGACTGTCTAATAAACTTTTTCACAGTGTCACATATCTGCAATATTTAGAAGAGTATTTTTTAGACATGTTAGGGGAAAAATGCTTGTGTTTCTGTGTCATATCTTGCTTCCTCCTAATGATTCATTTTGAAATTAGTGATGGGCTAATTCAAATGAGATTCTTATGTCAATTAGTATAACAGATCATTGAATTTTTGCTTTTTTAATATATCTTCTATGATATTAGGTGACTCACCTTTTTCCCAAAAATATATGGTTCATTTTTTTCCATTTAGTAAGCAACAATACTCAAAAATACTAAAATACAGAAAATCAGAAAGTAAAAATTATTATACTACTATTATTCTATGCTTAATATTATCTTTGTTCTTGTGTGAGTTTTTCTTTATATTAATTCCTAAAAATTTGGAATCACACAGTATATAAAATTTCTTTGTTGCTTTCTTTAATTTTCAAAATACAGAAAGTCTCATGTTCTTTTAAGACTTTTGGAAATACTTTTAATTGCTGCATAATATCCCATTGGTTAATTATCTGGTAATATTATTACTCAATTTTTTAACATTGTACAGTGATAAGTCTGCATTCTTTTCTGAGGCACAAGTATTGCTCACACAATTGACTAGGTTATTTCACTTAGTAGTAGCTATAAGTGATGCTGTCATATATCTTTTTAGTTCATTTTTTATTGTTGCTGCTTTATTTTCTTTAGGTAGACTCCGACAGATAAAATTATTGTCACCAAGGATAGTAAAAAATGTAAGACTCGTGATAGTAAATGCCAATACTTTCCCAAAGACTGTGCTGTGTGTTTTCCCACCAGTTAACATGGAATGGCCAGTTGGACGACATCTGCAGCCAAGCCGCCGATGATTCCCAGGCATGCGTTGTTCCACTGCAAGGAACGTGAATTCCAAAACTTGCCCCAGTGCTCCATGTGATGGCATTTTCCCCACAACGCTAAACGGCACCAAGGAAAGCATCCTTTTTCAAATCAGAGTTGGCTATAAAAGAGATCTGTGTTCTAATTAACCAAGATGCTCTTGCTATTAAAAAGCATAAAGAAATCCTACCCATAGTTTTACAGCTATGTTTTGAAATACTTATTGATTAGATGCCCCTTTGAGGATTTTCATTTTCACTCAATTAATATGTTACATTTATGTCATCAGAGGATGACCTCAGTGATAATACATGTTAAATAAAAGGGCAGAAAGAATAGTTGCCTAAGGCTAGCATGATTTTGCTATACTTGCTCCTATGGATGCTTTGACCCCTCTTACTGTCTGCTTCAGGCTGGCCCATACATAACTGAGGTCCCAAACCAATCTATATCTCAAACTAGGTGTAAAATGTTATAAAAAAATCACTTGAGAATTTCCATTTTTTCTAGATGGCATTATAATATTTTCATTTGGTTAAGAGATGCATATTTAATTCCTCAGTTAAGAGCCAAACACTAGGCACCAAGGATACACAATTAGTAAAGAATCTTTCTGCCCTTAAGCAGTTTAGATTCCAAAGGGGAATGAGACAGACAAATAATTAATAAGAAAAGTGATCATTTCATGTATAATGAGCATTCGGTACATAAGAAAAGCAATAAGGATAGTCACCTAGAGGAACTTGGGAGGTTTCAGAGGCATTTGAAAGAAGAGTAGAAGTTTGAAAGGAACGTCTAGGAAAAGAAAATGGCATATTTTAATACCAGGAAAACTTTACACATGTATTATGAAAGTCCAAAGGAGGTGGGATGTGTTAAGGAAGGTGTGTTGAGCTGTAAACTTCCGTGGAAATGTCAGAGATGGAAACACAATGTTATTTGTAGTGTGCAATGGGCAAAAGCCAGGCTGTGTTGGCTAGAGCAGTAAAAATGGGGAGAGAAATAGACACAGTAAAATGAAGTGGGAGATACAGATTAATATCTACAGGGTGGACAAGATTATGGAAGGTTGATTTTGTTTCCATTTTTTATTAGTAACTCACATTTATTGACCACTTGCTCTGCATTCTAAGTGGTAGAAATATCATAGGGAACAAGAAAGAATCACTATCCTCAAGCTACTGACTTTCTATTGGGGGAGGTGGGGGACACAATATTAACATTTACAAAATACATAAAGTAATCTCAGGTACAGATAGATTAAATGAAGAAACAAAACAAGGTAATCTGGCAATTTGCCACTGGGAATAGTTGTTTGGGCAAGGCACTCATGGAAGAGCCTACGTTGAAGTGATGTTTATATTGAGAATTAAATATTAAAAGAAGTCACCCATGCAAAGACCTAGTGCAAGAGGATTCTAAGAAAGACAAATAAGTCTAAAGGCCTTGAGACTTATGAGCATCACATATTGAAGAGACAGAAATCAGACTAATATGCAGAGAATGAAAGGGGGAGAGAAGACACGGCAGGGACATGGCAGAGGACACGAAGGAGCCATGTGGGAAGGAGTTAGTGGTTCCATTTTCTAGTATTCTAGGTTCAGTGGCAACCTATTTAAGATTCTGAAGTAAGAATATGTATCTATACATACATACACATGTATATGTACATATATGTACATACATGCATGTATATATTCAATACATGCTATATACTTTATATGTAGTACATATGAAGTCTATTATATATATACTTTATGTATACACATATACACTTTAAAGTGTATATTAAGTATATAACTCAACTACACTTTAAGAAAATTGTTAAATTGCTCTGCTGCTCTGTGAGGTTTTTTTTTTTCTTCTTTTACAAGAAGGAAGAGGGAGAGAGAGAGAGACATCTGTCCTGTTGCTCCACCCATTCATGCATTCACTGGTTGCCTCTCGCTTTTTCTCTGACTGGGGACCGAACTCACGACCTGGCCAGGGCCCTGCTCTGTGAACTTTGAAGTCGGTGAAAGAGCCTGACAATGATGCAAAGGAGAGCTGCCGATAATAAAGCTGCTGCACTGGAAAAAAGTTGTATTTTTTTACAGTTGCAGTATTTTTTGAGAATATTACAATTTGCGCAGGTGACTAGAGTTTTATAAGCTATTAGTCTGGATTTCCTTAGCTTTTTAGTGGGTGAACAAAAGTAACTTTCCTGCTTCTCACTTGTTGATTGGATTAAACAGGGATGTCTATGGGAAAGCCCTGAATAACCAAAGGGCATTTGTCTAATGTTGTTATGGTCGGTGCTGTTAAATTGTCATTTGGCAAGAACATCTGCTTCCTCAGAATTGATTCTGACATTGAAAAGGTAAAAAATAAATATAAAATACAAGAGTTTGCTTTGTGAAGTTCACAAAAAACATGTATTTCTGTGAAATATGACTTAATGGTATTGTGTTTTGGTGTTTAGTGATTCATCCAGATTCCCACTGCCATTTTAGCAGACTTGGCACTAGTTGATTTATCATATGCAAATATAAATATGTATGTATATCTTTCTTTCAATATTCACAGATCAAATATTAACATTCCAGCCAAAAGATTTTAATACTAAAAGATTAAGGGGCTGCTTAATTTAATCAAGTCAAGAAATACGGCAAGTTGTCTACCTGTCTATCTACCCACCTACCTATTTTATTTTATTATTTGGGTGACTGTTATCCTAATTAGATCTGAAAAGACCTAGAGTGGCTGAATCACAATTTATAGACACATTTCAGGAAATATTCAAGACTTTTGATGTTCTCATCAATATTGTCATTATGGTCACTTTAACAAATTTTACTTTTAAATCAAAAAATACTCTAAGCTACATAGTCACTAATGATATGTCTGACTTTTTATGTATTTGACTCCATTTTCCCTTCTGCTTACTCAACTCATGGGTATGAAAGGCAATTTAGCTTCTAAAAGACTGTGATTTTTTTACCTAGTATTTTCCATTTATTTTGTCAATTATGAGTAAATTTAAATATTTTACTTTGGAGTTTAGTTTATTTTTTGACCTGTAAGTTTCCAACCAATTCTAAACTTATATTGCTCCATTTCATTTTAATCAGAATTTTTTCCTTTATCAAAACTCTCTAGACCCAAATACTTTTGAACTTTCATAACTGTGCAAAAATTGAACAATAGCTCTATAGCAAGATTACATATTGCACAGAGTAAATCCATTTCTGAAATGAACCCAATTTGAAACTAATATTCATAGAAATTGGAGACCATCTATTTGCCAGGCATTATTCTTAGCACTTGGTACATATCAATGAAAAAAAATGCCTGACAATAGTGGAACTGAGTTTCTAGTTGTAGGAAACAAACAGCATAATGTGGAATAAATTATATATTATAGTAAAGGAAATAAATACTATGGCAAAAATACAGAAAGGTGAGGACTTGTACATTTATTTCATTTGTTTTTTTTTTATCTCTGCTGATCCTCTTTCACTTAATTGGCAGTCTCAGCATCAAACTCTGCATTTATAATCTCATGTTGGTGTTCAGCCAGCCCGGACTGGCAGGAATTTCTCACTGCTATTTCTTAATTCCTGTGGGACATAATCTGATCGTTCCAACTGGAGTCAGGGTTTCCAGTCAACTACGGTCCAGAGCCAAAACAAGTTCTATAAATCTCCATCCAGAGGTTCATCTCTGTGTCTAGAGAAGTTCTTACAGAAGAGCGATATGGCCTAGACAAACACGTGCATTGTGTTTATATCCCACAGTTCATAACTGAAAAATGGCATCCAGAGACAATTCATTATTACAAGTTAGAGGCAGGTTGGCCTGTTTGATTAAAGAGTTATACCAATTCATCTTTTCTCTCAGAGAGGAATGCCTTCTCCAGAAGTGTTTCTTCAGATTTCTCATGCCTTGTCAGTCAGGGTTAAATCACTAGGTTTGAAAATTTAGCGTAGAGCATTTTGATGCGTTTGTTTGGAGGATAGATCACCGCCGGTGGGGAGGCAGAGGTGGAAGATTAGGAAATCCATGGTATCAACATTATGTTAACATTATGTTATCAGGTATTTTGACACCACACTAACATATTTATTTCTTTTAGATGCATTTTATTTGTCCTTTCATTACTGACCCTCATAAATATTAAAAAGAAATGGAATTTCTATGACATTTAATTAGGAAAACTAGTCTTAGTCTGGATAAAAATTTCCAAGAAATATCAGGAAGTCTGTTAGTTAAATATTGTAACTACCCTGAAATCAACACATATATGGGAGTCTAAAATTTGTAATATGTGATTTAGAAAAAGATTAACAATCTTTTTACAACTAAAGTTGGCCCATTTAAAATATCTAGTCATATTTCCATTAATATAGTCCACTTTAAGTGAGCCAATGTCTCCTTTGAGCTAAATGTATGGCAAACACTTAGAGTTCATTAATATAATTAGAAATTTTTGGATATTCAAAATATTTTGCACTGAATATAGGAGAAAACTCAAATGTCATTCATGTAAGGAGAACTGTCTTATTCTCCATTTTTTTTGAAAAACAGGATATGCTTTGTATACTGATGACTATGTTTGATGACTTTGTATACTGATGACTATATGATGATGGTCAGAGTAGTGGGTAGAGAAAAAGAGAAGAAAATAAACAATGGTTGTATTTTGATATCGTTAACAAAATATTGAAGGGCAAAAGATCCAGGATAGTCAATGTAATATTGAAGAATAAAGTCAGACCAGACTCCAAGACTTACTACAAAGCTACAGTAATCTAAGTAGTGTGATATTGGTGGGGAAAAAAGACAAAGAGATCAGCGGAACCCTGAAAGAATTGAGAACCCAGAAACAGACCATATAGTCAAGCGATCTTTGACAAAGGATCAAAAGTAATTGAATGCAGCAATAGAATCTCATCAACAAATGGTGCTGGTGCAACTGGGAAATCCTCATGCCAAAAAACCAAAAATCTGAACCCAGACCTCAGGCTTGTTACAAAAATGAATTCAAAGTAGATCATAGGTCTAGATGTAAAGTCCCAAACTATAAAACTCTTGGAAGCTAACGTAGAAAGAATACACATGAGCTTAGATTTGGCAATGACTTAGATACTTTACCAAAGCATGATCTATAAAAAATAATTGATAAGTTCTATTTCATTAACATTAAAAACTTCTGCAGTAGAGAAGACACTGTTAAGAGAATGAAAAGATAAGCCACAGACTGGGAGGAAATATTTGCCAAACACATAACTAATAAAAGATTAGTATTCAAAATAATCAATATTTTATATTGATATATTATATCAATATAAATGATGATTTTATATTGATATATTTTGATATTTAAATATTTTGAATCCTTAAAACTCAGCAATATGAAAGTGAACAATACAATTTAAAAATGGACAAAAGATCTGAAGAAATACCTTCAGATAAATACCAATAAAGATAAATGAATTGCATAAAAGCATATGAAGAGATGCTCAACATAATACAATGTTAGGGAATTGTAAATTAAAACAATAATGAAATGTCAATACACACCTATTAGAATGACACACACATAAAACACACCAAATGCTGGCAACAATGTGGAGCAACAGGAACCATTGTTCTTTGCTGGGGGGACTATGAAGTGGTGCAAACAATTTGGAAGATAGTTTGACAGTTTCTTAAAAAGCTGAACTTACTCTTACATAATCCAGCATTTGTGCTCCTTGGTATTTACTCAACGGATTTGAAATCCTATCCACACAAAACCTGAACAATATTTATAGCAGCTTTATTCATAATTTACAAAACCTGAGAAAACCAAGCTTTTCCTCAGTAGGAGAATGAATAAAGAAACTGTGGTACATTCATACATGGACTATTATTCAGTGGTAAAAAGAAATACGCTATCAAGACACAAAAAGACACAAAAGAACTTTAAATGCACATTTCCAAGTGAAAGAAGCCAACCTGAAAAAGCTACATACAGTGTGATTCCAACTATACGATTTTCTGAAAAAGAAATACTGTGAACAGGAAAAAGATCAGTGGTTGCCCGGGTATCCAACGTGGGGAAGGAGGGATGACTAGATGCACAGATCATTTTTAGGGCACAGAATTATTTTGCATAATATTATAATGTGAATACATGCCATCATACATTTGTCAAAGCCCATGAATGTACAACAAAAAGAGTAAATCTAATGTAAGTTATGGACTTTTGTTAATAATAATGCACCAATATTAGCAAGCCAACTATAACAAATACACCACACTAATGCAAAATGTTGGTAATGAAAGGAATTGAGGAAGGCTGGTAAGGGGAAATATGAAACCTAATTATTTCATTTTGAGATAGAGTATGTAAGTACATATTTGTTATTTAGGTGGAAAAATATAAAAGCAATGAATATCTCTAATATCCAATAAGAAATTGATATACAGCCCTGGCTGGTGTGGCTCAGTACATTGAGTACCAGACTGCCAACCAAAGGACCACCAGTTCAATTCCCAGTTAAGGCACATGCCTGATTTGGGGGCCAGGTCGTTAGTAGGGATTGAGCAATAGGCAACCACACATAGTTGTTTCATTCCCTCTCTCCTTCCCTTACAGGTCTCTAAATAAATAAATAAATAAAATCTTTAAAAAAAAGAAATTGATAGACATAGGTATAGAGAAAGAAAAACAAAATCTATGTCAGAAATCTAAGAAAAATCAGAATTGAGAGACAGATGGAAAAGCCAGCAAAAGAGAGGGTGAAGGAGTAATTCAGTAAAAGTAGAGAAGAGACAGAGTAAGCTGGTTTTATGTGAGCAATGACGAGTATGTTTTGCTGTATCAAATGTCGTAGAAAGATAGTTAGTGAATATGGGAAAACAATGTGAAATATAGGTTATTATTTTTAGTAAAGTGGTAGGACATAAGCCAATTTTTAATAAGTTGAATAAAGAATTTGAGAAATAAAATGCCAAGTTCAGAATAATAATTGAAAAGTATGATGAAGAGGAAAGACCAGCCATCACTCTATCATTACACATTCTGAAAATGTCAAAGCAGCTTTTTTACTTCATAGGTCTTAGAAGGGTGGATTCAGATCTTTGATGAGGTTTTGTTGTTGCTGACCTAGCATAAAGTTAGCTGGTGGTGTTCCAGTGAGTGTTGAAAAGTATCCATAAAATGTGATAAGCTTATGTAAAACTCAGTGTAGAAAGGAGTTTCCTACAGAATATATTTAGCAACAAATGAGTGAATCTTTTAAATAATATTAAATTTTCTACTTAGGATATTAAAACAGAATCCTCTGGAAAATAATGATAGTTTACAAAACTTCTTGCTGACCTGTAATCTGTGCTCTGTTTTTAAATTTTAAGATGAAGGAATTCTGAAAACTATGACTTCTATTTTAAAATCATATATTGGTTACCACAAAGACATTTCTCTTATTAAAAGTTAATTGTCTAAGCTAATCATGTTGATTACAATAATTCTGATCAACACTTAGATAATTTGAGTGGTAAATCACACTTGGCTTTTTATTAGCATATTTATGTTACTCTTAAATTTTTTTATTAAATAATAAGAATAATCATATCACTACATGAATTGTTAAATGAATGAATAAGACATATTCTCCTAGTAACACTTAGAAAAAGTAAGATTTTGGAGTATTTATATTTTCTGATGTGCTTTTGGCTATTACAGGTAGTTCTTATGACTGGATCTATGTTCCCCCCAAAATTGTATTAGGATATTTTTATAAAACAATAGTTTCTTTTCATCTAAGTGGGTATTTTTTACTTCACATTCTTTACTGAATATTTTTTAAAGTCAAAATATACTATGTGAGATAATAAAAAATGTAAGTTCTCAAACATTTACACACTTAGTTGTGACTGCACATAAATGGTGTAATATGTCAAAAATATTACCAAATGAAAGCTGCCAATTCTTACTGGTCTTTTGAGAATAGTTAAAGATTAAACTCCAGCACATCTCCAGCAAATAAACTCTCAGGAAGGTCATGTGTTGTTTAAATTTTCTATTTGAAGCAATTAAATCAGTCCCATATGACAATTTGAGAAATTATTAAATGTTCCATGATAATAAGATCTGCATCAATGAAGTGCTTTTCAGGTTGCTATGGTCAATTCAGTTAAATTAAGAACCTTGGTTGGCATAAAAAATAGTCCAATTGCTACCGAATAATTGTTAATAATTGTAGAATATTCTGAACCTATTCAATTTTATCTAGGATAAATAACCATGGAATAAAACAAATTTAATTATGTTAATGTAGCAAAGATTTGCAAGAATGTAATGTATAATAAAAAGTAATTGGTTATTTAACTGTAATATAATCATACAATGCAATATTATGCAGTTCTTTAAAATTTTATGTTGAAGACTATGTAATGATATAAAAGAGATCAATAATATTTAGGTAAGGGAAAAATCCATTTTTTTTTTGTTTTTTGGGGGAAAGACTAATCACTATGCTAGTAACAAGTGTTGTCCCTCACGTAATTTCTTGAAAACTGATTTCAGTCTTACCATGAGAGGATGCCAATTCTATAGCCTTTCTGCCTGTGCTTAGATTTCAGATTATTTCATACAGGGAAGAGTTTTTCCAGCCCTAGATCTAGCATGGTAGAACTTACCTGTTTCATATATCTCCTCTAATTTGAACAATGATGGAGAACGAAAGAATTGCAAATAATTGGTTCCCAGAGATGATAAAATTTCTTGCAAATTAAAGTCACAGAACATAAGATTTGGAAGGACTCTTAGAAATAAATTGAAAAATAAAATAAAATAAAAATGTAAATTCTATATTATTTAACAGCTCTCTGATTTTACCTGTGTTCCTTCTTCATAGATGGAGAACAGATGATAGCTAGTTGGAGGGAGGGAGTTTAGGAGGTGGAGGGATTGAGAAAAAAAGAAAAAGGACTCATGGACATGGACAACAGGGTGGTGACTATAGGGGGAAGTGGGTATAAGGGGACTAAATGGTAATGGAAAAATATAATAAAGATTATAATAAAATAAATAAAAGGCATGATATTCTTATCATACTTCCCCTGGCTAATAACTCTTACTCTTCAAGGCTTGCAGGTCTTGTCTCTTATATGACCTGTTTCTCCCTGTTCTATGTAGACCTCTGGAGGAAATCTGTTACATTTGCCACCCTTGATCCTGCCATTTGTGAAACTGTGCTCCAGGTATCACTGGTACCTCTTATCCTCCTTGGTACAGGCATCTATTCAGAGTTGGGTATATAACCACATCCAATGTGATTCAAGGAGGGACGATCGAAGCCCTGAACGTGGTGGTCGAGGTGACTCCCTTTTTTTTGTATATGAGGTGTCAGGAAGAGAATCTCTCCTTTTTTTCTTAGATTCCTGTGCTGTGATGTGAGATTTCTATGTCCTGTGGCTGTTTCCTATTATTAAGCTGGCTGATGATGAAGAAATTTATCTTTAATAGTTTTGTTTGGGCTATTTGAGGTCATGTTTATCTCTAAACTTTTCATTTTTATACAGGACAATTAACTCACACTTCAGTGCCCTGGTATTGGTTCAGAAGAGACCTACTTGACATAATTCCCATCTTAACACGCATCATACTGTATTTAAATTATTAATTTATGTAGTTTTGCTCCATCAAAAACAGTATGAGCTTTCTGTGGAATGAGATCATATAGCAGCTTACTCATATTTTTATCTCTAATTTCAAGTTTATAGCAAAACAGTGAGAGAATAATCAATAAATATTTTTAAGTACAGTAGTCCCACCATATCTGTGAAGATATGTATATACTGTTTTTATTGATATATGTACATATCTATGATAACATTTAATTTATAAATTAGGTAAAGTTAGAGAGTAACAATAACTAATAGTTAAACAAAAAATCATGATGATATACTGTAAAAAATGTCATGTGGATACGGTCCCTCTAAAAATGTATTATAGCCTTCCCTTGCAGTAAGTGGTTTGAGGTTACTTGCTTCAGGGTACCCCTTGTGGCGGTCTTATAGGCTCAGTGCTTTCTGGCACAACACATTTCCATAAACCAACATGTTTTCTGTTCACGTTTTCTACCCACAAATTTAATGTCTCTGCCACCCTAAGCACTTATTACATATTGTGGCCATAACTTTTGCAGTTTGAGGTGCACCAGCAAAACTATCACAATTTTTGTCCTTCTTCACAATTTCACCAATAGAAGATTCATTCCTGCCCGTTGGTCTTAGCAACCTCAGCATATTGTTTTTTTTCTTTCCTAATTAAGTCCAGAACTTTCACCTTTTCACTTAAAGGGAACACTTTACAGTTTTCCTTTGGTATATCCAAATTCCAGCATCCCTACTCTTGCTCTTTGGGGACATATTAAGTAAAATAAGGGTGACTGGAACACCAGCACTGTGATACTGCAACAGCGAATCTGATAACAGTGGCGGCTACTCTGTGAGTAATGGGTGGGGAGTGTACACACCATGAAGACGCTGGACAAAGAAATGATTCACATCCTGGGCTGAATGGATTGGGACTCGTGAGATTTCATCACACCACTCAGAATGGCATGCAATTTAAAACTCATGAATTGTTTATTTTTGGCAATTTCCATTTAATATTATTGGACCGCAGTTGACAGAGGGTAACTGAAACCGTGGAGAGCAAAACTGTGGCTAAGCGGGGGACAACTGTCAACAGCAAGGTAACTGCTTTTTTAACTTTAAAGGAGTAGAAACATGTTATTTGTGAATTGTCTCGTGTTTTTGTTTAAGTTTTAGGTAAATACTTCCTATACTCCAGCAATCCTGAAGTGTGCAGAGTCCTTGATATTGTGTATATGGACTGTAATCATAACCTTTTCTCTTCTCTAGGACAACTGCCCAAAATGGACAGAACTCCCCATTTATCCAAGAGGATACAATTAAATGGCAAGGATTTGCCATAGCATTTTGGATAGTTTTGAAACTCTGAAAATAGTTAACCAACAATAATTAAATAGAGAATGCTACATGAAGCCTATTTTGTTCCAACCCACTAAAACTAAGAAAACACACAAATAAAATTTCATAAATATAAAGATAGAAGGTTTTTTATAGAACTTAATTTAGAAACTTTATGGAGAACATAATACTCTCCAGGCCAAATAACGTTTTGAGTTAAAGAAAAGTCTCACTCCACACACATTCCTATGGGAAAGTTATTACTGTATATTAATACATCTGCAGGTTACACAAATAGTAGAAAACACATCTGTGTTAATCACAAGGACAGAAGTATTTTTAAAAGTCTTTTGACCTGTGGTTTTTTTACATTTAATAACCTTAGTATAACAATGTGCATTTCTGTGCATGTGTGTAGAATATATTGTTTAAATATTCTTACACATTTTTATTATCCATGTTTATGTCAGTACCTTGTACCCCTCAATAAAAATCAGATTTTCATAATTAATACCCATTAAAAGTTTAAGAAGCTTTTTTTAAATAGTGAAGAACTATATCTCAATATAAAGTAAAAACAGATTTTAAGTGCCTTATTGGCCACTTTCTGGCATCATCTACTTACTAACCAATTAACTTAATCAGATTCATGAGTGATGAAAAATATCTTTTTTAAGAATCACAGTACTGTAATTGAACTGATTGATGTGCTTCTCATATTTATTAAAGCTTTCAAATTCTGTTTATCTACCGAGTGTTTTAGATTCAGTTAAATCACAAGAGGGCCTGTTTATCAAATTAGTTATCTAACATCTTCTAAATTCAATAAACTGGAGTTGGTCTCTATGTTAGAGTAGGCAGCTAGGAGTGAACAAAAGAAAAGAGAGCTAGACTGGCCGGGCCTGACTGAGTCTGAAAGTTACACTTAATCAGGCTTAAGTCTGGAAATTACAGTTTCAGACACCCCAGGGGATAACCGAATCCGGCCAAGGGGATTAGCATCCCTTCCTCACTCGTCTAGGCAGGAAGGATTGACTTTCCAATCTCTACGGGGGACAACCAGTGCACTTGCCCTGCCCATACTATGAGGGGAAGAATAAATGAAGGGGAAATTCCTCTGCTGGGTGCATGCCCAGCAAAGCCAAGATGGTGCAGAGGGAGGTAAGCACATGCACAGTGAAACCAGATGCAGAGGCAAAACTTTGAGGCTGCACAGTAGGAGCCAAAATGGTGACACAAAGGGGTGCAGCCTAGCTTGGGAAAATCCAGGAAAAGCATTGGGTTGGATAAGGGATGTGAAACCTCCAGAAGATCCAGAAAAGGGATTGGTTGGGGGAGGGCCCAGTGCAAGCCAGGGAAGGATCAGAAAAGAGATTGGTTAGTTTGAAAGAAAGCATGCTCTCTCCCAAACCCAAGGTAATATAATCACAGCTTAACAAAGGCCTGTCTTGGTGGCACAAATTGGTTTGTTCACTTGTTCTTTCACATGCATTCTCTCTCTGTAGCAGCTACACAGCCCCAAATGCAGGCCTTGGTACGGCAGGGGCACAGGCTATACTGGACTACCAGAGCCCAGGGCGATGGCACTACAGTCCTAGATCCTGACCCTCCTGGTGCGCACTCATGTTCACCAGGCCCAGGATGTACTCCACAGTGAGAAGAAGCTAAGCCACCTGGTTGTAGAGGAGACTCAGGTCCTGTATTTTTGCTCCAATAATTCTTATCACTACATCTCATCCTCCTATGCATGGGTCCCCAAGATGCTTTTCTCATAACTCTGTGGAAGAACCCTATTTCCAGTGGCAACACCTGCAAACAAATAAGAAACAACAACAAAAAACCCCATTACACTGTTCTAGAAATTCCATTCAGGTTTGTAAATCTGTTTATTTTTGATACCCCAATGCATATATTAGTCATTACTGCTACCTTTTATTAAATTAAGAGTAGCTGATATGAGACTTACATAGTCTCATAAAATTCCAAAGTGGGGACATACAATCCTTCTTGGCATATTTTTGTGATAATGTTGGCAGGGCTTTAATTTACTCCTGAATTTTGAATAACCTAGGGTTTTGTTTTATTATTTTTCTTTTTCAAATGCTGAATTCACTTTCATAGATACATTTGGCATATGATACCACGCTAGTTGGTGATTTTTATAGATCAGGTATCATTTCCCTCACCTTATAATGAAATATTTCAGGCATGGCCAAATTGTGCCTTTAGGATAATTCATCTCTCATTAAACTATAGCTTCTGGTAACTGCAGAAGCTCTGCAAAGCCACTTAATGCCCATCTCTCCTTATCTTCCACCAGCTGGCTGTAATGGATAGGCAAACAACATTTGCTTGATTGGCAAACAACATTTTTGCATAAGGAGAGGGAGGCAGTGGTAGTTAATTCCCTCAGTCCACCTGGTGAATTGCCAGCTGCATTTCTGGCTTGATACTGCCCGAGACTGGGGTTGCTAGTGGACAGGGTCCTTTGAGACATGAGAATGAAGTGACTTCTGCCTTAGTTCAGCAAGCTTCCTGACTTAACCATTTCCTCTTTCCCTAACTTAAAAATGAGTCTTAGCTCTTACTGAAATGGAGGTAAATAAATGCACAACAGGTGAGGAGGAAAGACAGGGGTGATTGGAATTGGGAACATAAACAGGAGATGATCTAAACATAAGGTCCATACATAGAGAGAAAGCCTAGAAGCAGTGTCACATATTGGTTCTATAGAACTTCATAGCCCTTTAAAGTCTGTCCGTGGTATTTACTATGGGATCCTAGTAAACAAGGACCAAGCTGTGGAGAATGAAGGGCATTATACATGTCAGGGGCCTGGCACTGTGTCTGCTCCATGACAGAAGTGCAATAAATTGGACCTTTCCTACATATTCTCTAATAATTAGAAATAACAGAGTAGGTGTTTTTATAATAGCTGCCAAAGAAAGTAATCTATGAAAGACAACTCTTTCTGTGTGTGCATGTGACATAGATCTTCCCAGAACCTGGTCTCAGATGTATTTAGAAGTGGACCCATTGTCATTGTATGCTGAATATTTATCTTTCTAGGACTGTGAAACATTTAAAAATGAGGACAAGGAAACCTGGAACAAGATGGGTTTACTATAACAAATATTCCTAGTAAAACATCTTGTGCATATCCAATAATAGATGTTTGTTGATCAATTCACTTAAAGTTTAGTGCAGGAAAACTTAAAAGGATAGAGAAGCAAATATGGAGATAAAGTTACAGCTTGCAGTGGCCCTAATATTTGCGTTTCACCATGCATATAAACTAGTATTTGGCATGATGTGAAGGAAGTGACAGGAAGGAGACTGGGAATCTAAAAACCTGGGTCTTGCTGTGAGATCCAGTTCTGTAAAGCATGGTCAGAAGCGAAATCAAGTGCTAGCCCTGCCACTTACTATTCTGGCACCACTGTCTTGTTCTGCCCATCTTAAACACCCAGCTCCAATTTTTCCGTTTTTAGCCTTTCCACTTCTCTACACTGGTCCTCAATAAAACTAGGGAGCACAGTCAGTGAATTATTCCCCTCAGTATTCAGACCCCTTGACGTGCGTGATGGCTATTTACCCCTCCCATATCTTATCTCCCCCTTAATACTCTCCTGTATTCTTCCCAGCTAGCTGTGTTTTGCTCTCAAAAAGCTTTCAATTAGTCCCCATTGAGGTGTTAACTGATAACCAAGGTGTTAACTGAAGTGTGAATTCTCAGGATTATTTAAATTTTTAGAGCAGGCTCTTTGAAGACCCAAAGTTCTGTTATAGAGAGAAACTGAGAGGAGAGTTTCCTGTGATTAATAACATCACACCATCACACTCAGTAGACATTTACTCACACTAATAACATGCCCAGAAGCTTAGCCTTGAAAATGGCAGTGACTTTGGAGAATGGCATAGGCTTAAGGAGCCCTGCCAGTACTGAGGTGAGCTGCATCATACCAGACCAGCACAGATACACTGGAGACAGGCTCATTCTACCTCTTGACTTGGAACATTTCAAACTTGCAGTTTGTTGGTAGATCCTGCTGTACTGTCAGATCTGGAGTTTGGTACCCTATTAGAAGCTTTTCTCCCAGACAATTGTAACTGTCATTGCGTGTTCTTCAACACATTTTTACATGGCAGTAGTCCACAGGAGGCTGCATTTTGGGAACTTGCCAGTGAAAGCTGGATGTGAAGAGTTTCTATGAACCTGTCAGGGTCATCAGTGAGATCATCAGTGAGATACATGCATTTTGGAGTAAAGTGAGGTACAAGAGTAAGTATATATGCTCCCATAAGTGTAAAGGCAATCATGTTAGTCTTAGGTGGCAATTACTGTGTTAAACTATATAGTGGATGGTGAAGGTGGGGGTTTGTGGCATCGTCCCTCATCAAATACTTTGTGAGAAATACATCTTTTTAAAAGGCAGTTTACAAAGGTTAGAAGGTCATTTTTAATTTAAAATTTCTGACTTGCTGTGCATCAGAGTTTCATCTAAGACACAATTTCTGTGCTTTATCCATTAGATTTACATTTTGAAACCTGAGGTTTTAAACACGCTAAAATATTCTCATTGAATTGAGAGGGAAGTACTTTTTCAAACTTTGAGGTACAGAGGTGAGGCAGGGGATGTATAGAGTGAAGGCCCAGACAGCAGGAACAGGTGACAGCGGGGGTGGGCCTCCCGATGAGTACCTGTGATAGGCGGAAGAAGAATTAGAATATGCTGATGTACATGTGCATGGCATGTCCTTCTGTGACGAGGACAAAATACATATCTTTGGAGAATACACTTCAGCATTCCAAAAGTTGTCTGACCTGTGTTTACTTCAGTCAGGACTTACGGATTATAATGGAAAATTCTGTTCTCTTCCTCTATCATTCACCACAGTGAAAAAGAGGGAAGTTGAAGGAAATATCTGAGTTTTAAAAAATAGCAGTTTTTCTTTAATTTATTTCATACATTATACATTAACTTTTAAATTCTACATTTAAAAATTAGAAACCAGTATTAGTCATTGTGTTTGGTGCCTATTTTAATATACTATGAAACAGGACACAGGTGTTATGAGATTGAAATGGGAAATGCGAGGAAGTACTGCTGCTATGCAAGTACCTCTGGAAATTTGGAAGCAACTTGAGATTTGCAAAGGTCATAGCTTTGGGAGATGTGGTTTTGACCGACATAATCTCTAATAATTTAAATAAAGATACATAATGTTACTGCAGCTTTTAGCCTCCATAAATCTCTTGATTTGCATATAATAATCACTTCACCTAAATCCTCTAAGTCTGTGGGAGAGATTTTCTGCATAAGATTTTCTTTACAGGGGGCTAATCACAGGTTTCCTCCCAGTTTATCTAGAATACTATGGGGAAAAGCTATGGGTGGCCCAATATGTTGTCATAATTGGAAGTTTGGAGGACAAATTAGCATTAGGTCTTCAACACTCTTTTTCCATTTTGCATGAGGGAGACATAGATTGGGCTTTTAAAGTTTTTTGATTCAGGTGCTAGAACATAACATACAGATGCCGAGGAGTTTTTATTATGGGAAAATATCTTACAGTATGTGGACGACTTAGGTGTACTCAAACACTCAACATTTTCCTTTTAAAAAAATAAATAATTCTCCCTTTGAATATGAAAGTTTGCACTCCGTAATAACCCAGAAGTTCACGCTAACATTCTTTAGGATTTCTGAAATTCAGCACATCTTCCAAGACCCTACAGATGGCTTTGCCTTAGGTCGGAGATCAGCCCAAGAGGTTTATAGGACAGAAAGTCCAGTGATGCATAAACTTTTCTTCAGATCTCATTTTCCTCGTCTGACTTCGAAAAGGCAGAGCACAGTCAACTAAAAGAGGTACAGTATGCTTTGCGTTAGGTAAATCCGGGAGCAGAGAGAATGACCAGGCTGTCTGGCGAACGGGAGAACATCTCCAGGAGGACAGAGGTTAGAAAGCTGATAAGGATCCTTAGGCGACGAGCAAGCGCATCTTCTGCCTCCAGCCCAGTGGCGCATCCGGAGTTAACTGCAGCTCGGATCCAGAGAGAGGAAGGTGGGATAGAAGGAGGTGGAAGAGGGAAGGGGAAAAAAAAAAAGAGCTGGGGGAGGGAGGGGTGAACCAACCGGAGTAAGCCGGAGAACAGCGCGCGGGGGGAGGCGGAGATGCGGGAGAGCGCCGGGCGCAGGGAGCTGAGTGGACCGCTCCAGACGGCGGCGCGTGCGGCGGCTCCTGAAAACAGCGAGTTGGCCGAGCCGGCTGCCTTTCCAGCAGGGGCTGCGAGCACAGTGCGGGCTCACAGCAAGGTGATGTGCCAGGAAGCATTCTTTCCCCCCGCTCGGGATGCCGCGGGCGGGGGGCTTCCTTCCTTTTACCCATCTCTCCTCCCCCGGGTCTGCAGGTCTGCGCGTGTGAGTGCCCGGGTTCGGGGGTAAAGCCTGAAGGGCGGGGGCACCCTGTCCCTGCTCGTCCCCTCCTCCTTGTATCCCCGTCGTTGCTGATGCATGTTTTCCAGGGTCTCTCCGGTCTCCATACCCCTTGTTTGACACTGTTCCCCCCATCCTCCCCCACCCCGGTTGTGTCTCCTTTCCCAGATGCTCAAGGTGCCAGCCGTATTGTGTGTGTGTGCAGCCGCTTGGTGCAGTCAGGCTCTCGCAGCTGCCGCGGCGGTGGCAGCGGCCGGGGGGCGGTCGGACAGCGGTAATTTTCTGGATGATAAACAATGGCTCACCACAATCTCCCAGTATGACAAGGAAGTCGGACAGTGGAACAAATTCCGAGACGTAAGTGCTGCGCCCCCCCATTCCCGGGAACACGGGAGCGCTGCTCCGAGGCGGGGGCCGCGGCGGCCGGGGGCGGGTGGGCAGTGGGCTCGGTTTTCCCAGCAGAACGGTGTCAGGAGCGGAGGCGGCGCAGGGCGGCTGGGGAAGTTGGCAGTTCCGGTGCCCCCTCCCGGCTGGTGCGAGGGAAAGGGCTCGCGAGCCGGCCGCACTGGAGTTCGGCTCTCGCAGGGTTCCCACTGTACCGCCCCCTTTCCCCTCCGGCCCCCAAAGGTTTCCAAAGTGCTGCCTCTCCCTTCTCAACTTTTGAATGGTGTCTCTGGCACTAGTAAACACGGGAGATGTGCTCTTGCGATGTACTGCTACGAAAGTAACTGGGATCGATCCCTTTACTAATGGTCCATTAAGAAATTGGAGGGAGGAGGCAAGAGGATGTAAGATTTATAAATGCCCGTTCTGCAAGGGTGGGGGGTTGTTTGGAGGCACCAGTCAGCAGAAGTTGAATTGCTCTTGATTACATAAAATTGCTGATCAGATGTGTGCTTCAGCATTAAGTTTAAAACAAAACATGTTTTACAGTGCGTTCAATTACGTTTCATTCCAAAATGAATCCAAGCCGTAAAATCTGCGGGGTGAGGGAATACGGTGGAAGTCCGCAGGTGGCAGCATTGAAAGGGTTAATCTGTAGACCGTTCTGGGGAGTTTCCTAAAGGCTTATTAAGAAGGAGCCAGGTTTTAAGAGTGGACGCTTGTTTGCCTTGGAGCCACCGGCCATAATATGCAGGTCATCCCCCCCGCCCCCGCCACACCTGATCTGAATGAAGTGGCGGAAGAGCTGGTCCCTCGTCAGGAGCGCGGTTCACCTCCCCTCCTTCACCTGGGATGTCCGGCGTGGAGGTTGATTACCGTCCCGGGCCAGGCCACCTTTTAGATCCCGGAGGCCTGAAAGGGAGCCTGAGCGAATTACGAACACATTGCCAACCCTTACTGTGCCATTTGAGGGAATTTCTCGTGGAGTCCCTCTGCAGTACACTACGTGCGGATGTGTTAACTTCTTACATCAGTTCACACCCAGTCACGATTATGATTCCACGAAAATAAATGGAAGCTCAGATTAGTTTTCATCCTGGCTTTTCTACCCCTTCTCCCAACACCCCTCGCATGAAATAACTGATCAGCCAAATCTGACATGTAGCTGATTCTGGCGCAGGAATTCCTACGGAAACGCTAAGTTTTACTTTAAAATTAGATGTAGGTCATTGATACTAGGAATTGGTTCAAGGTAGAAAAAATGATAATAATGAGAATACTGACTGGAAGGTTTTGCTTAAATGCTTTATGAATAAGGCTTAAAGATTTTATTGCTAAATACATGCTCTTATAAAACAAACCACACACATTAGTTTTATCCACACACATTCAGTTTATGCTAATATTGAATATTTAAAAAAAGGCAAGCAAGCAAATGAGATTATTTAAACCTGGGGAAGAATTTCTCTTTTTCATGCCCTCACTTGGAAAAAATATTGAACATTCTGTCAGTATTTGAACAGTGTTTCACATCGTGGAATTTCATTTCTTAATGGCTGTGTTAAAATATTTTAAAATGAATTTTAGATTTTCATCTCAAAATTATATTTTAAATCTGAAATATCTCAGTAGTCTCTGGCTATTTAAATTGCTTTATTGAATTATTAAGAGCAACCAGTCTATACTTGGGAAGTTTGTAAAGGTGTTTGATTTGAACTACTGAGGCAAGCTGAGTTGCCTGAAAAAATGAAATATAGGATTCATTCATCCAGTTTATATAAATACAGAATGGAGTATTATTGCTATAGTATTTTCAGTTATTTTTATGTGATCTGTGGGGGAAAATCCTCCAAAATTATACATTAAATTTAAGTGAAAGATTTATTGAAATATTTTTGGCAAATATCTGTCTTGTTGCACATGCAATACATGGAAATATAATAATGGCTTATTTTATTAAGATAGTTACATTTTTGTAAGGATGACTTTTGCAGGGCATGGAGAAGATAAGTGCTATCTTTTTTCACCATTTAACTACCTGTTGCTTATTAACATGGTAAAATGTATGCTGACAGTGTGATTTCTCAAATCAAAGTGCATAATATGCAATCCTTCTTTAGACCATCCACACCAGTGCTAATTTACATATTTTCCCCTCTTTGGGAATCATTAGGTTAGCAGTTTTGTGTCTTTCAAGATGTTGTTCATTTTTTAGTTAATTTTCAGCTGGGAGTCCATGGTTATGAGGCATCGCTTGAAATAAATATGTACTGCAGGGAGTACCTTTAAATGTTCTGCAACAGCACTGGTACCTTCAGTAGAGGATTTGAATATTCAGTTTATAGAAATGCACAGAAACAAGGAACCCTGAACCTCCTTTAGAAACAATGTAACTGACATACTTCAACTCAGTGCTTTTTTCCCCCCATAAAATATAACTAATTTCATTTAGGCAAAAACTTTGCATACTTTAGCACAATTAATACTAGAATTAATCTTTACCCTCTTGGGGCTGTTTTACACAGTTGGTATTATTGTACAACTTCTTAATGAACGTTTGAAGTATATCTTCTTTTTAATTACATTTGAAAACTGTTTTGAATAATATTTGATAGTATAATTCATCAACATTTAATTTACTGAATTAAATGTGATTATATTATACATGATATAGATATATAAATACATCACATATAATAGAGTTTCAGGGAGAAAGAGCGTGGATGGAAAGTGTTGTGGGAGAGTAGATGAACAAGGGAAGCACTGTCATTGATGACTCATTTTCTCAATTTCCTCCGTGTGAAACATAGGGAAATAATAAAACCAAAGGCCAGCTTACAATGAATGTGTATTAATATAGGAGAAACTTCCAAGTCATTTTGGCCACTTTATACTAGCAATGCCCTTTGAATAAAGTTTTGTTGCCCTTTAAAGTTTCTAAAATGTGATTATATAGACATAGAGAATTTTTTATGCTTTTGAAATCATTAATATATTGGTTATTTGTATAAGAATGCCTGTAGAGATTTTAATTCCTATGTTAGGAAAAATTAAACTTTAAAGATATAGAGAAGTCAACATAGTTAAAAATAAGTATAAAAACTAGAACTAGCATGTTATATTCAGGGTATAATTATTTGATTTCAAAATAAAGTAAAGGAACAAAAAACCTGGGGCTCATTTTGAATGTTGTTTTAAGAAATGGTTACCATTTCTGTTGCAAAACCAGCCATCAATTTCAGTTTACATTTATCCCTTGAGGGGTTTTTAATACTCTTTAGATGTATTGAAAGCAATAGTCAAGCCTTACAAGTTACCTTTAACTATTCAACCTTAGTGTAAGTTCAAGGATGTGTAAAATATGAAAATGTAAAATATAGTGTCTCAGAACACTGAAATTATAAAATCACACTTTAAAAGTTGCCTGATTTGGAAATATTACATAGTAAGTAAACTTTTCTTCTTTTTTATTTTCCCTTTTAATCTCAGTTGAGGTTCTAGAGTGCACAGATTATTTAAGAGATAATGGCTGATGGAAAGGGATATTCCCTAGCACTTAGTGGCTATAGAGGAATAAAGCCCCCTGAGAATCTATCAACTTTTACTGCTGTAAGTAAATAAAACAATTGGTTTCTATGTCTACTCCAAGGAAAATACTCTATTGCTCTCAGAGGCATAAAATTCAAACAGAGAGAATCATTTAGTACTTCCCTTAGATTTATGGTGCACCCTGGTTGTGTTACCTGAGTATCCAGTTTACCATTAACACTGAGGGCTCCTTCTTTGTGGTACCATTTTTTTTAAATTAAAAAAATTTAATTGAGATATTATTGACAAATAAAGTTATATATATATCTATATATCTAAGGGGTACATTTTGATTATATATAAATGATTACCTCTGTGGGCCATTAATAGTAGACAGGAGTGTTTTACTACTTGACTTTTTAACAATATGTGCCAAAAATAAAATGAAAGAATTAATAATAATCTTTGTTCAGGAGTAGTTTCTCAATAATGGATAACCAGTTCTGATAAAAAACACATTTTAAGTGTTTCTCACTATGAAACCATATGTTTAACTGTGGTAACAATAACCTATATTTTACCATATTGAGAACATGGACTCTCCATGGGAATTCTTCAGTTAATTTGTTTCATTCTCATGAGTGTTTATCTCTCTTTCTTTTGATCCTTTTTTTGACTGTGGGGCACAGTATGTTTAATAATTCATAAAAGCCTTTGTATATAATATGCATATTTTCAGATCAGAGTTGGTAAAGACTATAGCATGCAAAGTTTTTGATGTTAGACTATATTGTTTAAATCATTCTTGGAGAGAGGCAATTGATTTCTTGAAAGAAGCATTAGGCAATGTTTGAAGATTTGGGGGCCAATGAGTAACAACAAAGACATTAGCCTCTTGCAGCATCGTGACCTCTGTCCTTGTGATTGGGTTCTGGTTAAGCAATGGTTTCTGTACAAGCTCCACATCCCTATTTCTCAAGTCCCCTTTGCCCCACTCCGGTACCATACTCATCAGTGATGATTTCAGACAGGTTTTTTCAAGTCAGATGTCACATGAGGAAGGCGGGTCACAGAATGTCCACTGATCTGCTAGTTTCTGGAGAGGGACTCTCAGGGAGAGCTGGCATCACATCATCAGAATCCAACAGGAAGTTGGAATTGAGTATGAAATTTAGTCCATTTGCCATGGGTTCATTCTAACAGAAATTATAGGAAAGTATGCGACACTTTTAGCTCTCTAGTTTTCATAACTTTTATGGAATTATTAGGAAAGTATAATTAAGTGGATTAAGAAAATATTTATTTTGTGTATATATATGCAATATGTTTGTAGTATGCATATATAGGTCTGCATAAATGTGCATGTATATATATACTTTATATGTGTGTATGTGTATGTCTTCAAATAGATAACATGTAATAATTAGAAAAGGTGATTATATATTGTATTATAGATATTTATATGTTAGTTAGTAAGCAGACACTTCTCTTAAAGTGTTGTTAAGACATGTGTTAAGTTTGCTTTTCTTTTCTGATGAAGTTTTAGATTCTCAAAAATCCAGAGCAATCACATTTCCTGTTGTATGTGTGGTCATTGTGTGCCTTCCCAGTTCTTATGGGAAGTCGGCGTGTTTGAGACGAGGAGCTTAAACTCTCCAACTAGATATCCAGGAGGAACATCGTGTGCTGCTATAAAAGCGTCTATTTTCCTACCCCTACAGGAAGACTAACTACAATGAGACCGCTTTTAGAGCTCACGATTCTGACTCAGAGTGACATTTTTTGTTCTTATACAACTTTAGTTTTCAGGATGTGGGCCAGAATTATTTTATTTATGTATTTTAAAGGGCTAATATATGAAGTGTCTACACATATTGCCCTACTCCTATGAGCACCTAGAGTATTTACCTGCATTTTTCCACTTAGGAAAATCCTTTCATTTTTTTCTACCCCTCGTAGTTTACAGATTTGGCTACCCAATTAGACTGTGAACTCTCTACAGCTATAGATTGTAGTCTCTCCTACCTCTCAAATCCTTACAGTTCGCCTTGCATTTGTACAATGACTGGGTCAGTGTTAGCATTAGAAAAATATTTACTAAAGACTGCTAGAACTGTTACTTTTTTATTAACCATTTTATTTCTGTTTCTGACCACCTCCAGCCCAGTTTTTTGATTTGAATGAGAATTTAATTTTTATAAAATACAAGGTTTCAAAGTACTAAACTGCCTTAGTCTATGAGTTGGTTCCCAATGGACCAAAATGAACATGGTGTATCAAAACTTATGTTCGGTTTTAGAGGGAATGATTTAAGTTCACGGTACGTATATGTATTGTGGTGCTCCTTCTACCTTTTCCCTTTGCTTCTCTTTTACCACATAATTTTGTTGAACTAAAGTCCTTAGATGTTTTTTGCTGCCTACAAAGTAATATCAGAGACCAATACCTTCCCTTTGTTTTTTAACTACTACACTTCAATTAAAGGCTGTGTGACTGAATCCAGATATTTCACAGGCAGTCCTGATTTCTTTCTTGCCCTTCTGCCTCACTTACAGTTGCCAGTGTATCAGTTAGAGATAGGTTAAGTTCCTGTAACGAGGAGCTTCTGGATCCAAGTGCCTGAATTAAGATGGAAGTTTATTTCCCAACCATGTCATCATCAGGAAGTGAGCTATCCAGGGCTGGAATTTCAGAGTTATTCTCTTAGAGTTCTCCACAAATTGGCATTTCTTAACCAGCAGGAAGGATTTAGTAGAAACTCTGGGACATGCAGCTTGTCCTAGAAGTGACCCGAGAGTTGTCACCCAGAGCTTCTCTGTGTATTCCAAAGGTCTGCACTTAGTGACATGTCTATAGCTAGCGACGAGGGAGCTGGGCCAATGCCATGTGTACTGGGTAATGATAAACACTGAAAAAAAGGTAAATCTGGTTCTGGGAGGAAAATATTAATAACTGCTGTATCTATTTCAGCATCTAAATATCTCTTGAAAATATTCTCTGTGCCCACTGATAGGAAGTTTTACCATTTCCTATTCACTGTTTGCCTTGCCCTGAATCTCTTTTTCTCCCTCATTTCCTATCCTTCCTCTACCCTCTATTCAGGGTAGAACGGGAGCACCTGGTACCTAATTTTGTGGGAGTAAGAGCTTGAGGGCAAATAGTAGTGTGCTCTTGTCTAAGAGGAAATGTTGCAGCTCGGGACCAAAGAAGAGCATCCTCATAGGGTATTAAGGAGAGCCTGCATTAGATGATGAGTCCTGTTTTTCTAGTGGAATTGTTTAGCATTACCTCTTTTCATTATCTTTGGTCATAGGTCCAGAATGCTCTTGTGTGAGGTAGGTAGTCATGATAAGTGGGAAGGAATTAGAATTCAGTTGTTATTCCCCTTAGTTGAAGGACAGAATACACACAAGGGCCGAAGTTGTATTTCTTCTGATGTAGAGAAAAGGCAAGATCATTAATGCAAAGTAGTTTGCCCTGGAATAATTCTAGCAATGATGCCAATGCTAGTTTCATGCAGCTCTCAGTCCTGAAAGCAAACAATTTTTTAGCATTATTAGTACAGCAGGTCCTCTTATATTCAATATAATTTTGGGGTAACACTGATGAGAAAAAAATCAATTCTTGGTCTGGAGCCACAGTGCATATGAAATTTGCATATTCTCCCCATGTCTGCGTGAGTTTTCTCCAGGTACTCTGGTTTCCACCCACATCCCAAAGATGTGCATATTTGGTGATTCACATGTCTGAATGGTCCCAGTCTCAGTGAACGTGGGGTATATAAGTGCATCCTGCAGTGGAAAGTCACCTGCTCAGGCCAGGGTCCTGCCTTGTGCCCTGAGCTACCCGGAGAAGCTCCAGACACCTATGATCCCAAACTGGAATCAGTGTGTTGGAAAATTAATGATGTGACTTGTTTTTATTAATCTTTCTTAAATGTACATGTAGCTTAATTTTATTTCAGTGTTTTTAAAAATATTTTATTTTATTTTTAGAGAGAGGGGAGGGAGATAGAGGAGAGAATTATTAATGTGTGAGAAAAACTTCAATTGGTTGCCTCCTGCATGCCTCCAACCTCGGGGACCTGTCCCGCAATCCAGGCATGTGCCATGACTGGGAATCAAACTAGTGACCTCCTGAAGAATTATGCCCAACTCACTGAACCGCACAGGTCATGGCAAGATTTTTTCTTTTTGTATTTTTTTTAGATGTTTTACACCTGCCTTGCAAAATGAAAACTTTAGTACTTTTATGCTTTTTTAATATATGTATTTATGGCACAGTTATTTTACAAGTGATGATTATATAATCTTTGCTTAATATTTTATTCACACTTAATTTCAAATATCTTATTAAGTTAATAATAGTAATAATACTATCGTGTGCAAAAATACATGGAGAAAGGTAGGTAAAAAGTCTTTGTAAAACTATTTTATCATTGCAGTCACCTACAGGGTGAGGCTAAAAGGTTTACGGTTGTAAGTGCTTGAAACTCAGAGTTTACTCTTTTCCGTCCTCCCAGCCTATGGCAACCGGTATTTTACTTTTTGTTTCAACTAATTTGACTACTTTAGGTATCTCATATATGATAGTATTTGACTTTTGGTGACTCTCTTATTTTCACTGAGCATAATGCCTTCCGGATTCCTCCATGTTGTTGCAAAGGGCAGCATTTCCTTCTTTTTTAAGGCCAAATAATATTCCATTGTGTGCATACCCCACACTTGTTTCTCCATTGATAGGCACTTGGACTGCTTCGGTCTCTCGGCTGTTGTAAAAGAGGTTGCTGGGAACATGGATGTGTAAATACCTCTTTAAGATCAGCGTTTGATTCTTTAGATATAGTATATAAGATAGGTTAGAATAGATCGAGTTTTTAAACCATATTGTTGTCTACTTAATGTTTTGGAGGCTTCTCCACTTAAATTTCATTGGGTTATTAAGTATAAACTGTTTAATTGAACATGGATTATTTTGTTTTTAGTTTTTTAGCAAGAGTAAAATTAATTAGCTGCCAGACTGAGGAAAGTATGAGTAAATTAAGATTCAGTGATTTCTCTATTTTGTACTTACTGAAGTTAAGTAACACTGAACTTATTTGATGCTAAATTTTATAGTATATATTTAATATGAAATATTCTCTGATAAAAAAATTAAAATAAATTTATGTGGTCAATTTTGGAATATGTCAAGTGTTCCAGATAATTCTATGGGTTTCTATTCTTAGCATAAAGGAAAGCCCATTATTTAACAGGAATGAAAGAAGGAGGGGGACCAACAATGAAACAATCTAATTGTGTCTCCCAATCTATAAAACATTCTAGGGCATTATCTTCCTGAATTTGGTAAAATGCTTACTAGATATAGTTCCTAAAGATATTAATTTTATAGTCTCTTAATCACAGCTCACTTCACTTTTCTACTGCCAGCCTGCTTTGTGACTTTCAAATATTTACATAGGATACTCAAGGCAGGATACTCTGAAATATGAGCTTGCTAATTGCCTTGGCACATGGTATTAGCATCTGCTGAAGAACCAGTTTTAGAATATCAGGAGAATATTTATAGGCCTTTCATGGCATACAGTATAGTATGAAATACTAGGCAACCTCCTAGTCTTCCAGCGAGCCTGTCTAAGGTGCCCTTGGCAACATCTGAGATTCTCCTCAAATGTCCCTGAGGCAGCCACATTCATCTAAAATGAACATTCCCTGAGGCAAAACTTTTCTAGAGCATTGTATCAACAAGCATTAGCCTAGTATTACCTGAGAAATTTTTCTGTGATATAAAATATAATTTTTTGAGTTGAGAGGCTATATACTTTATGGTTTTAAAGAACTCTTGTGCTTGCTGAAACTAAAGAGGATGCTGGTAACTGAGGAAGTGCTGGTTAGGAAGCTGTGAGATTCTAAAGTAACTCTGGCCAAAGTCATGTTTTGTGTAGATCAACACAGTTTCCACATTATCCCCAGAATTTCATGTTGATTAATCATGTTGGTTAACCTGATTAACATGCTAACTTTGGTTGCTAATGTTATTGCCATTTAAAATAATTTTAGAATGGTAAGTTTTGTTATTTTTTTTTCACATATTTTGCTAAGTAAAAAAAAATTTAAAAGCATGGGGACTTGCCAGTGGGGAATGACATGTATAATTCAGATATACAATTTGTGGTAAAGATTGAGAAGACATCTCATGTCATTTTTAAGAGAATAAGAAGTCTTTGAAAAAAAATGTTCTTTTGAATGTATGCCATGCATCAAGTTTTGAATATCACTGAGAACCACAGCAGTTTATAGGTCAGTGAGTGAGATCCGGAAATCTAATTTCAGACCTGCCTTGTTTGCTCTGAGTAGCTGAAAGCCACCTGGCCTTCATTGTCAAAAGTCCTGCGTTTATTCTGAGAATGAATGCCCGCTTATTTACATGTGCTATGTGGATTTGGGAGGGTACTAGAGGAAGCTTGCCATCATCAGTCTCAAAGGTGATGAATGCATCTCTGGTGTTAGTCTCTGGTGTTACTACCCTTGGTACCATGATTAGAAGTGAAGTAAAACATCAAATGTAGGGCTGAGAAATGTCTATTGGTATCTGGGACAGTTATTTTGCTGTTCACACACAATCATTTTTCAGTTAAAAACAATTCGCTGACCTCTAATTGGTCTGCCTATGTGTCCCTGGAAAGTGTTCAAGTTTTATTACCCTATAGCCTATCATCTTGGACTCCAAAAATAAGTTATTTTTGAATAATCCTTATAAATAGTAGGTTGTCTTAGATGTAATTAAAACATATTTGTTTTTAATTCTTCCACTTGAATAAGTAATTTAATTTTCACTATTTTTGTTGTCAGATTAGACTGTGATGTTTCTGATTATATTTGTGGTCAGACAAAAGCCCTTCTTGTGTTTTGTATGTTTCACTTTTTTTTTATTTGAATGAACTATGCATTTAAATAACTCTCTCCTAGATGGTATGATAAAAATTCCACAATTTAATTTTTACAGAGATACAGCAATATTGGTATTATGTGTAACTATTTCATTGTGAATATATCAAATATTGATTTTTAAAATGGGCATAAATTGTTTATTACCAAATTTGTTCCTTAAATAAATATTGGCTAAATTACATAGAAACCAAATTATGCTATGTAAAAACATGATAGCCCTGGCTGGTGTGGTTCATGCGGCTGAATGTCATCCTGCAAACCAAAAGGTCTCTGGTTGAATTCCTGGCCAGGTCCTTGGTTGGCGGTGTGCAAGAGGCAACCCAGAGATGTTTCTCTAGCTCTTCAATGTATCTCACCCTCTCTATCTCTCTCCCTTCCCTTGTCTCCAAAAATAAATGAATAAAATCCTAAAAACAAAACCATAATAGCGTTATGTGTTTATTTTTCAACTTTTTGTAACATTTTGTTATGATTTTTAACTGAAATGATTTTGTAAATAAAATTGACCAACTAGTTAGGGAGATTTAAATTATTTTAAACAAACTTGTTTCCTCTTTTTAAAGTCAAATTTATTAATAAAAAGCAAATAAATAGTGCCTTCAATTTTATCTCATGTAGTTTAGCAAATAGAATTCTTTTTAAAAACCATTGGAGGAATATGATAATTTCTGTATATGTATTTAGTTTGGCATAGAAGTTTATTTCTGTGCTCTAATCTTTATGTTTATTTTAGGATTTCTCTGTAATAACGTCCAATTATGAGTATTTACTTCTATAGCATAATTAATAAGATGTTTTACATTTATTAAACTGATATAATCCAAAGGTAATCAGCCTCTGGGCCAAAAATTCTTAATTGGAGCAAAGAAACTCAGAATTTGAAGATAACTGACTACTTTTCCCAGAAATGTTCAGATATATGCAAATTTGCATACAATATATAGGAAATTCATAACTCTCTGCTGGTGTTATTTACAACAAAGTTGTAAATGAGTTGTGCATGATAGTCATTCCTACAGAATTTATGACAGTCTGTAACTTAAAGCTGTGCAAAGACTTTTTACATTCTTGTGATGATAGGAAATGCCTTATTGAAGGTGTCTTGGACTCCTGTCTTCCTCCCAACTGTTGTGGATGAGATCACTCGCAAGTTGTACCAAAGTCTTTTCAGTAGTACTTTCTCAAATCTGTGACTGTTCACTCTCCCTTGGCTCAGATCGTCATTGTCTCTCACTTTGACTAGCCTTGTAGGTGACCTTAATGTTTCAGGCTTTTCCTTGTCTACAGCATCTAATTCTTTCTTGGTAAATGAATTTCCTCTCAATTATAGCTCTGATCTTTTTGCTCTTCTGTTCAAAAACTCCCATTTATCCTTTCATTTATTATAGAATAAAGCTGTATATTGTTGCAACTGTAAATTGCTCTCCAAAAATTTGCGAGTATTATTGTCCTCCTGGACCTAAACCGTGGAACCTCCACAAAGTGGATCAGTTCATGTACACGTATAGTCATCTTATAGAAAGAACATGTGATTCCTGTTTGTTACAGTTCATGTATGCTGTCTGAATATTGTAAAATACACTTTGAGGAAGTTTATTCATCAGAAGTAGTCTGAAATGAGAGAGACAAATAATTTACCTGGTCAGACTGTGACAGTGCTCAGGACACAGAGACAAGGGTCCTTTTAAAGATTGGTCTAATGTTCTTCCGTTACATGTGGATGAAGAAAATTCCATTTCTGATTTCATGCTCACTCCGCCAACTTCCGATTTTATTGTAGCTCAGCCTCAGGGAGAGAATGTGGCAGTCCTGCTGACACGTGTTTTCTGCTAGCAGAACCAGGTTTCCGAGGCTTTGCGATGGAAGGCCAGATCCTGGATGGTGGTAAATTCATCAAGGTAGTATCACAGTGTGAATCCTTTGGTAGGTATCCAGGATCTGCCTGGTGACAAACAGGTCTCACTAAGAGCTTCATATTTAAATGTCAGCACCAAATACAATCCAGATTTCCTCTCCCCAAATCCAAATCCCTGTGCTACCTGTCTCTAAAACATACTTGCTTTCTTATCCTTATTTTTCCTTTCCTGCACACTTCACACCAATGAAATTGAGTTATCATCTATCTTCTTGTTACACTTTCTGCCTTCTCTTTTTGTATGCTGTTCATCTGGAATGATAATTGGCCCTATTATTTATCTCTTTTTTAATTCTCATTTTTCACGGTCCATTTAATATATTTTTTCCTAGTCCCTGTCATAGTTCTCACAGTCAAATACAATCTTACCTTTTCTGAACCCCCAAAGCACTTTGTGAGAGGCAGTGCTGGCATCGGAGGGAGCCATGCTTCCTATGAGGTCTGTGCCTTGCCCTCCAGGAGTGCGGAAGGAATATTCACAAAAGAAATTAGTATACGGACGAGCGAGTGAAGTGGTAACCAAGCATAGGAGATGGTAGTTAACATAGGTGTCAAAACCCAAGTTAATACTAGTAGTTGATGGCACATTTTATTTTATTTTTTTCCTAAAGGTTATATTGAGCATGTCATGTATGGAACCCATGTTCATTCCCAATATTTAGACAGTCTTTTTAAAACATTTTCCTTTTCAAATACAGTTGACATTCAATGTTATTTCATATTAGTTTTAAGTATAGGGTATAATGGTTAGACAGTGTTTCTTAAATCTCCAATTTTTGCATTTAAGTTCCCATTTATTTTATAGGACCATTGCTGCTTTTTGATACCATATTGAACTACAGTAAAACAAGGAAAGGAGTATTAGCAAGGGCTTGCTATGGCATATGTGACATTTTTCCTCTTCCAGGCAGCCAATTCCTGATCTATAATTACTATGAAAATGTTAACAGTAGGCTTCTGGATTTTTGCCATAAGTCAAGAAATTAGCTACCCTAAGGCAAGTCTCCAAAGCTAGGTAAAGGATTTTCCATGCCTTTAAAAAAAAAATCTAAACCTAAACTTCCTAAAAATTGGAGTGCTAAGGAAGAAGACACATTGGTAAATTGCCATTAAGATGATTAATTCATTCACTGTATATAAAATTATATACAGGGAAAATTTATAGAGTTTTTTCTGTAAGAGCATTTGTTAAAAGGAAACATCAATCTATTTTATAATAAAAATATAATGTTAACAATTATTTGGGAAAAACATTGAAAATACAGTGCTATTCTGAGATATATTATATAACCTGAGGTTTTATATTATGAATTGAAATATTAGAATTTTTATCTCAAATGAAATTAAAATTATAATTTCTCATGTAAATTTATATTTATTTTTAAACTTGTAATCTTATGCATTCAATTTAGGAAAATCTAAAATACTAATAAAACACAGCAGATTTATAATCTGTATCATAGATTAAAGTCACTTATGAAAGATGACAACTGCTATTACTGGCTGTTTCATTTTTTTAAACTATATGAATACATTAATAACAACACATACAAGGCCAAAGCCAAGATTTGTAACCACTATCTATTGTGTGGTCTGCATAACTCTGTTATGCTTTTCTATTTTGTTAAAACAGTATTTAAACTCCTATTTTAGAAGACGTCTTCAACCAACCATCTTGGAAGCAGTATCTACTCCCATAAAATCAAAAGCAGAAATGAGGCCTTTATGCACCTAGCTTGAAATCAAGTCATGTGCTCCAATTGCTGGAATATTACCATATCATTTTCTAGTATAGTAGTATAGGATTAAAGCATTTTGTCATTATATTAAAAATTCAAAGTATTTGGATCATGCAGTCTGTGGCAATGCAGTAGGTCAGAGATTTTCAACTGGGCCAGAAGAAATTTTAGTTGGGGGCACTGACCTCTTTTGCTTGAGATTACCAAGTTAAAACAGCCAGCAGCCAACACAGCAATAGCTGTTGGGCACGAATGAATCAAAATCATACCTATTCTTTAGTCAGATCAGCAAAAACATATAAGATAATATATTTTGGTGTGCTGCAGAATTTTAGTGATTAGTTTATGCGTTCCCCGAGATGAAAAAGCTTGAAAATTGCTGCAGCACGTGAACACAGCCACGTGAAAAAATGTCATCTTGAAATTTACAGTTCTTTATGGTGACTGCTTATTAACATCATTGCGTGGTATTTTATATTTAGTGTTCTTCAATAAAATTTTTAAAGATTCCAGAATTAAATGCTAATTTCTTAGGAGTTTAGGATCCAAAGGTTTATAATACAAGTTAAATATAGTCTATTAAAACCATGTTTTGATTTATACTTGTGTTGGTTCACAACCTAGGGAGCTCCCCCCAGGTGAAATTCAAAATGGTACCGCATCCTCAGAGGGCAAGGAGAAACTACAGAGAGAAGCAGACCACTCCAGCTGGGTAGGTGGTAGGTTTATTAAGGAAGGGAACTTGCATACGAGGCTTGTCTTGGGCATCAGCAAGATGAGTAGATTTCTGTTCTCTCCAACAGCATCTTAAGAGTTTATATAGAGACCGTATGGGGTTCAGTCATATACATTGTGCTGATGGTCTCAACAATGCATTACTCTCAGGGCCTTGAAATGACTCCTTGTGTGGGACCATGGGCAGAAGGTACATGCCAAGGAACAGGGGAGGGGTGGGGAGCTTCAGGTTGCCCTGGTGCAGCTCTCTCAGGTCTGTTGGCTGTCAGCCCTCTCCAGGACCTCCCCTCACAACTTGACATTGAAATGAATCATGAAGGAAAGGGGATTTTTATTTTATTCATTATATTTAAATGAATAGTTCTGGTAATAGTGTTTGTGTTTTAAATTAAAACTCCAATTTCTTGTTTAACATTAAACAAACAGCTGATACTAGTAAAAAACATGGCAATAAAATTAAAATGTTTTTGCTAAATATTTAAGTTTTCTAAATCTTTTGGAGAGCTACTTTTGCAATATCACTTGGAACATTTTTTTTGAGATTATCACTAATTGTGTTAAATGACATGAAGAAAATAGAATAAATACTTAAAGAATATCTTCATATAAACAGCAGACAAAAATGATAAAGAGTTAAAAATGATCCTAACTTTGAGTATATTATTTTATACCTATAATGGCAATAACTATACATAGTTACTTCAAATTCTGTTTAATGAAAATTTATTACACAAAAATAATCAAATTATCAGTATAGGGGAAGCAAATTGAAAAGTTTGTGGTCTAAGTATTGTTTGGAAAAAAGTTAGTCATAAAGACGATAGATTTGGGTACCATTTTATAGATATCAGACATGATGGTAAAATAATAGCAAAATGAACATTTTCTTAGGTATGATTATTTTCTATATGAAAATACTCAATGCCTTCTCTTTTTCCCCATATACCTTTAAACATTATATAAAATGATAAGTAAGGCTACAAGAAGGTGTTTATTGTTACTATTGTTTTATTGTTAATTGATGCAACCATTTCATTAGTGGTAAGAATAGAGATAAATGAATTGGCTGTTTATTTTCAATTAGGTATTTTGGAATTATACAGGTGGTCCTGCCTATCCTTTTCTGTACCTCATTGTGATTTTATGTGACATAGGGTGTGCCTTTGCACAAATATAAGAAAAAATTAACACATATAAATAGTTTGTATTATGCCAAGAGTAAAAATTAAAAATAAATCATTCTCACATATTAGTGGGTGAATTTATTTCAAATAGCTACAGGGCAAGGGCTGGGCTATTTCCCTAGCGGAAAACTGAGAACCAGTTTTGCCTTACTATTGAATCCAATTCTGTGATGCATTATCTGTTTGTAACAATAACCCCTTAATATGTTGTCAAAATTTAAGATAGAGCCTAAGTAACTGGAAGAATAGAAAATAGACTCCTTGAGGTTGACCCCTGACTCTATCACTTACTGCTGGATTAGTTTGAAATCTGGCTCTGACGCTTACAACTAAGTGACCTTGGGCAAGTTTTCCTTAGTCCACATTTTCTGACTCCGTAAAAAGGGGATGATATTAGCACCTACTGAATAATGTTGAATGGGAGGGTTATGTGTTGGTACATATGAAGTTTTTAGTTCATATTACCATATATAAAGTACATAATACATGTTAATCATTATTTCTATGATCAATGGCTATCATTGTTTAAGTTTAAGTGGAGCTTAAAAATATTCATTGTTTGACAACTGAATCACATTTAAATTATGTTGTCTGAACTATGTAGGATCTGGCATTTTCCAATAAATTATAGATATCTATTTAATAACAAATATTACTAGATATTAAGAGAAATATATTTAGAGATTGAGAGCACATTGCACTTACCTACCTGTGTATGCTAGAGATAATCACATAAATTTATATGTCTGTAACCTAGTTTGTAAAATTAGAACAATATTTGCTCTTTCAGAAAATCAGAGAGTTGTTACAAATATGAAATGATCAAATGCACATGAAAACACTTTGGAAAAGTACTAAATTGCTAAAGTATGTATGGTATTTCAAAAACAAACATTCTTCAACTATGTATATATTTAAGTCTCTGGTCTAAATATAAACATTTATGTTTTAATATTTATAAAATTTATAATCATTGAGATGAAAAATATATCAAAACAATGAGGAAAAGTCTTCTTTGTCTCTAAATAATTATGTGTGCCCTTTTAAGCCTGCTACCGGAGACATGCCATCTTTTCTCTGAAGAATCCTTATTGAAGGGACTGACATGCTGAAGAATGATTAGAATCTGTTGTGACAAGGAAAGTAAGATAAGTACATGCAAACTACATCTGCAAGGGGAGGTGATTCAATGAAAGTGTCATGGAGAGTCCATGACACTTAATCTGGACTTTGATGGATGAGTAGAGTTTGCCATTTGGACAAAGGGAAGAAAGCTTACCTGTCAGGGGTACGCTTGCACAAAGTATGGAGGTGTGAAAGGACATGGGAGGTGTCTACTACAAAGAATTATGTATGGCATAAATATAGAGTGAATGATAGGGAATCATTGGAGATGAGACACAAAGCCATTGGAACTAGAATTGAAAGGTATTTCTAAAACCAGCTAAGCAGATTGTCCTTTATGGACAATGTAGGGTTCCTGCAGTTACCCCCCGCAGTGGCGGCTTGACTGATTTTGATGGCTGTCCATAGGGTCAGAGTAAGACCTTTGCAGATTCTAATACCTGAGTGATCCCTTCTCTGCTCTACATGTAGTTCAAAATAAAAATGAGTGTGAATTAGTGTAGGGAATCTCAATGAAGTTCCAGCTCTCTCTCCCTGTGATGTCTCTTTTAATTTGATTCTTTCAGAGAAAAATATGAAATGTAAAAAAAAAAACAAAGCCCATTACTTGCATGCCTCTTGTTAGATCATGTTCTAAGCACATATTTCATCTCTTGTAATGTTGCACAAAATTATTAATTTTATGTATAATGGTTGGTGAATGCATTTTCAGCTTATGGTCCACCTGTGTAAGTAAGAAAGAGGACCAGTGCAATTTTGTGTCATAAACTGGACAACAAGAACTCTTTAAGAAAAATAGGGATATTTTGAACATAAGGAATTATAAAGATTTGCTAGTTGGCCTTCTAGCAAACACATAAAACATGATTTGATTTCTATACTACAACAGATTGTGACTTTTAAATGTTTGTGTTGTTTCTTTTAAATAACTGCTTTTTTCCTTTAAAATTCATATACCATTTGTGTTTCATTCTGGTACAAATAACACAATCTCCTCATTCACAAAAATCCACAGTAAGCATCATAAAACCATCTTTGTTTCAATTTAAAAGTATTTTGAAACTCTGACTAATGGAAAACTAATGTTTTGGGATTTGGGAAGAAACCACTTGCTTCTCCAGTGGCATGGAGTATCCCACAAAATGCTGCCCTACACACGCAATCCAGCCTGAGAGACACATGTTGACAAGAGCTAATTCACCTTTCTCTCAGCTTATTGAATCTGCTGCTGATGACCTGGCTTCAGCTGTGACTGTAGCAGTTGTGATTTTAGATCTAATGAGATAGTAATATAAGTCTAACACTTTTGATCACCCAGTATTATCTGTATATTAAAGTGTCAAAGGAAAATGTAATTGTTTGTGACCCATATGCAGAATGCAAATAGATAACTGCATATGTAGTTTTCAAAAAGAGTGATTGCAAACCTATAGAATGTGTGGGTTGTGTTTAATGTTTGCAAATTTTAATATGGTTTCTCATTAGGATACTGTTTTAGATTCTTGTTACCTTAACTACTATAGGAAAGGAAATATTTCCTGGTAAAATATTAATAAAATAATCACTATTCATTTGAATAGATGAAACGATGCTAAAGTTTTAGAAATATTTTCTCATATATATATGTATGATCTCTATATATGTAGATCATATGTATATAAGATCTACTTGTATAAGTGAAAATCTAAATTGTAATTCAAATGTAATAGCATCAAGTGGTAAATATATGTTTCTGTTTCCAAAAATATGCTTAGGTCAAAAAGGTATCAGAAGATAGAAAGAAAAATTATAAATTCCAGTCAAATTTGGAAAATAAAGTTGAGAATTTAAGATATTTGCCCAAGGTAACTTAGCTGATAAGTCTTAGAGGTGCCACGTTGGGCTCCGAAGCCCAGGATCTTAGTCACTGTTCTCTACGTATTTCCCCAATTAGGATGAATTTTCCTAAAAGCAAATGACTTGAATCTCTAACTACTTGAAGTAAAATAACAGTTCCAAAATAAAACACCTACATTTCTTATATTCTGGGCAAACTACAAATAATTAAAAAAGTTATCTCTCTTGCTATATTACTGTATAACATATTAATTTCTCTTATTCAATAAATCTCTATGACATCTTGTCTCAGCATTTTTCTGCCCACTGTGTTAGGCTGTGGTGATTCAAAGACAAACTTTAAGGCCCAGGTAAAGCGGCTGAAGCAAAGTCAATCAAGGACAGTGAGGGGCCTGCACCAGGTAGGGAACACATGCTTCCTTCTTTTCCACCCTTCTCTCCACGGAGCTGCGGTCTAGTGGTTCATGATAGCTACTCTAGTTCTGCCGAACAGTTTCATCCAAGCCACTGGGAAGGGGGGGAAAGAGACAGGGAAGGAAGGATTATTTTTGGGGGCTCAACCTAAGAAGGTGTACACAACAATTTTACCCTTTTCTAAGTCCTTGGCCTGGACTTAGTGACATGAGTTTATGTAGCTGCAAAGAGATTAGGAAACATAATCCTTAGCTGTGGTTACATCTAAAATTGGAGGTTCTAGTACTAACACAATGAGAGATATAACAAAACTACTATTTTAACAAGAAACTTAAAAATCTGAAAAGAATATCTAAGAAAGAAAACTGCAATGTTAAAAAAGTCTTTAAATATAGGCCAAGTGTTTTGGCATTTCCTTTATCTATATCTTAGTATTGCTGACCTCTGGTTTTGAACTAAAAATGCTTGAATGGAGAAGGAAAAAAAGGCAGTCTTTCTAGTGTAGTTCATTAAATAGTTGTAAGCCTATTTGGGAAACAGTTCTTCCATCAAAAGTATAAAAGAGAGTGTTATTTCATAGGGACAGGGAGACATGCACATCTTTACCTTCCACAATTGAAATTGACAATATGCTTTTAAAAGTTAAGTATAAAAAGTAGAAGAACACTATAAAAATGATTGCATTGCAAATAATGAAAATTAGACTATCTGAGTTGCTTTGTTACATGAATGCTAGGATTCATGTTGTAACCCTAAATGCCCCCATGAATTGGTTGGGAAAAAAATCTCCTGTGTATCAATGTGCTTTTTGGTTTACCTGCCAACTAATTAAAATTGTCACTTTCTTGAATCAGACTATATTTTATGTGCTTTGTGTGAACTGTCATGTGCACAGTCTATTTTTTCTTTCTTTTATAATTATCTGAATCCATAGCTGCATCTGCTGGACCAAAACTAAAACATGTTTCTGTGCATATCACTAAACAGAATTGCTGTTTGAATAGAGTAAGCAATAGATTGCCATTGCTGTTATAGAACTGCACAGCTGGAACAAAATGTGATGAAAATTACACTGTCTCAAGTGTGCAGGCAAGGCATGGCATCTAAGTGTAAAGTTTAACACAATGCTGTGATATATAGGCTTGTCAGATTATGCCAACAAGCTAGTTCTAATAATGGTTATATAATTATAAAATAACACTTCCCTGTGATTTTTTTTGAAGCCAAAATATATTGAATTGTCCAAGAGATCGATACATTCTGGCCTATACATTAAATAAAGTTTATAAAGTTGAACAAAGGTAAAAGTAATTATACTCCTTGATCTTGTGATCATGATATATGAACTGAGAAATATAGAAGTCATACCTAAATCATGTTATTAATTGGGCTTCTTCTGAGATTGTCTGCAGGAACAATGCTAAGCTTCTTTAGTTGTGATCATTGCAAACTATCCTGGTTTAAATCTAGTGCTCTTGCTCCATAGCTAACTGAGTGTGTCACAAAACTACTCAGTGAAATGTTTGGTTTCAATTTCCAAAATGGGAGAAATAGCCCCACATTAGTAGTCATTTAGGAGAAAAAATAAATGTGAATTCTTCTGCTATAAATCAGAAAACCCTTTTTTCATATTCTTATTTATACAAGAATACAGTTTTATATGTTATTCATTACATTCATTTAAACAAACATGTCTACTAATTAGGAAGTATTACTCTTGCAGAACCAGGCCAGCATTCATTTTGAGCTTTTTATTTCCAGTAATGGATTGGATTTCGATTTAAGAAGTACATGATGTACATTAAGGAAAATATGAGAAATTTAGTGATCAGTCTTCATATCTCTTTTCTCCTAAACTTCCATATATTTTTGTAGACTTTTTGGATGCACATTGTTTGCCATACATTGTTCTTTTAAATGACCAAAATGATGTTGGATTCATCATCATCCTATGAAAAAACTTATATTCCATTAAATGCTGTAACAACGTACAGTTCTTAAATTGTTGCTCCTATTGGAAAAGAGATAATGCATACAACATAGTTTTGCTTTTCAAACCTTTTATGTTCTTACTTAATTCTTAAAGGGATGCATTTTAATTTTTGTTCCTGACCTTCTAAGGAGCTTGCATTCTCTCTCATTCCCTCTCTCTTCCCACTTTTCTCCCAATAGTGCCATGAAGGAGAAATGACCAGTATCTCTAGGAAGAAATTTCATTCAGCTCAGTAGTCTCAAACACTGATAAGAAGCTTTCATAATTCCTGCAGTGAGAGTTAAAATTAAGTTGTTTGTAGCTGATGTGTCTTGTGTGCAGCCATAGGGGTGGCTTCTCTGGAGGGCTGTACTTTGGGTCAGGTGCTATGCCCTGCTATGCCAAGACAATGTGTTTTATTTCTTGTCAAATAAAAGTTCCAGGTACTTTTGCCTCTAATAAAATAAGAAAATTTTCATTTGTTATATTTGATGTGGAGTGACTTACAATGCAGCAGAATTTCTAACTTGTGCTCTCGAAGTCCAAGGTCAGAACTTAACAGTTGGTGCTGTGGGCTCCTGGCTGACAGCGAAATCAGCAGCTCCTGGAGGCAGTTTGCATCATTTAACCTTCTCTTGCTCCTTAATATGCGCTCATTATCTGATGACTTTGCTCTTCATAGCTGTTATCAGTTGTAATATTATATGTGTGTTATGAAAGTAAAAATGCTTAAGTATGAAGTGTATGGAAAAGATATTTGTTGAGAGTACTCCATCGTGTATCCAATGACAGATGGAGTCTATTGCCTTTCCAATGTAGTATTCCCTGCTCTATTTTTTAGTGTGTAATTTTAGCCTATAAATTTACTTGTTAATGAAATCAGTGTGGTGTGCTTAAACAGCATGAAGAGTGTGTTTCATCATTGCATTGTACCTGTTTCAGTGAAATTTACCAGATTTGTCATTTATACATTTCCTATGTGTTTATGCAAGAAATAAGTGGCATAGTATTGATTTGAATACATAGATAAGCAGGTCATTCACTGTCAGCAGGATTTCAATCCATCAAGTAGATGAATCCCTTTATACTTCCTCCTTTGCATCCTGAATTCACAGACAGAAAAATTGTATTTATGTAGTATCTACCAACCAAGTTCCCTGTTTGGATATAGAGTGCACCTTCTGGAAAAATGGAGAAATATAAATCCTTGTCCATATGAGGATTATTTGAAGGTATTATATGTTCTGTTTTCTAAGCCAAACATTTACTATTAAACAAGCACCTTCCATAGACTGAACATTATGCATGATTATTTTTGCATTTTTAGTAATTATGCAGTCATTTCTTTCCTCATATTTATAACTTTTTTCTAAATAGGTAATTTCTCTAAACATATTTCATTTTATTTTATTTTTTATTCTCACCTGAGGACATGCTCATTGACTTTAGAGAGAGGGGAAGGGAGGGGGAGAGGGAGAGAAACATCAATCAGTTGCCTCTCATACACACCCCACCCAAGACCATACCTGCAACCCAGGCATGTGCCCTCACTGGGAATTGAACCCATGACCTTTCAGTTTATGGGAAAACTCTCCAACCAACTGGGCCACATCAATCAGGGCAAGATTATTTCTTTTTGAAGCTATAAAAGTACTCAGAGTTTAGAATAGAATATACAGTAAGTACAGAAAGCATAGAGAACAAGGAATATCACTATGGTTTTGTCACCCTGTGATAACCATGGCTATTTGTATTTGCACTTAAAGTTATTATTCATATTTTAATTTCCTAATACTCTTATAGGTTGGGTTCCCAGGAAACAGATCCTGAGAGCGAGTGCAGGAGGTTTATTGGGCAGTGCTCTTAGGAGCGCCTGTTAGGAGTGAAGAAAGCAGGACTGAGCAGAGGGAGAAGCTAACCTGAAATGACTTGCAAGAGAAGCCTCAACAAATTGTTTGAGGAGCTGTGGAGCTAAAAATTACACTTAAGAGCTGATTCCCATGAGGCAAGGGGCTCGGCCTTGGGCCCCGCACACTGAGTCATCTTTGGATGTAGGCTGGCACCAGGCATGGGGTGTACCCATGGGCAAGACAGCTGCCTTTGCTGGAAGGCAGTGTCTGCCGGGGATCACCTGTCAGCCACCAGCAGCAACACACCTCACAGCCGGGGAGTCAAGAGTTCACATCCTGAAGTGGCATCCAGGCACATCACACCCACTACACGTGTGCGCAAATGCATTCAGCATCTTTGGGGATCATAATTCATATCCTTCTTTGAAAGTTTTTTCATTTAACAATGATTTCTGTGACGTTAGGCAACAATTAATCCCATGCTGCCTTCTTTGTATTACTTGAATGTGGCTTGAACTTTTAAGCTGAGTTTTTTTCTGAGGAGTCTATACAAAAAAATGATTATTTCATATATTCAAAAATATACGTATGGGTGACATGATATGAATTATGAGATGTTTTCCATAAAGAGTGAAAGATGGTTTTAGTTGCTCTCTAATATGGTTTTTTGGGCCTTCTTAAATCAAGGGACAAGTTTTAGAGCTGTATTTTATAGGCCTAAGTAAATAGGATTGAAATAAATTACCTTTACCCCAACCTTTTACATTAGAGTCATTAACTGATTGAGTTCAACGTTGTTTGTGACTGTAGGAAGTCTGAGTGAGCAGGCTGAAGTCTCAGTTGTCAGAGTTAAAGTATGGTTCTTAGAGACTGAGCTGGACAGAGAGGTGAGGTGGATTGGGTCCATGAGATTCAGGGTATAGACCCAGGAGACACCTAAAAGAAAGTTCAAAAGTAAAACAAAAGAGAAAACACAAATAAAAGCAAACAGAAAAACTACTGCCTTTCTAAATTTTTGACTTATGTAAATATTATGTGCAAAGTTCTAATAGATTAAGTAATTTACCATTGTATCAGCTAAATGTAGGTTGTGGTACTTCTGCATCTTTGGAAATTTGGAAATTTTGTGATTTCAGAAATGGATGTGGACTGATTTCAGTAGGAATAAATCCCCCCGCTTTATTTTTTAAGAAGCCTTGGGTTCAATTAAGCATTGTTCGTTTTTCTCTCCCGAAATCTTTGAAGCATCTTCTATAAGGAAATTGCCATTCAGGGCTGTGACTTAGCAGATCTAGACCATTCTAGATCTAGTTTGGCTTAGGGGTTGCGACATGGAGCTCCACAGAAATATGTTTTGTTATTGTTTTAATGCTAACTAACAAGAAACTGTTTATGATGTTGTTGATAAGAACAGATGAATCTCATCTTAGCCCCATTTTGACATTCTTATTTTTAAGAGTAAAATATATGTTTCTAAACTCATATTTCTTTGGTTGACTATAGGCATTTATGGTCTAATTCCAGGTATATTAGAAGGGATTAAGGAAAGCCTTGTTCATAGACTTTTAAAATTGTATAATATAAAGTAGAAGTGAACCAGACACAAATGAATATAAGACATTCTTTCTCGAGACAAGCTGTATCAGCAACTTAGTGGAAGCTTTGTCAAGAGTCTTGCAAAGCCACTGGCAGATCTTCCTGCAGCTGAGCCAGGTGTCAGTGACAGATTCAGGTCTTCTGCAGTTCGGATCAGCCCCTTCTGGCTGGTGATGAGGAAAGTGAGATTTAAGGATCGTGATGCGCTTTGCAGAGGCCATTTAAGGCCTCATGTCATTGAGCAAGCTTATTTTTCAAGCATACCCTGAAACATAAGATATACATTAGGTAAACATGAAAATGGAAGTAGGTAATTTGTGATGAAAACTGACATTCCTCCTGTTTCTTAAGTATTTTAACTTCATTTAAACAACTTGAAAAATTTATTGCCACTTTGGCTTGATGTTTCTCTATTCTGATTAAAAGCAATTAAGACGTTAGAGTACAACCTTCAAATAACTTTAAGGAGATTTAACTTTTGAGTACTTACGCAGAAATTTATAACGACCAAGATACAGATTTCTCACCCTTGAATTCCCAATACTAGTTTATTTTCACTTACCTTACAATTTTTATTTATAAAATAAATAATAGCCTATTATTAATAATATATTATTATTATAAATAATAATAGCCTAAGATTTCATACATCATATGTTAAAGTATGTATATAATAAATGAAACTTTAAAGTTTATAGCTGTTAATCATGTCTGTTTTGCCTTTAGTATCATTTTTTAATACCCCCGAGTATATCTCTAGATCTGTGACATTGAAATCAGTGAAAAAATGAAGTTGTACACAATTCTGTCTTTCAGGTAGATTTGTAACTTAATTCAACCTTTCTTAAAATAAATTAGCCATATGTACCCTGGCCCATGTGGCTCAGTTGGTTGGCATTATCCTGCAAACCAAAAGGCCTCTGGTTTGATTCCAGATGTAGGGCACATGCAGGTGTGGTCCCCAGTGGGGGCGTGAAGGAGAGGCGACCAATTGATGTTTCTTTTCCTCTCTCTCTCCCTCCCTTCCCCTCTTGCTAAAAAAACAAAAAACAAAAAACCAAACATATAAATAAGCAGTATGTATGAAAGCCTTTAAAAATATGTGTAACGTATTATCCCAAGGTTTGAAGTTCTGGATTGGGTAAATTATCATGGTGGTGCACACTCTACCCAAAGTGTGGCAGACACACCCCAAGGCAGCCCCCCAAGAGGCAGGCACACTCTTGTATAACCCCTTACACTCAGTGGAAACTGTGATGTGCTTCTCGCCAGTAACACTTGGGACAGGCTGTAGAATGCCATTCCCATGACTGGGTCAGTTATGTGGCCTCAGTGGTAAGGCAGCCATTCCTGTGACTACCTTGCATTAGCTAAGAGTCCATCTTGGCCAGCTGTAAGGGGAGATTCCTGCTGGCCTTGACGAAGTAAGTATGTTGCCAGATGTGAGAGGACCTCTGAGAGTCAAGAGTGGGCCCTATGGACAGCCAGTGAAAAAACTGGGACATCGGTCCTACAAAAGCAAGAACTAAATTCCGCCAACCACCATCTAAGCTTGGAAAAGGACCCTGAGCACCAGAAGGGATGCAGCTGGCCAACACCTAGATTACAACTTTTGAAACCCTGAGTTGGGAACTCAGTGAAGCAGTGCCCAGGCTTTTAACACATGAATACTGAGATTAATAAATGTATGTCATTGTAAGCTTCTGAGTTTGTGGGTAATATATTACAGCAATAGATAACTAATATACTGAAGAGGTTAATTATAGCAGTTTTATATTGTTCAAAAATAAAAGAAACAAAACATAGGCACCTAAAATTAAAATAATAGGGGTATACTTTGGTATATATCCATATATCAGAATGCCCAGCTATTAAAAATGGTATTATAATTTTTAGTAGATTTTTTAAGTGATTAAAAGAAGTTACAACATTATGTTCAGTGAGATATGTTTTCTTCTTAGGAAAAATGGTAGATAACATGAAATAAAAAAAAGAACTGATGGAATATATACTAAATGGGGAGAACAGGTTCATGATTATTTAAAATTTCTGTTGGCTTATGAATATTTTTAAAGTTTATGTAATAATCTTGTCACTTGGGTAAACCTGGGAGCAGGATTGCTGGATCATATGGGTAAATGTATTAACTTTGTAAGAAATTGGCAAACCATTTCCAGAGCAGCTCATATATGTTGTGTTTTCATTTTAATTTATTTCAAAATATTTTTCTCATTCCTCATATGATATTCTCTTTGAATCCTGATTTAATTAGACATGAATAATTAGACATGCATGGTTCATCTTTGAGTATTTGGAGATATTTCTATATATCTTTTTGTTATTTTTTAACTTAATTCCTTTATGTTCAGAGAAAATACTTTGTATGATTTCAGTCCTCTTATATTTACTGAAACATGCTTTATGGTCTGGAATATGGTTTATATTGGTAAATCTCTTTGCCCTGGCAATGCATATGCATCCTGTTGATAGTATTTCAGCTCTACTGATTTTCTCTCTGTTTGTTCTATCCATAACCAAGCTAAACATGACGAAATTTCCAATGATGAGTGTGATTTCTTTCTCTTTTCCTCTTCAGTTCTACTAGTCTTTGCTCTCTGTATGTGAAGCTCTGTGGACCCTTTATTGTTACAAAATTTCCTTCTTGATCTTTGAAATATTCTTTGTATGATATAGGAGCTCAGCTTATTTTGAATAGTGTTTACATGATATATCTTATTTCATTATAGTGCTTTTCACTTGTCTGTGTCTTTATATTTATAATGAATTCATTGTAGATGACATATATTTGGATGTGTACCCCAGTGCATCAGCATCTTCGAATCCCATCAGTGGTGGGCGGCCACTACTTTTACTGTGTGTGATGTCTGCGCTGCTGCAGTTTTCATCAATATTTGTTCTCAGTCTCCACGGTCCCCCTTTCTGAACCTCAGAACTGCAGATTTCTCAGTCCCTCTTCCCCTCATCTAGTAACAAATAACCTCTCCCTCCTAGTCAGTGAAGAGTTGACAGCAGTTTTTTTTTGCCCTGCACCCTCACCCATATCTACACCTGCCTCGTATTTGCGCATTACCTACAATAAAAGGTGCTGCATGACCTTGCATGGGGACAGTGCTCTTCTGCACTGTATGTGTGCAGGGCCCCATGCACATAGGTTTCTTGCTCCTTTATTGATGGCAATTGGGTTTTCCTTACTGTCAGCTTAAGGTGGGTAGGTGGGTTTCTTTCTCCTCTCACAGAGGCATCAATTCTTAGTCTGGTGTGAAGCCAATCACTGGCCAAAGGGGGTAGATTTCCAGAGGGGTCATTTTTTGTCTTTGTTCAGAACAAGGTCTCATCAGACATGAGTGTGTTTTACAGTCCCTCTTCCAGCAGCTCTTTTCTTTTATGAGGCAGGATCTGGAGGATGAGCAGGCATCATGGTTGACTTCTGGTCGTCAGTCCACTCCTGTACATGTCTAGGGTCTGGCACTCACCTGTGCTTCCACAGGTATCCTTCCTTCATCATCAAACCTTGCCGGGTCTTTCACAAGACATTAGGCAAGGGCTCTCTCAGGTCTCCCTCTGTAAGCTCAGTCTCTTCTCTCTGCAGCCAGTGGAGGTCTGGGGAAGGAGCAGGTGAGTGGATGTGGAATCTCCTTGTTTCTGGGACTTTTATTGGTTCAAGACTATCATGTTACCCTATACTTAACATTCAAGTTTGTTACCATTTATGCTGTGTTCCTTTCACCTACTTGGATGCTATCATATCTTCTTTCCATGAACATTAATGCTTGCTGATTAAAAGGGAGAAAGAATAAAATGAGAGAGACCATATGGCCAATTGTTGTTGGTGTTGGTGAGAAAATACCATGGGACCCTAAGGTTGCTTTCTAGAAGAAAGTGGCAAAGCTTTGTGCCAATGAGACGTTGAAGGGAAAGCCCAAGTTGGAGCGTGGTTGCACGGTAAGGCACCGCCCTAACTGCGACAGCATCCGGTGGGTGTTCCAGGAGTGGGACGATCTCTGCAACTCTGCTAGCCATTCTTTTTTAATCAATATAAAGTTAATATAAAATTATAATTTCTTACCTGTTTTATAAACTGTATATTTTATGTCCTACATCTGGACTCTGGTCTTGAATGGAAGTTTGTCTTAATTATGAACAGCTATTGATGAATCACGAAAAATGCAAAGGTGGAATATGTATTTTTAAAGCTAAAATAAACATTGGGATTTTTGTGTTTTATATTTTGTTGTTTTGCACTGATGTTTCCAATTACTTTAGTTGTCACATCCAGGTCTAAAATTTTATAATTACTTGTTGCATGTGATTTTTGTTTTACTGAAAGATGTTTACCTTAAGGGAAGCTCCACATGCTGTGGGGGTCTTCTGAATTATTCTTCCATCTGTGTCTGTTTTCCGATATCACATCCTAGTTTTATATTTTTAGAGCACTATCGTAAGGTAAATTTGAAAAAGAGGGATGAGTATGAGGCATATGTTACTTCTGACAATGTACATATGTCATTTGGAAACACTAAAAAAAATTTAACTGTCCCCTTCACTCAATACAAGAGTGTTTGTCAAAGTGTGTAGGTGTCAGAATTTGGGAGAAAGGTGAAGAAAAAGAGTAAAAAAATAACATTTTCATTTACTTAAAAAGCATTTTATTAAACATGGATAAAAACACTGTTTTAAAGTAACTGATTGATTTCTCACTGAACTCAGTTGTTTATTGTATTTGGATTTACCTCAGTCAGCACTTAATTTTGTCCCCACAGTTGCGCTGTCAGGATCTCAGCTGCAGTCTGTGGGAAGGGGCAGCTGTCACTAGAGAGGACTGCTCCTCCCACACTGTTGGTGTAAGCCGAAATACGGGGAGCTCCAATCTGTCCCAGCTTTTCGTGTTTTTTGTCATAGGTGTGACTTCACTGGATACTGTATTTTCCTAATCATCTCAATTATTTGTGGGAACAGAACCCTACGGCAGATGGCATTTACACAGGGAATCTTAACTCATGGCCACAGCAGAGCTCTGGATAATTAGAGGTGGTTCAGTGGTGGAGAAAGAGAAAGGGAAGAGAGGGAGGGTAGAGGAAGGGAAAGAGAATTAAGGCATAAGGCAGAGTACCGGAGAGAAAGGGCCACCGTTGTCCAGGGGAGGGTCAAGGGTGAGGGGCCTCCTGCCAGGAGAGGGAGTGCTTTTGGAGGCTGGGGTGAGATGGCCGATAGATTTTTCAAGTATGTGGATAGTCCAGTAAAAAATGAATGTGTGACATATTTGCCAGCCCAGTTTAGCAGCTCTTTTGATATTCAATTAAAAATATTTTCCATTCCTCTTCCCATATTTCATGTCCTGAGGCCAGGGCTACCTTAAGTGAGTTCTTAAGATTGATGTGGATTTCCAAAAAGAAACCTAACATTGTCATGATTGCTTCCACATGTTAGTTTCCATTTCACAGAATTCATTTAACATTGACCTACAGGTAGAACCCAGACCTTTGATTACGATCCACCCACAGTGCATGAAGCAAACAGAATATCACCCACACAAAGGGTGGTGAATGTAGCCAACTTGTTGAAAATATGGACAGGCAGAGGGGTTTATAATACAAATTCAAACAGCTTAAAATCAGCCCTCTTTTCAAAATCAAATTGCCCTGGATTCCATATTTAAATGAAGTTAATGATTTTTTTGCTAGAAAAACTAATTCTAAATTAATTCTTTCAGCTTCCCAATGAAGATATTTTTTCAAAGCATTTTTAAGTCAAACTTCTTCCTCAAAGTTGAAATCTGGTGACAACTATTTCATTTTTTGTTTTCTTCAAATTATGATATAATGGCTGAGAGATTCAGTCAGTCTGGTGTATTATCCTGGTCCTTCTGTCTTGGATTAGCAAACTAATCCTCATTTCTCTAAGTTATAAAATGGAGATAACAATAGAATCTATTTTATAGGGCGGTTATGAAGCTTAAAGGAGTTAATTCTGGTGAAGTACCTATGGTGGTGCCTGGCATGGTGTGAACACTCAGTAAAAATGACCAGTTACAAGCTCTGTGTGAGTTTCTGCTGGAAACCGAGGAGTGCCAGTTGCTGGGAGAGAAAGCTATGTAGTGAATTAGAAGCATTTGAAATACAGATAATCAATGTTCATATTATTGGTCTTCTGGATTCCTATGAGTTGAAATATGCCACGTGAAACTGAATTGGCTATTTCTGAAATAGGCTTAGTGATATATTCTCTTGCCAGACTAAAGGAAGAGTGAATGTCCAGCTATATGTTTGATGATTCTTTGGGGAAAATAGGTATAACAGTGAACAGGGATTTGCCTCCAAGTCCGGAAAATTGAAGCCTCTTTTTAAGAAATATGTTCACTGCGCACATAAAAAGATTAATTTCTTTCAGCATATATATACTTAACAAGAACAAATGGGAATTTAAGCAAATTACTTTTGCAACACTTTTGATTTATTAGTGTCTTGATGACTGATGAACAATTGGACCTCGAATAAATGATCCTGGTATGATATTCAAACAGGTTTTTTAATCAATGTTTTATGACAAACTCTAATAAAACTTTCTGTGTCTAGATACTTCCTTTATATTCTCTCTTAATGTGTCCTGAGGGTAATGTTAGGTTGATTCTGGTAAGCAATCTTGGCTGAAGACAATTTTCTGGTATTGTTCTCCCAGGCTTTCAGATAATCTCTTATTTACAGTCTGATAAATTGTATGTGTCTCTTCATTCCATTTTTCAAAGATATCTTGTATTATTCTGGGAATTCATTTCTTTTAGACAAACTATAGTTTTACATGGCTATTGATGCTAAAACTCTTTGTGGAATAATAAAATGCTAACATCAATGAATATCCCAAGTCTTCTATTTCCTTTTATCCTGTTTTGTTTTGTTCAGACTTCTTTATCATGAAAGCACTTCAGTATAACATTTATTCATATTTTTCTAAGAAGATAATTCATTAGAAATTCTTTGTATGCATTTTTTTAAAGTGCCATTTTCTTATGTTGAGCATTTTGACCTAAATTTTGGTTGGAAGTCATTTCAGAGTTCTGGGCTTGGTTGACTTTTTCTGACTTATTAGGAATAAATCTCTTTTAGAAAGTTTAAAGGAATGTTTTATAAAAAAGATTATGTTGCCTTGCTATTAATGTACAACAAACTACCTCAAAACTCAGTGGTCCAAAACAATGATCGCTTATTAACCTTCAAACGTCTGTGGCTTTGCTGGGTTGGGCTCAGCTGAGCAGAGTACTTTCCTCTGGATTTCATGGCTGGAAGACTCTTTGTCACCGCAGTTCTGTGGCCTCGTTGGAGTTGCTCTGTTCACGTACCTTTCTGTATTCTTGGACCACCAGGGTAGCCACAATCTGCTTTAATCATTGGGATAACTAAGGAACAAAAGAACAATCAAAGACCCATACAGCCTCTCCTACTCTATGTTCAGAACCTGCACATGGTCACTTCTGCTAATGGTCAAAGCAAGTCACATGGCAGAGCCCAAAGTTAAATGATAGGCACCTGCTCTCTGTCCATAACGAAGCTACAGAAGGATGTGGATACAAGAACATGGGAAGGGTTAAGGTCAATGATACTAAGAATAAGTAAGGAAACAGAATGTTTTCTGAGTACTTGCCAGTGTATTCTTTATAATTGTGGATTGTTACCATTTACTTCCAACTTCTTTTAAATATTTTTAAGCATGAACAGCAGGAGTAGATTTTTTTGTTTTTGTCTTTGGGCTTCAGAGACCTCCTCCTAGTGTTCTTTCACTCATCTTTAAATTTGGGAGGGGAGAGTGTACCTAGACAGGGGGGAATGTTCTGGCTTTAAATTATTATACTAAAATATGTGCAATTCCTCTTCTGTTGAAAAAATGGCAGGTATTACAATTTATGTTTGTATTTTGAGGGCTAGAAATTGAATCATATATTCAAAACTGATAGCTAATTGGGAAAATTAAAGTTGCCAGACTAGATGTAATGTGTTCTCTAATAAGCTGTTATAATCATAAAATTTACTATAATTTTATGAATTGTAACTCTGTCCAATGTATTATTCAGGAAGTTATGAAAGGATGGATTAGAACAGGCTAGATTATTTTAGGAATATTGCCATTATTTAATTCATTCCATAGGTCTTTATTGAACATCTGATACACTGGTGATTACAGAGTGGACACCATGAATGATAGGTATCATGACCTCCTGCTATCTGCATTCCAATGGGGGAAAGAAAATATGTGCCAAAGTTATGGTAATTTGGGTAGATTATTGCAATGAAGAAAAATAAAAGATAAAGTTAATGATAGGAAGAAGGCATGCTAAATTGTTTGGGGTGACCAAGTAAGACCCTTCTGAAAATGCAACTTTTGCATGTAGCTTAGAAAAAAGGGAGGGAAGGAGCTTCACATCTTTCAGTCAAGAGGTTTCTGGTGTGAGAATAAAGCAAATAAAAAGCACTGAGTTGGGAATATGGGAATTTGAGTTATACCAAAGAGATTTTTGTGGCTGGAATGAAGGCATCTGAAGGGGAAATTGCAGGAGATAAAGCCATAGTATTTTGCACTGAAGAGCTGTATGACCTTTGAGTGTCAGTAACTTCCTGCAACTTCCCTTCTTTGTCTAATACGGGGATTGAGAAAGAGGAAAGTCTCCCTGAGATTTGGGAACTGGTCTGGTACTCACAGCTAGGCGTTGGTGTTGTCCTAGTGGAAATACAAAAATCTCCGAGAACAACATCGGACAGGGTCATGCAGAGACCATCAGAAGGTGAGTGAGGCAAAACAAGTTCAGCCCGTAATTTTGTCAGGTGCAGGCAAAAAGACAAGTCATTTTGTAAAACAAAAAATACCTGCTGACGTGAGTGACTGTTGGTTTGCTAGCCATGTTGTGCTCTGCCCTCCTTCTAAAAGAGATTTATTAATAAATCTAGCCATAGAATTTCCCGTGCTTTCTGACTGCACCCAACCCAGAGTGAACCCCTGGTTTCTGGAACCCTCTTCTAAAATTCTCTCCCCAAACCCCGAATCTAATGGTAAGTCCCTCCTGCCACTCTCTGAGATGCCCTAGGGGTCTCCATGGGTCTGTCTACCTTCCTGCAACAGGAATTAAAACCAACTTGAGCAATGACAGGTGCTTCTGCTGTGGTCATTGACTGATGGGCAATGCATTGACAAGATGGTGATAGTCATATTAATAATAGAGTTTTTATGAGGACAAAATTAATATGTGAAAAGCACTCAGATGATGGTTGGCATGTTAAAAAAGAAAGGTGCCAATAGCCACCAGTGCCCCTGTCCCTGTTCAAAATTCCCTGTCCCTGGGAATTTTGAACTGTGCCCTTCCAGGTGCTTCACCTGAAGACTTGTCATCTCCTACCATGCCTCTGCTCTCAAGCTGCTCGGGCCACAGATCAACAATTTCCTTGTCCTTCAGTGTTAAGAAGGTCCTGTGAAAACTAGTGCTTTGTTAAATATGTGCCCCTCTGGTTTCTTGAAAACAGCAAACAATTTCACCTATTCAGTAGAGTTCATTGAAAATTGCTTTGTTCTTTGAAAATTCCACTTGTTGAGTCTTAAAAAAAATACCAATGCCTGTCATCTTCATCATAGAGTCATTCGGTAATCTGTATGTAACCCTGGGGACATGGTGGTGAGGAGATATGGTCCCTCCACTCAGTGCTGCTGCCAGCTCATGTACCACCTTTATGCAAAGTAGTCATGTCTGCAGGGCTTGTTGGGACTCTGCCTGTGGCCCCCTTGACTGGGTGCCCATATGCCGTGGCCCTAATTACACGTTTGTGGAAGCTGAGGATATTTCTGCCTTTTATGCACGGTTTTATTTCTATCCCATCCAGTTTCAGTTCGATTTGTTTAGCACTCCCATTGCCCAGGTTCCACTGGTCCATCTTTATGAGACTTGATTAAATACAAGTTAACTAATGATGTCTGATGACTAAAAGACACCAAGACATTATCTTCATATAAAAAAGTTATATGTGTGGATAATAGAGACATATTGACAACAACAAAAAAGATACTTAATTGCATGATTTAGGAAGGTTTAGAGCAGAATCAATAACTGAATAAGCATGCAAAACTTTAAATCCTTAGATAAAATGGGCATGATAACAGCATCGCGTAATAAAATGGCTGGAAGGATTAAATGAGAAAATTCAGGCAGTGTTTACCTGGGTGCTCCCAGAATTGTTCTTGTCAAAATCCCCGGAACTTGTGCATATGTTACTTTATGTGGCAAAAGGGATTTGGCAGATGAGAATTAACATCTTGATATGGAATGATTATCCTGACTTGTCTTATGGACACAATGTAATCATGAGAGGCATTGTAAGAAGGAAAGGGGGAGGGTCAGAGTCAGGGGAGATGCCGTGATGGAAGCAGAGGTCAGAGCGATAGAGCTGTGAACCAAGGGACCCAGCGGCCTCTAGAAGCCAGGAAGGGTGAAGAATGGAATCTCCCCTGAAGCCTCCAGCAGGAATGCAGTAGCCCTGCTGATTTTGTCCAGTGAGACTACCGACTTTTGGAATTGTATGATGTGAATTGGTCATGTTTAATCCATTAATTTGTTACAGGAGCGAGAGGACATTAGTACAACCTGATAGCTTTATTATTATTATTATTATTATTATTATTATTATTATTAAATTAGTTTGATAGCTCTGCCATAACAAAGTTTCCAAACTGAGTGCTTGTACACGGATATTTATTGTCTCACAGTTCTGGAGGCTAAAAGTTCAAGATCAAGGTGCCAGAAAGGCAAGCTCCTCCCGAGAGCTGTGGAGGAAAGATTTGTTTCACTTCTTTTTCCTTGACATCTAGATAGCCATTTTCTCCCCTTGTTTTACATTGTCTTCCTCTTTTTGTGTTTCTGCTTCCAAGTTTACCCTTTTTATGAGGATATCAGTCATATTTGTTTAGGTTTCACCCCAATGACCTTAATTAAGCTGATTACTTCTGTAAAGGTCCTATCTTCAAACAGTCACACTTTGCTGTAATGGTGGGGGGAGGTTAGGAATTCAACACATAAACTTGGCAGGGGGTGTGTGAGGGGGTGAAGGGCAAACTATCCATAACAATTATTTATATGCATTTACAGTAAAATTGTAACATGTGAAAGCTGTGATTTTACTTTCAGAAAGTTTCTAAGAATTATTTCATGTATAACTTTCACTTGGCTGAGGTGGTTCTTTTAAAGGACTGGGGATTTGCTGTGTTGTAGAAGTGCCATGACTTACTGGTTCAATAAGAACTGGGGCCATTGTTTCTACCACTGGGATACGGCCTCAATTATGGGGAATGACAATTTAATGGTTCTAAAAACATCTCCCTTTTATAATGATAGAGAATTTCCTTAGTGTTAGCAGAAGTTAAGCTACTTACATGTTCTCGTGAGGTCTGCCTAAGTATGCTGTTACTACATCATATTGAGATCCCCAATAATTGTTCAGGTGGTAAGCAAAGAAGCACGCTTAATATAGCAGGCGCATTCTACAAGAAGAAACAAACCAAATCAGATTTGACATTGAAATTGGACGTTCATTAGATTTGTCTGTGATCAGTGGGGCTTAAAACTTCAGGGACTCCTTTGTAAAAATGTATTTCTAAAATAAATGGTTTCTTCCAGAAAAGTATGGTGTGTGCATAAACATAAAATTTGCATAAATTATATACTGTTTGAAGGAGATATAAAGCTTATTTATGAACCCTCCAGACCCTACCCTATAACCATTTTTTTTCCCTGAAGCAGATTCTCTGGAAAGTTTCTTGTTTGCTTTAGCTTCATTTCCAAATTTGGTGTCTTTGTTGTCCTCTAGATCCCCAGTTACCATCCTGTACACTCCAGGCTCATCTCTGTTCTCTTGGTTCTGTGTCAGCACTCATGACCTTACATTTGACCTCTCTGGTCCTTGGAACTTCTCTGAATGCCACACTTCCTAAGCTGCCTTTCTCCCCCTTTCATTGTAGACTATGAGAAATCACTCCTTATAAAGTCCTCTATAGTTTGGTCAACTGTGGCCTAAATTATCAGTTTGTTTTATGGAACTTGCATGGTTTAAAAAAACATAGTAACAATTTGTAGTTCATTTATAATGAGTAGTTTTGCTTATACTTGGTTCCCTGAAATAGAATCCATCCTTAAAATGCACAGGGTAACATGTATTCCTATATTGTCTTATGCTTTTTGTTAACCTTTTAAAAATATTAAGATTTTTACAGACTATTTGCAATAAAATTGCTATTTGCTATACAAGTAAAACAGTTCTTGAATAATAAGAATTTCATATTGGACAAATTATATACAGATATAGCATCTTATGACTGTGTTTTAAATCAGTATTATATAATTGTATGTTTTATTTGGAATGACTGTTTCATTATGTTGTTTCATAAAGAAGCCATAAATAAAGTGCTACTGTTTTATCTCCAAAGCTATTAGAAGCAGTAACAAATCTATCTTCCCAAATGTTAACAATCGGGAGGAGAATCTTTAATCAAAAACCTTAACTTGAAATGCACACTGCCTTTGGTCCAGCTGTTACTGCTGCCTGTACTGTCTGGTTTATTTCCTCTTTCTTCAAGATACAGCTCTGTCTAGGGAGTATTTCCTGAACCCTTCAATCCAGTGTGGTTCTTTGAGTCTAGGAGTACTTCTGTCTCAGCAATGATCATATTAGATTATAATCCTTCTTTCTTCCCTTCCCTCTCTCCCTCTCCCTTTCCTTCTCTTTTTTATCTTCATCCGCCTCTCTCACTGTCCTAAGATTCTTTTTTTTTTTAAAGACTTTATTTATTTATCTTTAGAGGGGAAGGGAAGGAGAGAGGGAGAGAAATATCAATGTATGGTTGCTTCCTGTGCATGCCCTGCTGGGAACTGGCCTGCAACCCAGGCATGTGCCCTGACTGGGAATCAAACCGTGATCTCTTGGTTCACAGGCCCGCGTTTAATCCACTAAGCTACACCAGCCAGGGCAGTCCTAAGATTCTTGAAGTCAAACATGGTTATTGTTTATATCCCCAGTGCCTAGCATAGTGTTCTGTGCTTAGTAAGTATTCAAATAAATACCTGTTGAGTTAGCAAAAGGAAGCTTAAGCCAACACAGAAATAATTGGAGCAAGGTTGCATTACTCCTCATATTAAAATAGATTTTTTCTTTTTTGTCACTATTGAATAACTTTAGAAGGTCACATTAAGGAATTTAGTAACTATCTAATATGTATTGGTAGACCCAGAGCACTGACTATATATGTGGTGGGGGGTGGGGTGGGAGACAAACCTTTTTTTCAGGAAATTTAGAGAGTATTTGGAAACATAGGCTTAAGGGACCACTAAGAAAGGTTACAAAATGCAAAGGAACTTAAAATTTGTAAGGCAATATTGTGCAAGTAATTTACATATATATTGAGAAGCTATAATATCAGTGATTGGATCCACTGTAATAGGAAGAGAAGAAAATAATGAAAAAAGTAAAAATACTGAGATATTTCCATTTTTGTAGCAACATCAAATAGAGTGCCGTTTCTACATAGATAAACAAAAGTGCTTATGGGCATCCATTCCCAGTCTTTCATCCTTGTGAATGAAATGAGGAAGTCACAAAGTATAACTCAAGGCAAGTAAAACATAAACACGGACTACACTCCTACATTGCAAATACCTGGTGCTGATGAATGATGAAAGGAAGATGTTCTATTTGCATATAGCTGTCTAAATTTCCAGCTTAATTCATGTAAAGAATATGGAAGAAAATAGACATGAATTTGTTTTTGTGATCAATTTTGCCATATTTTTCACTTTTACTACATGAAAAAATATTTAAATGAGTTACTTTTGAAAAAGTATGAGCTCTGACACTTGCGAAAGTCCCTGATACTTTTGACAAATTGTTAACCAGAGGTGCCTTCCAAAAATGAATTGTCTATATGGATCTATAGTATATATTCATATGCACACATATATATAAATGTATGCATTGATATGTATATACACATACACTCCTCTGGTGATCATCAGTCTGTTCTCTATCTATGGGTCTGTTTCTGTTTTGTTCATTTTTTTTTAGATCCCACAAGTAAGTGAAATCATGCAGTATTTCTCTGTTTGATTTATTTTAATTAGCATAATACCTTCAAGGTCCATCCATGTTGTCTCAAATGGCAAGATTCCATTCTTTTTTCTGGCTGAGTAATATTCTATCATGAGTGTTACTTCTATATCACATCTTCTTTATTTATTTCTTGATAAATACAGTAACCTATGTTGCTTCCATATCTTGGCTATTGTAAATAATGCTGAAGTAAACATAGAAGTGCATATATCTTTTCAAATTTGTATTTTTGATTTCTTCGGAAGAGGGATTCCCAGGTTGAATGGCAGTTCTGTTTTTAATTTGAGGAATTATGATATGGTTTTCTATAGTTGTATTAATTTATATTCCCACCAACAGTGCGCAGAGATTCCCTATAATCTACATACTTGCCAACACTTGTTGTTGTTGACCTTTTGATAAGAGCCTTTCTAACAGGTGTGAGGTGGTGTCCCATTGTTTTGATCTGTATTTCCCGGGTAACTAGTGTGCTGAGCATCTCTGCAATCGCCTGTTGGCCATCTGCATGTCTTTGGAGAAATGTCTATCATGCCCTCTGCTCATTATTTAATTTGATTATTTTTTGATGTGGAGTTGTATGAGTTCTTTATTGGATATATTGTTTTTGAATATCCTTTCTCATTCAGTAGGTTGTCTTTTCATTTTGCTAATGGTTTCCTTTGCTGTGCAGAAACTTTTCAGTTTGATGTCCCATTCGTATTCACTTTTGTGGCCCTTGTCCAAGGAGATGTATCCAAGAAAAGATCATAAGACAGATGTCAAAGAGTTTATTGCCTGTGTTCTTCTATAAGTTTTATGATTTAAACTGTTAATTCATAACAATGAGTTTATTTTTGTATATGGTGTAAGAAACTAGTCCAGTTCCATTTTTTTAGCATTACCTGTCCAGTTTTCCCAACACCACATATTCAAAGACTGTCACTTCCCCATTTTATATTCTTTGCCTCCTTTGTCATGTATTAATTAACAGTGGAAGTGTGAGTTTGTTTCTGGGCTTCAATTCTGTTTCAGTGATTGGTGTGTCTGTTTTTGTGTAAGTAAATTGTATTCAATTTTTTTTTTAAAACTGTCCCTAGATGTTCCTTGATTATAATATAACTTATCTGATTTAACTGATTTGGACAAATTGGAGAAAACTAGTTTGAAATTTCTTGTGTGTTTTAGGAAATAAATTTTCTCTTATATTTATGTATAATAATTTAAACTATACAAAGGAACACAATTATTAGGAATCCTCTTTCAATAAACAAATATGAATGGTTACTGTTGGCTACATAAATATCAGCCGGTTTCAGATTTCACTGAAGATGCATTACTTTAGGAAGTGAATATCTCTTAATTGGGTAGCCCTGGAAATGATATTTGATAATTACTTGCAAATTGCCAAAGTAAAATTCAATATAGGCTGTGTCAGAATGACATATATTGAATCAGTGAAGTTTATAACAATTGCCCAGTGAAGAAATACTGATTATAAACTCTACTTATAATTTTGGGTAGCAAATACTGGATTTGTAAACACAGCACATGTACTGTGACTCCTCCTCTGTCTTGATCTTACTCTCAATTTCTTTTCTCTTAATATTTTATTTATATATTTTTTAGAGAGAGAGGAAAGGAGGGAGAAAGAGAGGAGGAGAAACATCGATGTGTGAGAGAAATACCAATCTGCTGCCTCTCGCACACCCTGAACTAGGGGCCTGGCCTGCAGCGCAGGCCTGTGCCCTGACTGGGGATCAAACCACTGGCCTCCCAGTTTGCAGGATGATGCCCAACTCACTAAGTCACACCAGTCAGGGCTCACTGTCAATCTCTTGAGGCCTGTCTCCACCGACCACTGTTTTCGAGATTCCAGACTGGACTGCACTGACTTGCCTGCCTTGGAGAGTCGCCACAGGAGCTGATATATACTGCACTTTCGATTAGCTTTCCCTCTTTTTTATTTCCCCTAACTCAGTTAAATTTACCCCATTTGGTGCCTTCCTGTCACCTCTGTCTATTCTATTGCTTCTTAAGTTATCTGTGGAAAAATAAATTCCTCTCTTCTACTTTTTTCTTAAAATTTTTTTTTGTTTTTATCTTTTTATTGTTTCATATTCAAGACAAGAGAAATTGACCTGATCATAAGAGAAATACTCAATAAGACAGAGATACTGTCATCTATAAAAAACAGTGCCATAGATTTAAATGCAAAATTAGATATAACCCTAAAATTGTATCCTTGGACTTTCAAAATATTCTTAAATTCTTAGAATTTGCTTGTAAATTTTTTCTCCTGCCACTTCCTTTCTCTCTAATTAAATCTTTGTTGCTTTCTCAAGCACTCAAACATTTAAGAGAAAATATGAACTTCTGTCATTTGGGTAATGACCACATTATAATATTATTAATTACATTATTATAACTATTAATATTTCTGCTGGTAGAGGCCTGATTAAACCACTGATGATTAACCTAAGCACCTTTTATGCACTTTCCCCCATTGGCAAACGGGCTACAAGGGTTACATGAGTAGTTTCAAAGCACTTTTGGAAGCCACCCTGCTTTCTCTTTGGAGAAGTCTTTATTATCTTAGGCATTTAAGGATGAACAGGGTACTTCATGCTTTTTAATAGATGCAGTCTTTTAAAGTTGTTTAATTTCATTTTTTATCAATTTATGTATGTTCTACATACTTTTGATCTATAGCTGGTGATTCAGAATAATCAAAATAAATTATTTGTCACACAAATGAGCTCTTCCCTTCCCAACATATCTGTTCAATAAGTGAGATTTTCATTTATAGGAAAGGTATTTCAACTGAGGAACTTTGGAGTTGGTATGTTGTTCTGTGAAACTCACCCAATTCTGTTCTCAGTATAGTTTAAAGAATAATTGGAAGCTACTCACCCATTGATAATTTCTATTTCTTTGTTCCTTGAAAGTTCCTTTTCTTTCTTTTCCTTTTCTTTTTTTATTGTCCTCTTCAGCTTTACCCCACATGCATTTCTTTGAAATCATGAGCCCTTAGAGCTGGCTTGCATTTTTTTTACCTATGAGTCAGATCCCCTGTACTACTTTTGATTTTCTAAACCAGTTAGGAGAATCATCCAAATCTCAAACTTAGAAACTCAAGCTTGAAAGTTTGAAATGTGTCCCTTCTGTACATTTGGGCTCTCATCTATCCCACATTCTGAAACATGATATTCTTGGTGTTTTTTCCTTCTGGTTTCACATAAGTGATTATTATTTTTATCAAATTTTCTTATAAAATGTAATCTTATAAAATCAATAGATAGCAGTGTTTTTAAATCTGTGCTCAAAGCTAAATTACTAGTGTTCAAAGGTAAGTGCTGCCACTTTCTAGTGGTGTGACTTTAGCAAGATATAAGTTGTATTGACCTGTGTTCTCATTAATAAAACTGGAATAATTTTAAAAAACCATAGTAAGGGTTTAATGAGTTAACAGAAGTGCTTAGATCAGTGCCTTTTTCATTGAAAGTGCTCAATTAATGTCAGTTCCCCTCATTATCTCAGCTTGGAAAAGTATGTACTATATTGTGGGCATATGGTACGTATTTGTTGAATGAGTGAATGAGTGAATGAATGAATGAAGTAGCACCTCTATATTCCCATAAACACCTGGTGCTTTCTCAGAGCTTTCTCTTTGAGTTACTTAAAAGATTTCAGACATTCAAAAACGGTCTTAAAGCTTATAAAATTCAGGTAATTTATTCTGGCATTTTATGTAGAACAAATAAATTAGATAATATCCCTTATTTACATTTATGATAGTAGAATAGTAGCTTTCACAAATGGTGACCCTGAGTAGAAACATTACAAATAACTGTTTTTTTAATTGACTTTAAGTAATTTTAGTACTATTTTACTACTATTATACATACTACTATTTAACATTATTTATATATTTGCCCAATGTGGGCATTCCTCTGAAATTCCAGTGTTCACAATATTATATTTATGGATATATGCACAAAACTAAAACTGTTTATTAGCAAATGAAATCTATTCTTTTCTATCACTTGATATAGGAATAAATTTCTCTTGTATACATTCATTCCTTTCACGGAATTGTTCTAATCAAATCAAGTGATCTTATGGTTTATTAATTAGACTCAATTTAATTCCATTGCACCTTTTCACTGTATAGGTTCTGTATCATAGGAAATGGGGTTTCATATTTCTTAGCCTTAATACTTGCACAAAAAAGAAAGCAATTATTTTGATTTTATACTCTCCTCATAGTAGTGGGAAATACCATACCCTCCAAGGTGATGATTTATTACAATTTTCCAAAACTATTTTTGCAGACAGATGAAATTTGACTCAAGATAATTATATTGAATTGCAAGGCACTTGCAGAATAAGTCCTTGCTTTTACATCATATCTAATAATTAGAAAATATTCATGGCAGCTGGTGAAAGAGGAATGTTGCTAAAAATTACCTCTGTTGTCACCATAACAGTCAATAAGCTCTCACAATAGCAAGGAGACTACACCCATGAAATCCCAACCCATTTCAGCATCATTTATTAAATAATTTTAGATACTGTGAATATTATTTTTGTATACTTATTCTGGAATAATCAATGATCCATTATATATATATTTTTAATTTAACTGTACCATTCTTAAGAAAGGTATAGAAAAGATTACTCAGTATCAAGTGGGAATGTGCAGGAGAAGGCAGGATGTTACTTAAAAGAGTTCACGTTGGTGCAGCAAGAATTAAAAAAGAAAATGAGATGTCATGTGAGGGAATTTGACATGGGGATGTCCTGTAAACTCATGGAAATACACTGGAATTTAACTTTTTTCTTGTTCTTCAAAATATTTAGGACATGGAAGTCCATCGTGAGTGTAGTTCATTATGAAAAGTTTCAGTCTGTTTGTTGTGGTTGAAACCTTCGGGAAATACTCAGAATAGGTTTGCTTTATACTTCATCCCACTAAGGAGCTATGGTACAAAAAGACTTCTGGATATTTATAAACCATTGCCACTTTCAAAATCCCATGCTTACATTTCTAACAGTTTCTAAGAGACATGTAAACTGCTGTCCTCCTTCTGAGGAGTGAAATTGATGGTTGGTGGGCTGTGTTCCAACAGATCATTTCCCTTCCTTTGTCGTAAATATTAGCTACCTGACAGGACACTGTTAACTAGTCCGCAGGGAACTAATTGCTGAAAAGACTTACAGGTGCTTTTATGACTAGAGTTATAAAATGCAGAAAACTCTGACAATAGAGCACATGAACTTTAAAAAATAATTTTATTGCATTTTTTGTATTACTGTTCAACCCCCTAATAGCCTCCTCCCTGCTGCGATCACCACACCGTTGTCCATGAGTCCCCTTTCCTTTTTGCTCAATCCCTCCACCCCCTCTCCTCCTCCCCCAATAGCTGTTGTCCTGCTCTCTGGGAGTCTTGTCTCTATTTTGCTGTTTTTTTCAGTTTGTGCATTAGATTCCATGTGTAAGTGAAATCATATGGTATTTGTGTTTCTTTGACAAGCTTCTTTCATTTAGAATAATGTTTTCCAGGTCTATCCATGATGTTGAAAAGGGTAAAAGTTTATTCTTTTTTACGGCTGAGTAATATTCCATTGTATAAACATCCCATAGTTGTTTTATCCACTCATCTACTGATGGACACTTAGGCTGCTTCCATATCTTGGTGATTGTAAATGACACTGCAATGAACATAGGGGTATTTATGTTCTTCCAAATTAATGTTTTGGGTTTCTTCAAATATATTCCTGAGAGTGGGTTTGCTGGGTCAAAAGACAGATCCAACTTTAGTTTTTTGAGGTAACTCCATACTGCTTTCCACAGTGGTCAAACCGATCTGCATTCCCACCAACAGTGCAAAAGGGTTCCCCTTTCTCTATATCCTTGCCGATGCTTGCTGTTGGTTGATTTATTGATGATAGCCATTCTGACAGGTGTGGGATGATATCTCATTGTGATTTTAATTTGCATTTCTCTGTTAATGCAAATTAATAGATGCAAATTAATAAAATAATGATTAGTGGCATTGAGCATCTTTTCATATGTCTATTGGCCAGCTGTATGTCCTTTTTGGAGGAGTATCTATTCAGGTCCTTTACCCATTTTTTAAGTGGATTGTTTGTTTTTTTTCATGTTGAGTTATATAGTTTTTTTTAGGGGGTAAAGGGAGGGCCAAAGAGAGGGAGAGAAATATTTATGTGAGAATCATCAGTTGCTTGCCTCTTGCACGTGACCCAACATGGGATCAAACCCAAAGCAACCTAGTCATGTGCCTACACCAAGAGCCACCCTCTACCTTTCGGTGTGTGGGGACGGAGCCACACCGGCCAGAGCAAGAGCATGTGAACTCTTGATAGCCTAGTAAGAAATTCAACACTTTTCTGCTCCTGAGAGATGGATGGTGGTTCCAGTGTCACTGACAGGTCAGTTTACCTTTTAATGCAAGACAAAGAGTGGGTTGTAGGCTGTCAAACACTTGAGCGAGTGAGACAAATTGGGTAACCTTGCAGTCCACTCGAAGAGATTTGTGCCTATTGGTTTCTGTGGAATGCTCGGTTATGTTTTAATTTTTTAGAATTCAGTAAGGATTGACTATTTACAAAGACACTTCATCTGAAATGTTTTTTGTGTGGGCAGTATGGAAAGAGTGCAAACACTATTCAGTTCTCTGGGATATCAAAAATATTAGCCACTTTGGATGTGGTAAAATCAAGTTTTCTAACTGTTATCTCCCATTCCCCTTGAATTTCTTTCTCCATAGAATTCTCATTGAATGCGGTCTATGAGTTTACTTTGTTTTGTGTGGTTGTCTGTGTTGAATAAAAATTTGCCTTCTTAGAGTTCATTGCTTTTTCAGTAAGATGGCATTTAAACCATGTAAATTTTCATAAATGTTTCTGGAATTCATTATTTTCACTCTTTCCCTTTCACTGGTTTTGCTAATGATGCCAATTATTGGATGAGAATTGCAACAGAAAATTTAGTCTTCCTCCATTTGCCTCAGTGCTGTGAATCTATATATAAATGGAGATTTTCCTGACTAATCATGAATGGATCTTATTCCTTTAGACCTTCTGTGTCTTCCCAACATGATATAATCTCTCTCCATTGCATTTGTTTGGATTTTTCTTGAATCTCTGATAATTCCCATTTGCTTGCATTACATTTATTTTTTATTATATTTTGCTATGCTCAACATGCCTCCCTCATACTACACTGTACGTTAGAGAGCCATTTCCGATTGGTATTCATATATAGTCTTTAAATAACTATATTGCTTACTTACTCATTTTATACTTCAATTCATGTATCCGATTTCTAGGAATTTAATTAGACTTAACATAGGAAGAATATTAGCTATTATCTTGCTTCAAATTTGTGTTCCTGATAAATACCATTTAACCTCATTAATTCACAGTTTTTCCTTGCTTTTATAAATCCAGATTATACAGTTGTAGGATAAATCAATACTTTTAAAGTTTAGAGTAATGTAATTGTATTTCTTAAGAAGCCCACATGATTTTTGTATGTATGTGAATATGCTGAAATACTCTGTTAGAGTGTAACTCTTCTCAGTGATGCAAAAATGAATTAGTGGCTTGGGGATAGAATTTGTTCCTTATCACATACAGTAGGTTGCTGTTCCCCATTCCCAGTGGAGTACTGAGCTGTTCTTGTCTGGACAAGAGAAAATGGTCCTATATCTCTGGGATTAATATTCTGAAGAAAATGAGATTTATAAATTTTAACTTTAACTACTATGATCTTGATCTTAGTTTTTGTTCCAAGATCTCCAATAGAAATTTTATGATTTTTACCACATCTACTTTTTTATAAAGATTACTTCTCATAGACTTTAGTGGACAGGCTACAAAATCAGTTACATTATGTAAAAACATAATTTTGTTTGAAGACCTATTTTATCTTAATATGTAAGGTTTGGGTTCTTTCTGGGTCATGCTGATTGGAATCTCTTACATTGTCCACTTGAGTGATTAGCAGCTGGTTTGTTGATTAAGATAATCTAGTATAAGGAACTCATTATTATCTAATAACATTTTCTTATATTTAACATGGTGAGGATTCCCAGAAATTTATGTTTGTTAAAAAAAATTCTCTTGAACAACAATTAAAAAAGATCCTCCCTTTCTAGTGCAAGATTCAGCTCAACAAATACAAACATTGTATTTAAAAGAAAAATATGATAAATAAAAATTGAAGAAAAATATTAAGTAATTATTTCATATAATTTAAATAAGTAGATTTTAGCATTTACTATGAAACACAACAAAATAAATCAAAAGCCATGTAACAATGAAGAGAATAAATATATATTATTACTGGCACTGCAGAGGCCAACTGTAAACCCCTGCCTGCAGTTTAATTTTTCTATTATAATTTTGTATACCATTCCATTGAGAACTTATTGTAGCATGATTATTATATAAACATTTTACATATTCATAATTTGATTTTAAAAATAATCTAACATTTAAAGTCATTAAAAATAGAGCAAATACCTTTGGGATATATTAAACTTTTGCCATGATATAATGGAATCAGAATTCTATGATTTCATCCTCACGCCAGCCCTGCCTACTAGCATGCATCTGTGGACAAGTTCCTTTACCTTTCTTTAATTCTTTTTCTTTTTTTTATTAAATAGAGATATGTAATAAATAATATATAAATTGTTACCTTAGAGCAGCACAGTGAAATAGACTTTTATGTGTTGATGGAGATGTTCTATATTTTGTGCTGTTTAGTATGGTGGACAGTAGAGGCATGTGGCTTTTCAACATTTGAAATATGATCAGAGTGACTGAGAAACTAATTTTTCCTTTTTTTAATATATTATATTGATTATGCTATTACAGTTGTCCTATTATCCCCCCTTCATTCCCCTCCACCCTGAACACCCTCTCCCACCCACATTCCCCCCTTTAGTTCATGTCCATGTGTCATAAGTTCTTTAGCTT
>CM052545.1:26375296-26515037 GCA_028533065.1 Trachops cirrhosus | reverse complement strand
TTTTATTTATTTATTTTGAGAGAGGGGAAGGGAGGGAGAAGGAGAGAGAGAAACATCAATGTGTGGTTGCCTCTCATGTGGTCCCCATTGGGGACCTGGCCTGCAACCCAGGCATGTGCCCTGACTGGGAATCAAACCAGCGATGCTTTGGTTCGCAGCCTGCGCTCAATCCGCTGAGCTATGCCAGCCAGGGTTTATCTGCATTTTTAACAGGGACCTGCAAAGTGCATAATAGGAATATAGCCTCATGCAATGGACAGACCCTTGGCTTAGAAGTCAGACAAGTGATCTGCCCTGCTGGTCACACACTAATTGTGTGTACCAGTTAGTAATCTTAGGGGAACTTATCAAACCTACCTGAACATCAGTTTTGTCATCTGTAGAATGGGGATAATAATCCCTTTCACAGTGTTATTGTGAGAATAAAATGAAATATATATTGAAAAATAAAGTTAAATACATTTAAAGAGCTTACCATAGTGTCTAGTGTGGTTGTTAATTAATACATGTTTGATATTATTGAATATTTTTTCGTTTGGATAATTATTAAAATATTCAGAGAGATGATTTGACTTTAGTTGATGCTAGAGAAATGCTGAACAATACCTTCTGCCTTTAGAAGAATATTCAACTTTTGTCTCAATGTACTTGGAATATATTTTGAAAAGCATACTTTGGTCAATATATTAAGGGGGATATTTGAATAGGTTCCTGTACTATTTTAGGACATTCTGAAAAACAGGATGTGTTTTCTCAAAGTAGGAAATTCTACTCTCAGCTATCAACAGTTGCTCCTAATTAAACTTTATTTGAATTTAAATATATGGTGATTATTAAAGCAGTTTGAATTTCAGTTTAGTCCAAGTTTAGATATTTTTGAAGTATTCAGGTGATATTTTTATCACACAGATTTGTCACAGAAGTAAGCATGTAATTATTCTATTCAACTGTCCTCATTAGTTATTCTGTCCATATCCCATAAATGGGCATAGATCACCATCTATGCTTTCTATGGTCTATTGTTATATATGTAAAATATCAGCATTGGCCATATTCTCCTATGTTACTAGCCTTTATCATTTTGGTACACTTTATTTATGGGCATTCTGATCCATATACATTGAAATACAGCAACTGTTCTCCAAATAGTTTTCTAAAACATTTATATTAACAGCGTAATTTAGCTTGATATCTTGAGTTATGAAATTATTTATGGATGTTCTTATAACTAGTGGCTACTTTAGGATACACAGTGCTATATTTTACAATGATGTAAGATATTTATGTTCTTATCTCAAAATACCTGATCATACTTTTTTAAAGATCATATGGCTTCTCTTTATTAATTTGTACTTGGGGCTCCATTATGTATTATAATTCTAAGTAGAAATTTTAGAAACCAATTATTGTGTTTTCTATGCAAAAAAATAATTGCTAATAGGGCCCTTCTCTAGTATCAAAACTGAAAGTCATTCTGCTACTAATTTTAATTGAGGTCATTAGCTGCGAATAGCTTACTTAGTATAGCACAGCACAGGAACCATACTGCTGCTTAATGTGACAGTATTTTCAGGGCCAGAAGAAAGATATGTAAGGCTGATTACAGTCTTTAATTTCCTCCCATATTTTTCTCTTGATTTCTCTATGACATCAAAACTAAGAATAGGGAAACTGAGAATGTTTTGTAAGTCAAATGGCCTAGGCAACTTGAAGCAGGGCAGGCGCGCACTGTTTGCTGTGTGCCCTCTACCTTTAGCCCTCTCCAGCCTGTGTTTCTACCCAAAGTGAGGGAGGACATGCAAAACCTTAGCATCTGATTTTCTCAACTCAGAGCAGAGCACTGAATCTTAAATATAGCTACACACTGTAATCACCAGGAAAGCAGTGAAGATATTGGTGCCTGGGATCCACCCCAGAGATTCCAATTTAATTCACGTGGGCATGAGTTGAAATTCACACACATGCACATTGAGAATTTGAAAAATGTCCCCAGATGATTCTAAGGTGCAGCAAAGTTTGATCACAACTGTAGCCAGTACTCTGCTCTAGTAGAGAATGCTTTATCGAGTGATGAGCTCTGATAGAGTGTCACCTTCAGTTCAGTTAAAGAAGTAAAATGAGGTAATTGGTTCTCTTGATTTCTTTTTTTAACTTTCATTAATACTCTTAAAATAAATGACACATTTATCCCCTTAGTAATTTAGGCATTCTGTGTTGGTGACACTCTGGGTGACTTGAACTCATAATTTCTATTTTTCTTTTCTTGACACAATGAATGTACCAGCATTGGTCACCAGTACTAAACTGACCATCATTAAGATCAAACTTGGCAAAACTCACCTCTGAAAACAGGCAGCATTTACACTCTGACACAACGAAACGACTCCTCAATGGTCTCGCTCTCTCACTTTATGGACCAAAACTTGTATCTTTATTTCCTTAACAATATAAAAGAGTCACTCATGTTTACACATGCAAGGCTATACTTGTCACTACTCCAAAGTCCACGGTCTTCTGCTTCCTACTGTCTCTGTCCATTTGTCTTCTACCGTGCATTAAAGCTCTCAGACACTTTCGCTTTTGCTCTGCTTCCCACCCAGTCCACCCTCTTTCAGAATATCCTTTCCCAACTCACTTCCAAATTTAGCCTCTCCTCTCACTACCTTTCCTAGTGCGCATACAATTTCCTTTGAAAATCTATGTCTACTTTTTCTTTGTCACCTAAGTGCTATCTACTCAATCAATAATTTTTCTGCCATACTTTCCTAATACTTGAACTATGCTATTTGTACATTTAAAAAATCATTTATTATCAGACTTCTTCATAGCCTAAAAACTGGCATTCAAACTAAACACTCTTTCAACATTTCTAAAAGTTTTCTCTCTACTACTCCTTATCGCCAAATTGAAGGATGCAGTTTCAGGGCTCAAAATGCTCAAGGGAAACAGAACAAAAGCCTTTATTCCATCTATGCATTTCTTGAACAATTATAGCATCTATACTTCTTTAGATGTCTTTTTAAGAGAAAAAATCAGTAATAATTAAGAGAACAATTGAGCTAATATTTATTGAGCAGTGATTGCCCACTAGCTGCTTTCCCAGATCACCCCATTTCATCCTCATGGAAGCCATTTAAATGAAATACCTTAATTTCAGAGAAATTAAGTAAACTTCACAGTCACAGCACAAGTAAGTGGTCAGGCTCAAAATCCACTGCAGAAGTCAAGGTTTGGAACACATGTATGTAAATGTGGAGTATTTCCTACAGTTACATAGCTCACAGGTAAATAATGATATTTAATATTTGGTTAGCAGTTTACACAAATCTTGCCCTGACACAAGGGTTTTATATTAAGGCTTTTACATAAGAGTAAACAATGTATGTTCTACATTGGTGGCAACCATATGCTAATAGGTAAACATTAATAGTCCTAATAAGCATTGAGCATTTTTATTTGACTTGAAAAATGATAGTGTATAAATTAACAGTTGAAAATTATGTATTCAAGAACAATGTCAATGAATCTACATTTTTCTTCAAACCATAATATAAGTCCAGAGTACACCATTAACATGCTTCTTTTGATCAGTATTCCTCTCTGAAGACTTCACAAATATCTTTAATTATGTGCCACTGAACAGTTTTTGCTAGAGGCATAATTCTCTATAGTAGGTAAGGGATTGCTGAGAAAAAAAAAAGAATAAGTAAATATACTCAGCACAAGGGCAAAGATCATGCCTAACATAGTTTTCATTGCTTTCTCAGTACTTAGGAAAAAAATTTGATCATAGTAGAAGATAAATATTTGCTGTTGAGATGAATGACTTGAGAATTACTGTAAGAGCCGAATGATATGCAGTTGTAATTGCTTTTAAATATCCTCTAGACCAAAAGTAGTTATTGCGCTCACAGTAACATGGCCTAAATTTCCTTTTGATTGAACTTTCTGTGTATTTTTAATGCTTAGCAAATTTAAAGAGACCTATCTAAATATTCCTTTTTATAATATAGGTATACAAAATAATTATTCAAATTAATATTTCAAAGTGAAATAAAATGTTTATTTAGAACTGTGTTCAAATCTTTTATCTGATCATTTTACTTTGACAGTCCTTATGAACATATTCTCCAATTTCACAGTTAAAGAGAAATAAAAGCAATTTTATACAATAGAATTATTATATCAAGGAATTGACACTTAAGTTATTACCTATTGTGTCTGCTCTTTGGCTCAAATGTCTCTATTCCACACAAATGTAAACTGCAGAGTGACAATAATTTCAAATCTGTAATTTTTCTAGAATTATGTTCTGTGCTTTTCAGCAGAAATAGTCATAGAAATTTAATATATGTTTAGGAACACATTTAAAATGTATCTTTTAAAATTTCTTTCAGTGTAGTTCACTTATACATGTGTATCAGTGGAATGAATAACATTAGTTGGTGGACAGATATATTATTTTGTAAGTACCTTTTCAAAAAATGCTTACTACAGTGATGTTGGATTTACACACTCAGCTTTTTATCTGATTTCTTATATGGTTCTAAATGGATCATTGGAAAACTGAAGCTATTATATAGGCTTACAAATGAAGTATGGATTTAGAATTTAAGGACTTATACTAGAATCCCTTCATACTATAGAAAAATAACTTAGTAAGGTCTTTTTAAAAGTGACCCTGTTAAGTGAAGTTTTTCACCACTCTTACTCTCCAGCAGACTTTTTCAGAGTGCAGCGTTTAACATTTTTGTTGTTAAAATTTTAATGAAGTAATTAAATTATAAGTCATAGTAATTGAAGCTCATGGATGTGCATTAATTTCCTCACTTGTGATTTTGTTTTTACTTGTTTCTTCTTGCATGTCTTATTCCTCTAAATGTTTGGAAGACAAAATATCTGAGAAAAAACTTTCTCCTGGTATGTTTTCTGTACTCCAATTTTGCATTTGTTCTTTTCTTTTTCTGAAAAAAAAAAAAACAACAGTAACATTTCCAGGAATGTCTTCCCCATGCAAACATACTGTTTTCATCAGGCAACTCTTTATTATTGGTGGAGATGCAGCAAGAAGCAAACACTCATTCTTTTTTCTGCCAACCTTATGCTTTCATGGTATGATCCTATTTATATTTTTATTTACTGGCTATAGAGCCCTGTTTTTCTCCCTAGGCTCTATGGTTGGTGGGAGAATAAACAGAGTATCCCTGGATTATGGCATGTAAGCAGTCCCTCTCATCTTCTGCTGAATGATGTTATTAAATGTTGAGCCTGTGAGAGAGAGGAATGAAATCCTGAAACTATAGCTTTTCAGTCGCCTCTAAAAGTTTTGTATCTTTTGTCAAAGATAAAATATATCTTCAATTAATTTTTAGTCTTTTATAAACAATTGCTGAAGTAATAACAATGTTAAAGATTGTTGTTCAAATACTGATACTCAGCAAATAGGACTAAACATTGAAAGAAAAAATTACTGGAGATTATTAAAATGGTCTTAGATTAACATGTGAATGTTTTAGTGTTTTGTTTTGTTTTTTTACTTCCCTCCTCCACCACCTCCCTTATATAGCATGCCTGACCTTGTTAGGTCTGCAGATACTGCAGAGTGGTAAAAACCAAACCAAAACAAACCAAAGAAAACAAAACAAAAGAGGCATGACCTGCAGGGAGCTTGCATTCTAGTTATCTAAAAACCCCTGGAGAAAGATGACTTCTTGATGAACTAATCCTGGGATACTTGGTCACATTTTGACAGACAAATTTGGAACACTTTTGGTGGCAAAACTAATATTGAAATAAATTTTAGATTAAAATGTAAAGTATGAAAGTATGATATAGTATTTTAACAGAAAAAAATGGATGTTTGATTTCCAGATCTCATAATAGAGAAGGACCATCTTAGTTTAAAACCAATAGATTAGCCACATTGAACGGAGGGATACATTTAGATACATAAGTGTGAGCTTTTTTGTGTTGTTATTCATATTTTAATATATAATAGAAGACTGAACATACTTAAATCAAAATATTTTAGTATATATTTTTATGGTTTATATATTTTAAAAGTTGTATCCCCTATCCCTTTTTGTACTTTGCATCCCACCCCCAATGGCCATTGCTTAGCTGTATAATAAAAAAATATAACAAAAAACTGGAGTTTTTTTTTTTATTAGGGGGTTAATGATATCTAAGAATGAGGCCAGGCTGCAGTATTATAGTGCTGATAACTAAGATAAACAAATTAAAATTTCATTTTAGATTTTAAACAGCATATATAATGATCAAATTCTGACTAAACACTGAATAAATAACAGTAATATAAATTTTCAATTTTTAAATGAAAATGATGGGTTTAAACATATATTTTATCTTCCTTAACATCAGAGCTTTAAAATATGCAAAGCTAAATTTAACATAATCAAATCTACTGTAGATCATATTTCATTAATTCAAGTTATTCACTTGATGATGTGAACCCGAGAAGGAAATGAGTATAAGGATGCATGACTTTCATTTTCACTGGGCATATTTATTTTTTATTTGCATCAAGATGTTTTAGAGGAGAGGAAGGTTTCCTCGCTGCTCTGTCTCAGCTCTGTCTCTGCTCTTCTCTGGCATCAGGGAAGAACAACCTAACAAAGAAAAATGAGAGGGGCTACATACTTGGACAATTCAATATTATATATGAAACTTAATTAGAGTAAATATTTGACAAGATAACCTACCAATGGCCCCAGAATCATAATGATGGATTGTTGTATAATCAAAGATGTTAATTTTATAGGTGAGAGAATTGAAATACCAAGGTGTTAAATGACTTGGTCAGTGTTACTCATTCATCAAATAATTGCTGAGCACATACCCTGGACCCCTATCCCTCTAAGTCATAGAAACCTTCCATTGATTTAGCACGTAACTTTCTACATCCTGGAACTCACATTCTAAGGGGAGTGACCCAATTTTTCTAAATGCTCTTTACCATTGTGCAGCGCTCTCTCAACAGTAGAAAAGTTTGTTAATATGAGTAAGCCCTCAGGTTTGAAATTTTTTAAAAATCATAAATGAACTATTTCTCAGTTTTTCTCAGTTAAGATGGGTTCCAGTGATTCTAAATATGCCAGAAATTCCATAATCCAGTATAAATAATTTTATAATACTAATCAAAAATATTTTAAGATGTTTTAATGGATATTTGTTATTGTAAACAATCAACATTGGTGATTAAAATGAATATTAAGAACCAATCAAAATATTCAAAATCTTTGATATGATAATATATTTCACTTTTTTTGTTGACCACCTTACCTGAGTGCTTTTGTTGTCACATTTATTTTATAATTTTATAGAAATATATGTCATTGTTGTACAAAGTCCACAAAAGGGTCTTAAGAAGAAATTTATAAGCTTTCATAATCTTAGTAGTGTATCTTCATTTAACTAGCATTGATTTATGATCTATAGATTATGTTTTCAGCATACTGAATATTTTAGCTGATAGTATAAAGTTTAACATTTTATGGTTGATACAGCCAAGATTATAATTATTTATATATTTAATTTATCTTTAAAATCTTACTAATAACCTAGAATGATTAATTCAATGCAACTCCACTTATGCACAAATTTTTAAAAAAATCATGAATGTATGATTACAAAATTTATATATAAATAGAAATATATAATCAAAAACATATTCAAACTTTATAAGTTAAATATATTAAAATTTTGATTTATTGACATTGTTTTGTTAAGTTTCCAATGAGCAAGTACCATTAGAAAAGTTTGATCTTTATTAATGTAACTTTATGTGTAGCTTTTATGAATATTTAGGTAAATATTCAGGATATTACTATTGGATAAAATCAGGAAAGTATTAAAGTTTTATGTTTATCTTAAAAATTAGTAAAAGTGTTAAATGATTCAATGGAAAGTGAATATTCTCATTACCAACACCTATTCACATGAAAATGTGACTGTAGAATGAAGAGAAAACATGAAAATTCAATTGCTTCTACATAACTCAGGAGGGAAAGGAAGTAGTGTTGCTCAGCATCCATGCGAATGCCCCCAAATATGGGCCCCTCAGAGAAGTTTGGCAGTCTATGACATGACACCATGGGACCTGTCTAACTTTGAAAAGTAGGTCTACTATAACAAAGCAGAAAGACTGACAAATCCTGTGCTTACGTCCAATACTTTTTCCCCTAAAACTGTGGTACTCAGAGTGTGCTTGCCAGATTATCAGCATCAGCATCATCTGGAATATTGTGGGAAAGGCACATCTTTATCCCCTACCTTAAACCAGGAGGTTCAGAAACACTGGTGGTGGACCCAGAATGTCCACGGTCCCCTTGTAATTTTCATGCAAGCTGACGTTTCAGATGGTCAAGTTCTGTAGCATCTGTGAAGAGAAGATATTTGAGTGTGTGTGTGTGCTCTCAAATTCTATCATTGCCAACTCAAACAGTACACACTCATTTGCTGTACTGTTTCCAAACTACCATTTAATTATAGAAATTCTGCTGTTAAGTTGACAAGGGAAAATGTGTTTACAGTGTTTACTTCTCTGAAGACATGAAATTCATTGATGCGTGCCTGCAAAGAACTTTCTAGATCAATTCTGCCTTGTGAAGAACTAGTTCCTTGATAAATACAAGCATCACCACAATACACGTAACTGGGGATGTTACTTTATTTGGAAGAAAGGATCTTTCCAGAAGCTCCTGTGTGAAGACAAGGATTTGAGAAGAGGAGGTATCCTGGATTATCTGACTGTGCCTCAATCCAATGGTAAATGTATTTAGAAGAATCACACAGAGGAGAGAGGCATAGGCAGATGAGGAAGAACAAAAGAAGATGAAGGCAGAGGTTAGAGTGAAGTGACTGCAAGCCAGAGAAAACCAAGGATTGCTGACAGCTCCCTGAAGCTAGGAGAGAGGTATGGAACAGGTGGTCCACCAGAGCTTATGCCAACATTTCAATTTCTGAGTTCTGGTCTCCAGAACTATGAAAAAAAATTTCTTTTGTTTTAAGACACCAGGTTTGTAGTACTTTGTTGCATGTTGGAGGAGGTCATTGGGAGAATGTGGCCACCGATTGTCCTGCAAGCTGGGCCCTGGTAATTGGACACTCCTTACTGTCATCTGGTCCTTGGAATGTACAGTCTGGCTCTTACACCCATGCTAATAGGCATTTCAGGGACACAGCCTTCATGTGGCGCTTAGACCCTCTGGACCCAATAAGTGACTGAGTCCAGATAAGGATTCTTTGTAAACGTGTAAGAATCTGGTGTGTGGGTACAGAGATCGACTTGTTTGTGGCCACCCAATACAAGCCTCTTTGCTTATGAAGTCTACCTACCACCTACACATCTGGAGTGGGCTTCCTCTTTCTCTAGCCTCTCCCTACCCTCTGTGTAATTTAACCTGGGGACTTGCAAGGCTGCAAATCAACATTTAGAACCGCCATAGTCTCCAAATGTCAAAGTTGTTCACAGATATAATTTGGGTGCTAGGAATTTTTCAAAAGAAGATTTAAAGCAATTTCAATGTTCATAAATTTTATAGACTGTAAACTTATAATCTTAAAGGCATTCGTATATGAAAATACATCTTTAAAAGACTATAGAAATATCATTTAGAGACATACACAGAGGGAATTGTTTATGTGTGATACCAAATTTTTTGGACTGTAAGGTGCACCGCACCATGAAACACACCTAGGATTTAGAGGAGGAAAATAGGAAAAAATTTTGAAGCAAAAAATGTAGTAAAATATTTAACAACATAAATAATGTAGGCCATTGCCCCCCCAACACACAGCGAGCCAGGTAAGCTACATTCAGTCTATAAGATGCACTCCTATTTTCCTCCCAAATTTGGGGGGGAAGTGTGTTTTATAGTCTGAAAAGCATGGTAGTTGAAAGATAAAGACTTGATCTCTGATATGAAATGTCTTAGCAGTTGAGTAAAATCGTATAGTATTTATAAAGGTGTACCGTAGTTCTCATGTTGATGGACTAAACAAAGGAAGCGTAAAGCCCATGCATTCATATTGGTTGAATAAAAATAATTTGTAAGAAATAGATTGAATATGACTGTTGCTCTGGGTGGAGTCTTTGAAAGGATATTTGATAATGGAGTGTGTGAATTTTTTATTGGTGTCATTATTTATATTTATGATATATTTTCTTGGAGAGATGCTAGATGGAGACAAGATATACTTACATATGTACTAAATATCATAGAAAGGTTTCTTTTGAGATTTATAGTACTTAATACTTTTTTTGTTGTTTCTTATCATTTCTTTTGAATATATCTTTTATTTCTGATGCAAGCTTGAATAAAGTCTAAATTGCTTTTGACTCAGAATAGCCACATGGTATAAGTGACTGTCAGAACCACACATGAAATGTTCAGAGCAGCATGGCTCACTGTTATCAGGGGGTGAGTATACTAAAACTGGTATCTGAGGTACTCCTTATTGATGTGCCACTGTTCAGCACATGTATTTTATCTTTGACTTGGTTCATTTGTTTTTATTTACTTTTAATCATTTAATTTTCAATGTGTTGAGGAAGAAAACAGAACTGGAAGCCACAAACAATAAAGATAAATGGCTCTGTCGCACACCAGGAGATCCTGTGTAAGTCACAGTGTGGGTGTGTGTAACTGATTTAACAACAGTTGAAAAATCTCTGAGCCTTGGAATTACTCAAATAATATTAATTTAGAATACAGGCTCCATTTGGGGCGTGTTGATATTTGTTCACCATTTGTTCCAAAGCCTCAAACTGTGAGTGGCCTCAGTATTTGCTAAATGAATGTGGATATGAGCGACATGTGTAAGCTGCTTATCAGGAGTATTTCCACGTAGGATTAAAACAGCATTTAAATTAAGATTAAGTTTTATTATCTCAAAGCATACTGAAATCTAAAATTGTCTAATGATATGTTTATAATATGATATTCAGTAATTCAATCATTTTCTTTTAAATCTTCTATTTTTATGGACTACAAGACAATACTGATTTTATGTAGGTTTTTAGTAGAGGAATGATTTTCCTGGAATAATGTGCTTTTCCCAGCTGCTGATGTTCCTTGTATATAAGATTATTGATCTTACACAGCTTAATGTGATGTTTATTTGCAAATTTCTGGTGGAAAAAATGTTTAGTAAGTACAAAAACATCTAAATTAAGCGTGCCTTTTATTTGGAATTTCACACAAGTCATAGGTTAAAATATTGCCAACTAATATGAGCCATCAGCACTTTATAGGTATTATATATAATGATTTGCTGGGGGTTTTTTCTCTAAATTTACTTTGCCTCTTTTTTCTCATATTCTGTATGTTGTTTAGTAGTTTTTCCAGTAAAACAAGCCCCCAAAATTTAAGGTCTAATTTAAATAAATTTAACTCAGATCTAGTAAAGTGAAAGTTTGGAGAAACAGGAGAAAAGGGATAATTTGATTGACTTTGTAAGTTACTTTAGGAAGTGGGAGGGATTCAGTGTTCAGAACAGTGGAGGAGGAACTAAATGTCAAATGCTGTCTCAAAGGTCTGTCTTGGGATTGTTGTGACAGGTATGTGGTAATTTATTTTGATAATTTCATTTTATCTCAGCTATAATAAGAGATTGAAGTTTGGAGGAGTTTAAGACAAATTTTTGTTTTCTTCCCAACTAAATCAAAGCATTGCTATATATCATCACTCTCTTTTTGTACAGTTCTATTAAATGAGTAATTGGTCACCAACAAAGAAATTCCCCAACACCATTTTTCTTGCCTTTTAAGTGGCTTACTTGATTTATTTTTTCCATTATATAAAGAAATCAGTCTTGGAAGTACCACAAAGTACAGAGAAGATCAGTTTGACTTAATTAAGTATATATGATTTTCTTCTGTTTTGGTTTTAGTAATCTATATTTAAGTTTGTACACAAAAAAAATAGCATCTGCTAACACATCACATGTAAAAGAGTGCTAGTACTTGATTTTGGATCAATTCTTAATATGTTCAGGAATACATTATTGGAAGCCTTTACATCATATCTCCTTTTGAGTTAGAATATTTTTGTAGAACATAAATAATAAATAAATACAATTTTCAACCAGTTGACCACTCCGTAGATGGTTCATAGATGTCTGAATCATCAGTGAGGCATGTCCTAGGTGCACTTTGCAGGACAAGGGTGAAATTGCCGCAAAAAGAGAGAGGGGGCTGTAGGGGCCCAGATAGGGGGGAAGTGTTTTTTTCCTCTCACCAAGAACAGTGTGAGACTGAAAAGGGAAGAGCTGGGGGAGGAAGAGGAACCAGAGGTGGAAACTGAAAGCCGGAGTAGGATTCAAATGCTCGGAACAGGAAAAAGCAAACTGTCAAAAACAGTTTTTGTTGATTTTATTGTATACGTGGGTTTTTACTGTGTCTTGGGCATTAGGACTTGGTTATAAAGATGAGAGTCAGGCACACTTCGACCAGGTGAGGTATGGGGGTTTACGGAGGGGATTGTTGGCCGTTTGAAGCGTGCTTGAAGCGTGCGTTTCTGAGTATTGCGGGAGTGGGAAACTCTGAATTGCCAGACTTGTCACTATGACCCCAATAATGTTTCCTTACAGGCTCTCCAGCCACCTGGGTTGCCTGACTGTGTGTTAAATGCAGTCAGTGTGCTTAAAATGGGGTTGGGAGATAGAAGTTTGGGCAAAAAATCTTGTTATTTAATATGTTTTTATCTGCTATTGGTTTGTTTCAGTCCATTTATAGATGAATCTTATTCGTATCTCTCTTCACTATATTAATTTCATCCTTCAAATACTAGCTATAAGAAACAGAGGAGAGCGGTTGACTTGTATGAATATATGACCGTGATTTCATACTGCAGTGGAGTTTTATACTGTTCACAGAGGTATTCCATCCTTAAGGAAGCAAAAGTGACTATTCCCTTAATCTACACACAGGAAAAAGTTAATGAATACCCCTTTAAATTTTTGTTAATAGTAAATCTATTAGCAAAATAAATATGCTCTTGATGATTATTATCAGCTAACTTGGAATAACAATTTTCCATGGTTAATTTCATAAGTTTCTTTGTATATTATTTTGTAGTTATGTGTGCTTATGTGAGTGATTTTATATTTTTATTCTGACTATTTATTTTAGTGTTCATAATATTTTTGTTAAGGATGCTATGAATTAATATAATAAATTCCCTATATTAATATTCCATAGGGCATGACTTACTTGTGACCTCAATTGGTGAGCAATTTTAAAGCAACCCATTTGTTATTACAAATCATTCTTGGCTCTCCAAAGTCCAAACGGAATGCTTCCTTTGGAACAGCAGACTCTCACCGCTGTGCCCCTGTTCTCTGAGGATGAGAAAATGCGGGGTTAGTAGGTGAACATGAATCCTAGAGATAACATTTACACGAGACCAGAAAGAAATAAAATTTTGTTAGGCAGTCACATAGTACAAGGAATCCTGTCAGATAAAATTTGCCCCTCTGCTATCTCTTTCAATATTCTCTTATCACTTAGTATTGCTTCTTATCATTTGATTTAGTTCTGAGGTAAGGAAATTAATTTCATCCACATTCACTTAGGTGAAACCTGAGACGAAATCTCTGGAAGGCACAAAGGGACTCTGGCTTCTCTTACCCAGCACTGTAACACAAAACTCAGGGGATGATGCATTGGGGTTGCTGACAGGAAGAGGGATGGGGACTGGCTAAAGAGAAATTTTTTTGAGGAAGTAATTATTATTATCCACTCTTTGATCTGATGGGAGAACTACCATAAGCCATTTATATTTAAAAAATGTGCTTTTTTGACCTGGAAAAGTCTCATGACATAATATTAATATTCCAAAATCTACTTTGGTATTCCCACATTTATATAAATTGCATATTACTTAAGTATATGTTTAGATTTGGATACGAGTACCTTTTGTTCATTGTTCATGTTAATTAAATTAAAAAAAAACTTTGAAGCTTTAACTACTCCATGCAGTTGTGTGGATTTGGGACCTGCAGAATGACAGCGTGAACCCACCCAATGATGAGGAATGCCATTAGTCCTGTGGAGGGGGGCATTCTAGTATTTTGAACAATTTGAGCCTTGTTAGAGAATTATATAATTTTTAGAGAAGCAAATTTTATATAAACTCAGAAATGCTGAAATTAACTCAAATGGTAACACTGAAGATAATACTCTGTTAGGCATGAATTTTAAAATAACATGAATTAACCCTTCATGTGAGGACAATCTTTTTTTTAATAAACTTTTTTTAAAGGTTTTATTTATTTATTTTAGAGAGAGGGGAAGGGAGGGAGAAAGAGAGGGAGAGAAATATCAGTGTGTGGTTGCCTCTCATGTGGCCCCTGCTGGGGACCCTGCCCGCAACCCAGGCATGTGCCCTGACTGGGAATCGAACTGGCAGCCCTTTGGTTCGCAGCCCATGCTCAATCCACTGAGCTACACCAGCCAGGGCAGGACAATCATTTTCGAAATTAAAAAAAAATTAAGAACTCCCTCATGTTAAAATGATTGCATCTATAACCATTGCAGACAATATTTCTATTACATTATAGGCTAACATCCATTAAAATGTGTAGATAATAATAAATTTGGTCACAAATCATAAACACCAGGGCAGAAAATAATCTGCCTTATTTCTTGAATGAATGACTGTGCTAATAGAAATTATTATATAATACTAAGTACAAATATTCAGTGATTTAATGATGTTTTTAAAAATTTTAACAACTTAGTGCCCGATTGGCTGGTTGTTATTATTTGACATGTTAGTGAGAACATCTATGTGGCTCTTATTTACACAAATGGTCTTTGGACATAGGTATTTATAGTGTTGAAAATTTGCTTAATACTACTATATATTAGATGCTGTGCTCTTTATAAATAGTAGCTCATTTAATTCACACAACCACCCTCTGTGATAGATAGGATATTATTGTCATCACCATTTTATACGTAAGAAAATTAAGGCACAGTGGTAAGTAACTTGTCCAAAGTCACTTGCAGCCTTAAAGTGATGGAGCAGGAGTCTAAACCAAGACAACCAGGCTCTGGAGTCAGTCTTGCTAGTCACAATGCTGTGGTACCTCTAAAAATTTCACCCCTCTGGTCATTGCAGTGCTATTATAATAGCCAGCATTTGGAAGCAGCCCATGTCCATCAGTAGAGAAGTAGATAAAAAGGCCTTGGTACATTTACACAATGGAATACTACTTGCCCCGCAAAAAGAAATCTTACCTTATTTGACAGAATGGATGGACCTGGAGAGTATTATGCTGAGCGAAATAGCCAGTCAGAGAAATACAAAGGCCATATGATTTGCCTTACTTGTGCAATCTAATGAACAAAATAAACAAAACAGAAACAGACTCACACATAGAGAGCAGCCTGACAGCTTTCAGAGGGAGGGGATTGGGAGCTGGGTGAAATATGTGAAGGGAGTAAGCAAAAAAAAAAAACCAACCTCATAGACACAGACAACAATACAGTGATTACGAGAGGGTAAAGGGGGTGGGAAGGGGTAGAAAAGGTAAGGGGATAAATGGTGATGGAAGGAGCTTGACTTTGGGTGGTGAACACATAATGCAATACACAGATGATGTATTATAGCACCTTCATACACTTGAATCCTATTTGATTTTATTAAGCAATGTCACCCCCATAAATTCAGTAATTTTTTTAAAAGGGAAGAAAACAAAAATTAGGTATAATTTAGAAACTTGCATTTTAATGTACAAAGAAATCTATGCACACATTTTGATCCTAATTCATAGAAACACAAACACCTACAATGCACATAAGTTGAGTGGCAAGGTTTTTTAAGTAAGATATTTTAGTGGAAATCATTTAACTTTATTTTTATATAGGTATTTTCATTACAAGGAACTATTTTTTCATTTTTTGGTTTCTTTTGACACCTTCGGGCCATTGGTAAGAAGAAAGAAGGGTAGTTAACAGTAGTGGTGATTATATAGGTTATATAGGATCACAGTCCACTTGCTTTTAGGGCTCAGCCAGTTAATGAAAAGAATATTTTAATATGTCAGACAATAGGGAATAATAGGTAAGTGCTGGTAAATTGCAAACAGAGCATTACCTGTTTAAGTACTTCAGGGTTTGTTTACACAGTGCACACTAAGCGAACAAGTCTGGCTGATGCTGGACGCAGCCTTCACTTTTGGTTTCTAATTTCTGCTAGATAGTTATGTAAGTATTCCTCAGGATGTTAACATGATTTCAATAGAAATTATTTTGCAGATGACTATTTGGTTAAATCAAAGTAGAATATCAACAAGAATTTCCTTTGTTATTCTTTTCAACAAATTTCAGTAGCCTTCTATTTTCAGATGGTAAAACTAATTATTAAGAAATATTAGAATAAAAGCCTTCTAAAGCCTTTTCATTATAAAGCCCAGCACTGTTCAATCCTAAATCTTCCACTGTAACATGCAATTAGTAGGAATTCTTTCATACGTTCTGTCTTTTCACTGAAGTCCTGCTTTGTACATACAATTACTCTTGGTCCGTGTCCTTTATGTGTGAGAGTTGGTTGGCTGTGACCCTGTTTTCCTCCCATTTTGGAGTCTACATTCTCACAAAGCCAGGAGAAATTTTGCTTCTATTTAATTCCAGGATTGCCATTATAAATCTTTTTTTGTAGCCCTCCATAGTTGAAATGAAATAGTGTATTTTTTCCTCTTATAGTATAGAACATGAAATTGCGGCGCACTGGCTTTTTGTATATTATAGTTATTTGTACACCTCTCATTTACTCTGGAGCTGTGGTGAACTTCTCTATTCAACCCTGACTGCTAGGCATGTGGGCTAATCGAAAGAACTGAGATTGATGGCAGAGAGAGACCAGTTAGAGCCTGAAATAATCTAAGTAAAGGTAAGAAGGGCTGGAACCAGAGGAGATAATAGCAAAGAAGTGATAAAAATTGGAAGGTTGCTGTGGATTGTATTACATCTCTTCTCATAGATTTGCTGTTCACATTTGAGTACAGATCAGGCCAAAGAAGACAGCATTTCTGTTTCTGAAGCAATGAATGCCAAACTGTCCTTTTTTTTTTCCTCATGGGAAAAGCATTTAACATACTTGTAAAACAGGGCATAATGACATTTTGATGAAGCTTTTTTAAGAATAACTAGTACATGAAATATGAGCAATTTGTCTATTTAAGATTTAACTAGGATGGCAGCTGGTGTTCAGAAGGATTCATTGACATGAATTTCAAAATTGAAGATGCTACATAAGCAATTATAAAATATAGACACAATCAAATGAGATAGTCTTTTAAGGTATAAACTGTTCACAGGGGCATTTCAACTCTAAAATGACTCAGCCTTTTAAAGGGTAGTTCTAGCTATTATTAGAACTAATTTATCAAATTAAGGGTGAACTTTAGAGATAGGCAAGTGGCAGTTTAAATTGCTGTATGTTCTGCTATCCCTCTTACCTTTTATGCCGGGTTTTGCTCTTAACAGTCACCGTGGCCCCCCGGGGTCAGGATGGCCATGGATCACTTCTCTCCGAGGAGGCATTTTTCCTGAGCTGGAATGTAGGAACTTGAGATTGCTTTAAATTCTTTACTCCATAAGGTGCTTAGAAAACATGTGTGCTTTTATTGTGCAAATGATGTGTTCCAATTTTTAAAGTGGGAGCAATGATTTTTTGCTGTTCTCTTCATTTTAGTGGGAATTGGACGTAGCTCTGTGGAGGCCACTTCCAATTACATTGTTCCCAGTTTTAAAAGTTAAAGTTAATATTGCAGTGAATTTTCTATTCAATGTCTCTAGTTTTTGGTATAGTTGTGTGTGTGTGTGCATACCTCTAGGGTATGTCCATAGAAGTGGAATTTCTGGATCATAGACTGTGCAAAAGTCATGCATTTTAATTTTACATATATTTTGTGCACGGGATATATTATTGCTCATAGAGTTACAATTTATTTAGATTTAACCACATATTTTGTTTTCCATTATTATACTCTTTACTGAATTTTAGTGTTTTTTCAGTTATATCTTCAGTTAGTACTTGAAGAATTACTTTTCGTAATTCTTCCAAATGAGAGCCTACTGCTGATGAAGTCACTCAGATTTAGTTTGGTTGGAGATACTTAGCTTTTATTCTTCATCTGAAGGTATTGTGGCAGTCATGTTCTTTTAGAAATTTAAAGAGATTATTGTCTTCTGGCTTTATCATTTTGGTTATTAATAGTTAACCATCAATTTTATTGTTTCACCATGAAGGTTAAATGTGTCTCAACATCCTCCCTCAGCTGCTTTTTAATTTTTAATATTTATTCTTTGCCTTATTTTTAATATGCTCAGGTGTTAATATGCTCATTTGTGTTTTTCTGCTTGATATCCATGATTTATAGCATGGTCATTATAAATTATTGATAATTAATTTCACCACTTCTAGAAAACCTCAGCCATTATCTCTTCAGTGTCATATTGGTAACTCCTCCTCTCTTTCTTCAATTACAATTACATAGATTAGATCTTATTATCTTATTTTTGTTTATTTTCATGTAAAAAAAATTCTTGTGGTGCTTCATTCTGGAGATTTTCTGCAGAACTTTATTTCTGTCATCTATTCTTTACTTAAGCCTTGGATCAGTGACCTTTTTCTACAGAAGGTCAGATAGTAAATATCTTATGCTTTGCAGGATATACAACCTTGGCTGCAACTAGAAAACTCTGCATTGTAACACAAGCAGTGTCATAGACAATATGTAACTAAACTAATATGATTGTGTCCCAACAGAAATTTAATTACAAAACCAGCATGCCCAATTTTGCCCTTGAATTGTGGTTTGTCAATCCTTTTTCTAATATAACCTATTGAGTTTATAATTTCAATTACTGTAATTTTTATGTCCAAAGTTGACATCTGGCCCCTTTATTGGGCTCTAGTCCTCTGGTGAAATTTAACATAATGTTAACTATTTTCTGAGCATATGAATTATAATTATTTTGACATTTGTGTTGGACAATTCCAATGTCTGTAGCAGCTCTGAGTCTAGTTCTATTGCTGATTTCTTCTCTTACCATTTCTCTAGCTGTGCCTGATAACATTTTATGAAGCTGTGAGAGCTCTGGATGAGACATTACCTTCAGCATGTCATTACCATAGGGACATACCACTTTGGCACCATGCAGGTTTGAGCTATATCAAGGTTGATTAGTACTCTTATATGACCTGGTGTATTTCTGCTTTTCCCTTACTCCACAGGTTATGCATTTTCAGGGGTCCCAAGTGAAAGTCTTGAGAATTTATCAGAAACCTTATTCATTGGTAAGCCCCACACACCCCATTTCATTTCTCCAGTACTCTGTCACTGTTGCAAACGACATTTAAATCTTCACTTCTTCACTTCTAGGTTCTATATGCCTTTTCTGTACTTGCACTGCTTATGAATTGGTGAGTACCCAGAGAAAATATGTGCAGAACTCACTTGACCTTCTTTTTCCTGAGGGATCTTGTATAATCAGTCTTGACTGTCTTAGAAGCGTTGGACTTCTAGATTTCACCTACTAGCCTTAAGAAATGGGAAGAAACTCTGTTAAGATTCTCTGTCTCAATATCCATTCTACTCTGCTTCTCAGTGTCTACTTTGTCAGCTTAGAAACTGATACACACCTTGTAGGGAAGAGTGGAATAGACTTTCAGGCTATCCTCCATGAGTTTCTCTTCTCCCCAAATCTTGACTCCTCGAGTACTGGCTTACTTGCTAATTCTTCAATGTCTTTAAACAGATGCATTTTCGTTGTTCATTTGCTGTTTTATTAATTTCTAAATTCCCTAGTTTTTTTAGGGGACAATTATAGACTAATCCTCCATTTCTGTGGTATGAGCCTTCACCTATAACTTTTTGATCTCTTGAAAATAATTCAAAATTCTATTTCTCCTGTTTTATTGCTCTATGCAGATTATTTTGAGTTTGTTGTATCAAGTTTCTTTTGTGTTTTCCCTCTCCCTTGCTTCTGGCTTTCTACTGGGTTTAGAGAGTGGGAAGTACCAACCAGGGAAAGGAGTGTTTTAGAACATACTCCTGGGTGGGGGTGGGGGCCTTTTCCACGGGTCTCTCCTCCGTTTGGTCCTGTGTCATCATGCTCTGCCACTGTCACATACCTTAGGTCTCAGGGTAGGTAATGGGATATCCTGCAGTGGCTTGTACCACCCTTGGTTGTTCCCTTAATCCTGCCTACTACTTCCTTAATAGCCCCTTAGTTAAGGTTTTATCAGTTAATCTTTTGAATGTGCCATCTGCTCAGCCCCCGACTGATACCCTTTCTCATTCCTACTATGGGTAATTAGAGAGTTTATTGAGACTGTATGAGTAGATTGTTAAGTTTTTGCCTAAAACCATGGACTTCCAATTTAGAAATCCTTGCATTCGATTGAGGGAAAATATATCTTAAGAAGAACTCCCACAGTGCAAGGATACATTTATGTCAGTTGTGCAGCTACAAAACACAGGATTGGAAAACCAAAAATGTTAGGTGATTATGTAAAACACGATATAGAGAGTAGTTAAATAAGACTCAGTGGCAGCGCACTGCGCAGATAACTCAGTAATTAAAATGCAGTGGCCAGGACTGAAGTGAGGCGGGGGAGGCTCCACTGGCTTTAGTTTGTCAGTGTCATTGACTTTCAGTATTTTTTCATTACTACAACAATTGGTCTAAGATTTGCAGTTCATCCCTTGACATGCTGACCTTTTCACATTGATTCTTTCTACCTGCTGCTAAGATACAAAATCAATATAATCAAGCAGGCAAATCATTTGATGCTGAAATAGCCTGCTAATAGAGGAGAAAATCTAGTTATCCAGTGTCCTTGGCTGTGCTTCTACTGTATAAAGACGGGCACACAGGCCTACTTTGCAGTAGTTCAGGGCTCATACTTGTGTATTTAATGTACAACCTTTATTTGAAAGAGAATGTGGCCAGACAGAATCCAGGAGGCCGATATGCAAGGCTGGTTTTTGACGGCATCTCACCTTGATGACACGGAGTGGTATTTTTTTCTCTTTTCCTTCCAAAGAAGATTCCTGAAACTCCCTCCAGTCCTTATGTCTCTCCTATTTATGCGTTCCACCTGACTCAGAGTTGGCGGAAACCAGGCCTGCAGTGCCACAATGTTGAGGGGGTGACAGAAAGGGATGGTGAGCCTTTGACATGTTCCTCCCCTTTCTGCCCTCCCGCCCTCTTTTGGACACATGCCAGGCATTTGTGGGTCAACAATAATGCCCTCAACTCTGTGATTTTCCTGCCAGAGCCCTAGATCTGTTCACAAAAACCCAAAACAAGTTGTTTCTGTCACATGGGAATAAATTTGGGACGGGGACCTGACAAAATCCCTTAGGTCTTACCAAGTCAGTTGTCATCAATTTGTCAGTTAGCTTGAATATATGAAACAACTTGTGTTTTAAAAAGTGTGTGGAGTGTTTGTAACATTTCTGATTATTTAAAAATATTTCAAAAATTCAATTACAGTTGATATTCAATATTTTGCATTAGTTTCAGGTGTACAGCATAGTGGTTAGACAATCATATACTTTACAGAGTGTCCCCCCTGGTATTTCCTGTACCCACCTGGTACCATACATAGTTGTGACAATATTATTGACTGTATTCTTTATGCTGTACTTTACATCCCCATGACTGTTCTGTAACTACCAATACATACTTCTTGATCCTTTTCCACCCAGTTCCCCCACATCCCCACCCTCTCTGGCAACCAAAAGTTTATTCTCTCTATCTATGAATCTGTTTCGAGTTTGGTTTGTCCATTTATATTTTTCTTTAGATTTCACAGATAGGTTAAATCATTTTTGAAAAAGTCATTTGTAACATTGTGCTCTGTTTGGAAAGTGTATGTTATTACTTGTTGTCCTATCTCCTGGTAAAGAAAATGCTCTGGGGGATTCATATGATTTAGATATTTGGTGGAAATTATATTTTATTCAGGTTACATGTTAATAAAATACATATGCTGATTTTAGATGTGAGCATATTTTTTGAATATATCACCAAAATAAAGTTTTTAAAAAGTTACTGAAAAAATAGTGACAATATATTTTCTAATCCATTGTTATGACTCCAGAAATCAGCCCTGTTAACAGGATAATTTTAAAAATTTACAACTCACTTTTCCCTTTGGCAGCGGTTTTCATGTAACTCATCTGTGATAATGATATTACACATTCTCAAAATGTGATGAATTAGTGTTAACTGGTAGTAAGTTGAAATATTCATTTTTAGTGTCTGGTTGGAAAGTAGTCTCAAATTTTAAAAATTGTTATTTAAAGAATTAAGGAGGTCTTGCATAGAATAATGTATTTTTATAGCTTATTTGGAAATTACTCCACGAAGAGGGCAGATGGGGCGAGTTGGAATCATTATCTCAGTTAGTGCCTCATAATATTCACTGAGATTGACTCTCATTACTGTAACATAAAAACGCATTCTAACTAAAGACCAGTCATTTATGTCAATGTTTAGTAGAAAAACTGATTGGTGTTGGTGTTTAAATTATGAAAATATTTGACAATCAAACCACAATTGGAAAGCATCTTTTTTTTAGCTTTATTTTTTAAGGCAATTGAGGTATATCATAGATTTGAGAGGATTTTACAGAGATGGCCCATATACCCTGTGCTGCCCCAGAGGCGCAGCCCTCCTGCATTACCAGTATCACTCACTAGAGTGATGCATTTGTTACGGAGGATGAACTTCTACTGACGCATCATGAACTATGACTGAAGTCCACAGTTCACATTAGGTTTCACTCTTGCTGTTGTACATTCTGTGGATTTGGACACATGTGTACCGACACACATTCAGCAGTATAATGTCATACAGAATAGCTTCACTGCTCTAAAATTATCTGTGCCCTGCCTATTTATTCCTCCTCCTCCCCTCAAAACCCATGACAAGCACTGATGTGCTTACTGTCTCCATAGTTTTGTCTTCTCCAGAATGTCATGAAGTTAGCATCATCGCGTACGTAGACTTTTCAGACTGGATTCATTCCCTTGATAGGTCATTTCTCTTTAGTCCTGCACAATATTCCATTGTCTGCATGCACCCCAGTGTATTTACCCTTTACTTACTGAATGGCATCTTGCTTGTCTCCAAATCTTGATAATTAGGCATAAAGTTTCTATAAACATCACATGTAGGTTTTTATGTAGACATAAAAGATTTTGATACTTCTGAGTAAATACAAAGCAGATTTATTGTTGGCTTGTAGATATGAGAATGCTTAGTTTTCTAAGAAACCGCCAACCTGTCTGTGAAGTGGCTGTGACAGAGTCCCTGTTGCTCCACATCCTCACCAGAGACTGGTTTGGTCAGGGCTCCGGATTTTCAAGATTCTAATGGTGTACAGTCGCATCTTGGTTTAATTTTCATTTTCCTGATGACATATGATACGAGCATTCATTTCATATATTTCTTTGACATTTATATGGCTTCTTTGGTGTATTGTCTATTATGGTTTTATATCCATTTTTAAAATAAGGTTGTTTGTTTTCACATATTCAAGTTTTAAGACTTTTTTGTATATTCTGGGTAATAGTCTCTTTTTGGATGTATCTTTTACAAATATACTTTCCCAGTCTGTGGCTTGTCTTCTAATTCTGTTGACATTGTCTTTCATTGAGCAAAAGATTTTAAGTTTGATGAAGTCCAGTTTATCAATTATTATTTATTATTTATTGATTGTGTCTTCAGAGTTGTATCTAAAAGGGTATCACCATACTGAAGGTCATTTAGGTTTTTTAAATTTATAAACTATCTTCTGGAGTTATAGGGCCCATCTGAGGGCCCATCTGTTTGTGGAGTGTATAATCTTCATTTAGTTTATTATTATTGTTTTTGCAGGAAACTATGTTCTTGCTAAGTTAATGCTTTTATCTACATGTTTGCTTCTTATATGTTTCAATTAAGAAATTTGCACCAATTTTTAGTTTTGAAATATCGTTCTTAAAGAATTCTAAAAACATGTTCAACATAACCACTTTTTGATGTATATCATTAAATAAGAGGAAATGGAATAACACTGCAATTATTTTATATTGAATCACTGAGTTTTTTGCTTTATAAGCAGCTTATTTTAAAATAAAATATATTTTCATGCCATTCTGTAACATATTTAATGTAACTGGCATAGATACTCTTAATTATTCATTTTTTAAATAATTGAAAAAATTTTCTCATTCATAAGAATAGATTATATCTATCATTGATAACACAAACAGGTTCATCTTCAGGAAAATATTCACTAGTGGTTAATAAACTCATGTTGAAGAAGTTTTATTTTTTCCAATATGAAAAATGTTTTCCAATATTTCCTGCTAAAACGTAGCAGGAATATTGTGCTATATTTTAAATCTTTCTCCTCCTTCCTGCCCATCAATGCATGTATTCAGTCATTTAGCAAATATTTGTTGAATACTTTCTTACACATAATAAGGGGTAAATGGATATTTGTACTATAAATAAATAGAACAAATGAAGATGACATGCTTTTTTTTCTTTGATGAATACTAACACATCACCTTTTTATTCTTTGGTATCCTATTCATTAATAATATTTCATTTATCAGGCCTTACACTGGATTCTTTACATATTAGTTCAGGCACTGGGATCCTATAAGTGACAGATAAGTATCTTCTTTCTATATGGGTACTTCTTAAAGTATGATTTTAATGACATTTTTGTTCTCCCCTTTCCTTGTGTAAAAGGGAGTACAAATATGATGACGGGGTTTGTTTATCATTATTATTATTTTGAGAATACAGAAAAAGAAGTCATAAACTGAGCAAGGGTGGGGTGGCGAGCTTGCCCGTTGGAGGAATAAAGATCTGGAGTGTGCTCCAGAAACGAAGGACAGTGAATCGAGTGGGAAAATGATACTGGCCACCAGGAACTCCCAATTGAGATGCGAACATGAAGAGTGATCCACACAGAGCTGGCAGCATGTGTGCTTTTCTCCAGCTATTGGGTTGGCCAAAAAATTTGTTAGGTGCTTTCTGTACGATGACTCTAGTAGCACATAGTTGTCTTTAACTTCATTTGAAACAATTTTGTTAGATTGTATTTTGACAGCTGTCATATCAATGTACATTTAAAAGAACTTATCAAAATTGGTGATATTTTTGTGTAGACATTTTAATATTGAAGATGGAAGATAATATGCACATCTAGAATGTGCATAAATAATAAATATGCATAAATAATAAATATGCATAAATAATAAAATATGCAAAATATTTATTTCAGGAAAGGTAAAAACAGAATTGAAATGCAAAAAGAGATTTGTGTAGTCTATGGAGAAGGTATTGTGACTGATCAACCATGTCAAAAGTGGTTTGCAAAGTTTCATGCTGGAGATTTCTCATTGGACTATGCTCCATGGTCAGGTGGACCGGTTGAAGTTGGTAGAGATTGAATTGAGACATTCACTGAGAATAGTTAACATTCTACCACATTGGAAATAGTGGACACACTCAAAATATGCAAATCCATAAAGTTATTGGTGAAAATGAAAAGTGTGTCTTTTATTTTACAGTAAAAAAAGCATACAGACTTTTTGGCCAACCCAGTGCATGCAGCTTTTTGGATGCAGACCCCATGGAGGTGGAAACTTGGCTTAAACATGGAATTATGCTTTATCCAATCAAACTCTTTGAAGAGAGAGAGGCATAAGGGGATTGTGGGCACATGCCTGAAATAAATTAGAATGATTTACCGTGAACTTTAAGTTAGTTAAACTAGGAAGAAGACATGGGGACTGGGTGCTAAGGAATATTGAAAATGAAGTTACAATGATGGATTGAAGGTACAGGTGGGTCTGGGGCATGGCAGCCAGCTGGAGAGCTAGGAGATGGTGGTTGGTAAGTAGGATGTTTTGCTGATTTTTTAAAGCAGTGGCAGTTGCTAATTATAAACCACAGGTTAGATCATGTGAGTGGCTGAGGTGTGTGGATAGAAAAAACATTAGAGAAGAGAAGAAAAGGAGCTGAAAGGCCAGGATTGACATTCATCAGTATGGATTATAAAATCATTAAGGATTGTGATGAGAGTATGTAGATTTGGAGAAATGGTTATTAAAGGTATTCAAAGAATAAGAGGGAAGACAAAAGAGTAAAAAAATGATTATAGTTAGGGAGGAAGATAGTGAATGCAACAAGGAAGGGTAATTTCTGAAGATGTAGAATAGCAGCCAAAAATATTAGAAGGGAGGGAGGGAGAGAGAGAGAAAAAAAAAAGAGAGAGAGAGAATTCATTCACTTAGAAATGATTAGCAGGTGCTAGGACAATTCATGCAACACCAGGACACCTGCTCCACATCCAAAGCTTCGTAGGAGGAGGATAATGGAGAAAAGAGTCACACTTGGGAAAACTTTAAGAAAAGTAATAACCTCAGTGGAGAGCCTATTTCAATTACAGAAAGATATTGATGAGGATGTTGGACCAGGGCTTAAAATATAGTGAACTTTACCAAAGCCTGATCATGAGTTTTAAACATCATGCAACAATTAGGAGTTTTATGTGGGGATATTGCACAAGTAAATGGGACATGAGACTGATGATGTCACATTTAGGGATTAAATTCAGAATATCGTGCAAATATAAGAAACTGCCAAGATTTGGCTAATGATGCAACATGTTCTGCTTCTTAGAAATAAATTTCAGTGGTTACTTGTTTAGGAATAATTTGGTTTGGGAATAAAATGATCTGATGGATGAGTATTTTGCTTAACTTGGATCATTTCATAAATTACCCAACATTTAAATAATTAGTATACAATAAAATAGAAACATTAAAACTCTTGAGAATAATTTTATTAGAAGTAAATTCATTGATTTGTAGTTGATATTTTATCTGCAGACTATTGATACAGAAGGAATGGGATGGGTGGGTCAGGCGATGAGGTTAAATTTATATTGACTTTGATAAATCTGACGAATAACTTTCTGAGAAAGAATAATTGTGTGTGTGTAATACTTTCAGGATATATTTCCATCACTGAGCTAAGTGAGTCCAGAGAGAGTCACTTTTAGTAGTAGAGATGAGAAGGTTGGCAACTACTGAAAGAAGTTGGTTAGAAGAAATCAGTCAGCCAGTCAGAGAGGAAAGAGAATTTCCAATAATAGCTGCCTAAGTTAAGTGACACTTGAAATGACAGAAATAAGGGACCTTGGCAAAAGCACACCTTGGATCACATAATTTATTGATGGAAGTAAAATATTTGATAAGAAGTAAGTGGAGAGTGGGAATTTGGTGTTCACTACTTTTGAAAAGGACAGAGTTATATTTCAGTTGCACAGCATAAATTGATACAGAATATGAGAATAAGTAAAGTTCTGAACACATTATAAGACAAGTAGTAAGGATTGGGTGACATTAGGTTATATTTATTGTGAGAGCTCAGACCAAACTACAGAATTGAGTGTCATGTACAAAGAAAGTCATGTGTCAAGCTGTACTTCAGTTCTGATAAAGATCTTCAACTCTTCTCCAAAGTAATTTTGAATACAGTATCTAATATAATTTTCTCTGTGAAGTAATAGGTGAATCATTTAAAAAGGGGGAAATTTAAATAGAAAGAAGAAAAAAATACAGGAACTGGCAGACATAATTTGAATTGAAGTCCATTAAATGCCAACCCAATATTCTTTCTAAATTAAAATTTTAAAAAGTACAAAGATATAACAGGTTTTTAAATGAATACATTTCTTTGCAACACCGTTGGTTTCAGAGGACAATGAAAGGATCAAACTCTAATCAAGGGAAGCTTTAAACTTGTGTAAATGCACAAGATAAGCACGATGGGTAGATTTTCGTGTGTGCCACCAGTTCCTGAGCGATAGCACAGTTCTGCCAGTCAAGTGTGCTTGCTTTACATTAACTTCAACCTCTGCAGGATTATGGTTCGTTATATCCCTAATCTGCTAAGTCATATATCATGTGTGCATCTAATTTCCATCAAATACTATTTTGATATGTTTTTTCTGGTTTGGTCCTCATTATATATGTCCATGTATGTTTATAATTTTTGCCTTTACAATCACTTTAATAGGAAATCATGAATCATATACCATATTAATATGGTATTTTTAATTCCAAGGATTTCTAAAATACATAAGTAAAAATTAATTTAAAAATCATAAGATTATTTACTGACAGGTAAAGGAAACATGGAACTATTGCTATTTGTCTGAGTTTCAATACATTAACCTAGATTTACAAATATAATTGTCCATATTAACTATGGAAGATAAAATAAGAATAAATGGGAAAAAACCCTAAGAAGAGTCAAAAGCAATTATTTTGTTTATACAAGTTAAGAACATAATTATAGATAATCCTATGTGAAGAACATTAGTTGGTGATTCCAAGAGAATGAAGAAACCGATCTTTGCTTTCCAGGAACATAAAATCTAGTAAAAAAAATAATTCATGAGAAAAGTAACTATAAGATCTGGTAGAAAAGGACATGCACCAGAAAGTGATGGATAAAATGTCCTGGATATTTAGAAAAAATAGAATAGAGTTTTTTCTGGGTGATCTGAAAACACTCTATGGAAAAATTGGCATGAGATTGGTCATGGAAAGTTAGATACCGTTTGGAGTTGGGAACACTAGTGAAGAGTAAGAATAGTCCTACCAAGTAAGAGACAAGAACATGAAAAAATCAGGGTGCTGGAAACAGGAAGTCAGCTACGTCAGAGGGTCAAAGATGTGAATCAGAGTGATACACAATGTTGGCCATTGCTTAGACATGGTTACTTGGTTCTATAATCACTGAGGAGCTTTAAAGATGGTAAGCAAGGCTGTGAGATGATATGAGCTGCATGCCCAGATTAGTCCTGCAACTGTTGAGTACTTTAGTCAGTGGGGAATAAGTTTTGAAAACCTTAAAAGTCAAAAAGGTGGAGCATAAATACATACATATATACAGTTTGTGTTTCTTATCTGGTGTTTTATTCATATACTCAAAGGCTTTCTCCATAAGTAAAACTTAGTCTCTAGGGGAAAATACTTTACAAAAGCCTTGTCCTATATATAGCTCTGGGGTAAGGACATGCCCTCTCAGTATGGGATGCTGACTTTCCTGTCACTCCTAAAGGGGACCAAAACTCCGCCACTGGAGAAACATTGTGAAGGTCACAGCCCAGACACATAGGCACAACTAAAATACTAAGATTTAATCATAAGATAATATGATGTTCTCCTTCATAACTTACCACCATACCAGTTGGAGTCCAGTACAATAATAATGGAACAATCTCTGAAAATAGAAACAGATGCATGACACAGACCCCTTACCAGGAGGGATATTGAGGGAAGACCAAGGTCAAGAAGGGAGACAGCCACAGGACACTAGAGAAGTATTATGGGTATACTAAAAGAAGACATCAAATGGAGTCATTGAAATGCTCACATAAAAACTAGAGAGGGCAGAAGAGTGAGGGTTTAAAAAATAATATCCAACAATTCTAAAACAGTAACAAAATGGTAGATTTTGACCTAAGACCCAACCATACCTTGTTTATAAGAAACACTCAGAAAGGTTACAAATAAAGGCAAGCAAAACTATATGCTGTGCTAACCTTAATCAAATGAAAGCTGAAATATTAATTTTGGAAAAGTCAACTTCAGAGCAAAGATTATCAGGGATAAAGAGGGTCATTGTATGGCTAAAGGATCAATTTTCCAAGATGATAACTCCATTCCTAGAACAAGACCTTTGTCAAAAAATTTTTTAGCCCCTAGGGAAGGTCAAAGGTTTTCCCTGAGTCTTTCTTAAAATGAACCAGCCTAAAATGATCAATACCCCAAAAAGGCGTATTTGGATGTGACAGAACTCTGTTCTCCCTCAAGGCTGTTTCAATATATTTTAGAATCATGAGTTAGAGCTAACTATAATATTTCCATGATAAGTTGTATTCAGTTTCTCTCAAAATTGAAATATAGACAGTAAAAGCAGAAATTAAAGTAATACCCAGATTCCTGGGATCATCATAGTAGTGTAGTGCCCTTATTTCCTAGGCTCATCTGGGTGAATGAAGTAGAAAAAAGGTCAGATATAGTTATAAACTTCTGAGTTCTTCAAAACTGTATCAATTTTCATGTTGTCACGATAGGTAGCCAGAATCCTCAGAAGCAAAGTAATCTTAACTACTGAATTAAGAAACTATGTATTTGCTAAGATCTTTCAAGTTTTTCTGGTTTCAAATACATTAAATTAAATTACCTCATAATTATACATATATTAAGACATATACATATACATATATTAAGATATATATACATATAATTAAAATATAGAGTATATAATTATAAATACTATTTTGTCTTCATGTAAAACATGGTGATCTATAGCAGTAGGTGAATGGTTGACAGATTTTATTCTTTGAGTCCCTGCAATCATACACTGGAATAATTTAGAGTGATGATATCCCAGATTAATATTTCAGGACAATAAACCTTGTTAATCATTGCTTTTCCTCTGTGGTGTCTGTGTTCTGTCAAACATAATGGTTTATCTTGATCCAGTTTACATTTGAGCTTTAAAAGGAAGTAGGATGACATGATACCTCGTGAGTGAATCATTTTAAACTCAGCATTACATCATTGTTTTATTTTATAAATGCTTAAAAAGTGCTTTGATATCTAAGAAATTTTAAGGAATTTAGTTATTTTCTTTTTATTTATCTATACTAATTCTGCAGTTGTTACTAAGCAGAGTATTGTAGATAATTTCATTATTATTAATTAAATTATTTTTCAGACTTTAAAAATTTACCCTATGAACATTATACTTCAAACCCAGACTTGTACCCATATTGCTATTCAGAGACACTACATAATTACAGTCTGTTGTGGTCGTGGAAGCCTCAAGGTTAGACATCCCTGTCAGTATGGTGTGTGATATATTTCATTAATTTTGCAAATGGATTTTTGTGTAAAAATTTGAGAAGTTTCTAAAAAAGTAATAAACTCTTGGTTAGTCTGTTCATAATTACATTTGCATATGACTTAAGAAAGTTACCACTTTTTTTATGTAAGCTGTAGATCAAACTCTTACTTATTTTAAAAATAGTAAATAGCTGTGCTGTGTAGCTCAGTGGGTTAGAGCATTGTCCCAATATGTCAAAGTTGTGGGTTCAATTCCCAGTCAGTGTACATATAAGAAGCAAACAATAAATGCATAAATAAGCGGGACAACAAATCAGTGCTTCTCTGTGTCTCTCTTACTTCCTCTCTCTAAAAACCAGTAAATAAAAAAAATTAACATAAATCTTTTAAAAAGGAATATGGTAAATAAAGGTACATAATTTTGCTGTGTAAATGCTCAGTTTAAATTATAATTTACATGAGAAAAGTAGATGTGAAGATTCTTGCTTTTATGGAAACTGTAATCTCTACTCTAAGGGTTTCCCCCGTATTATCATAAACAGGTCCTGTCTGACATGACTTCTTGGCTTCTGCCATCTCTTTTGAATTTCCTTTTGTGATTGTCACAGCTTCCTTCCTGATCCTCTGAGATGCTCCTGCTAAGCATTCACCCTTTAATGCATTTCTTTGAGTTCTCTCTACTCAGAATTACTGCATTGATCTGATTTGATAAAATGCATTTGGAACTTGCAGTCATTTGGTTTTGATCTTGAGTTTATGTTAGGTAACCTTTAATTCTTTATGGAAATTGGGAACAGTGATTATTTGGAGAATATGAGTTACCAGAACATCCTAATGTCTCACTTCAGCCAGATTTCTCAACATCCTGGTTGCTATTTTTTGTAAACTTCCTGTTCGGTTCCATGTAATGAAAAAGTTCTGCATCATTTTTACTTCATTTCTCTAGACTGTAAATAAGATGCTAATAAGCAGTAAAATGCCCAACAATGAAGAATAATGAAGATAATTTTTCATTCAAAAGCTTGAGTAATCCTTAAACTTAATAATCACCTCATAAGATTATTACCTTTACCAACCCTGAACATTTCTCCTATCCACAATGTCTCTTTTTTAATTTTCAGAGTTCCCATAATATGAAGTAAATAATGAGTTTTTCTTGTTTGTCTATGAATTCCATTTTTTCTCTTGCCAAATCATTTGAAAGTTTTATAAAATCTTATATAATTAAAAGGGTATAGACATTACAAAAGATTATTGATTAGGTAGTTAATTTTCATTCTCCTCAATTGTTTCAATGGTTTCTTGCTGTCAACATTATCCATCTTAATTCATAGAGACCCATAACCTGATGATATTGCCTTATACAATGGAAAGAGGTGTTATTTTTCTTTGATTTATTGCACTTGTCAGATTTGTCATAATAATATGATGGAATACTATTTTGTTTTGGTGATTTAGTCCAATTTCTACTGTGAATAATTAGTGCATATTGGTAAACAAGTAAAATAATATATTCCTTATTTTAGGTCTGTTTTCTTATATCCTGAAGGCCAAATATATATATATATATATAAAATTATTTGGATAATATATTATTTGAATTATATATTATATATACTATTAATATGTATATTAATAGTATAATTTCAGGTATGACAACTGCCATCTGGAAAATAAAACCAGTCTAAATGGACAGATAGGGATGGACAATTGATTTTGGTGAGTGACAGAAAACACATTTGTGATACTTTACTGAGGTGTATAAAAGAGTATAAGGCTCTAAAATAGGGAGAATGTTAATTTGTTCACAGATAGTAACAAGATCTCTGTGCCTAGTGTGGATAGAGGGAAATGGGTAGGGATGAACTCAAAAAAGAAAGCAGTGTCAGCCTATTTGGGACCTTGTACAATAGGTGTGGATAGTTCAAAGAAACCATTGAATATTGAAACAGAAACGAAAGCTCCTCAGGCATAGCTCCCAATTCTCACATTGCACTAAGGACAGTGATGTGTGTATAGGAAGAATTAATAAATTAATTGTTTGGGACTTATATTAATGAAAATATTTAAAAGGGGGAATAATCCTAGGGAACCATTTTATGCAAACCCCTTCCCAGCCCAGTTGCTCCTTTTCCTCTTTTCGCCAAGGGAGGTGACGAAAGCTTTTGCAGTTGTCTTCACTTACTTGCAGGTCCCAGGCCCTGTGAGCACTTTTCAGTTTACAAGAAGTACAATCTCCTACAAATATGTTGTAGGAAAATTAGCTTTAGGACCTAAACCTGGTGTTATCCCACTCGAACACCTCACATACCTGTAGATAATCAAGTCTTCAAAGGAACAATATTTATTTTTATTTATGTTGCTTTTCTAATGTAGCATATATATCTGCAGGGTTTTTTCTACTGTAATTTTCAAGCATTTGAGGCAATGAAATTTAATGACCTGTTTTAGACATATTTTGCAGAGGTTTGAGTAGTAAGCATAGGATGAAAAGCTTGAAACTTAGATACACTTTTTATGTTTTTGGTCTCTGGGGACTTAATGTGTAACAATTCACTATTCACCAACGTGAGGGAGTGGACTGAATATTGAAGATATGTTCCAAATCAGCGATCCTACATCTTGTAAGTGCACATGGGACTCTGTTGCCATTATACAGATGGCAGTCCTCCCAGTGTCCCCAGTCCCCCTTGCCTTGCTCTAATTTTTTCATAGTATTCATTACATTCTAACATACACCTAGTATAATACTGTAATCTATTGAAAAAAATTGTGGTCTCTCTCATTGCCACTGTAGTACACTGTGCACAAAGGTAGGAATTTTTGTCAGTATTGTTGCACGTTGACCCCCATTGCCAAAAAGGGCCCAGTGCATACTGGTTAACAGATATGTGATTAATTGAGAAAGTGAACATATTCAGGGAATCATTGCTTTAGTTTTCAAATAGTAATGAAAATGGAGAATATTTTATAGATTAATAGGTTGATAATTTAAAAGAGCAATTATAAATCACATAGATTTTGTTTCTGTAGTGGAAAGTTAATAATGAATTCTACATCATGGGTATCAAACTATCAAATTTCATCATTTATAAATACATTGTGGCTTTAATTAGAATTTGTTTGATTTATCAATTTCGAAAGAAATGACATCTCTCTCAAAGTTATTGCATCTTGACAATAAATAAAATATAGTTATCTATGTCGAGGTTTTATTCTAAATCTCTCATTAAATGTGACTAATTAGTTATTTAACAATTCATTAGATTTTAATATTTAGTTATTTATTTTAAGAAACGAAAAATGGTTCTAATGGTTCTTTTCAAATTTATCTGTTCGTACCATAACACTGTCACTTTTTTAAAAAAATGTATAATGCTTTTGTCCTTGTGTCTTTTATATATGGACAAAATAGACTACTGTTTTTATTGTTAATCGCATGCTCCAGTATATGAAATTTGGCTCCTGAAGACTTAAACTATTTTTTCTAATTGATTATGTTTTCTTCTTCTTACACATATTTATGTTGGCTTGTTTATTCATGTTTGGTTATTTAAATACAAAATTTTTAAACTTAGTCTCCTGGAAATTGAGGAATCTGCATTGATCATGATTTTACCTTACAGAAAATTAGAGTTTCTACAGGTTCATGATTTGAGTCTACTGTAATAGACTCAGTTCAGGGGTTCCTAGAAGGTGATAGTATATTTTAATGCCTGAGAATCATGAGACAGAAAGTTTAGGATTAAAAATATCAGAAGACAATATCACTATTTCTATTGTTAACTTTTTACTTATAGTATTTTTATTGGTTATTTTTACCTGTAACTAGATTTCTCACAGCTTAACCTTGTAGCTCCATCTTTTAATATGTATTTTTAAAAACATTTTATTTATTTATTTTTAGAGAGGGGAAGGGACAGAGAGAGGAAGAGAAACATCATTGTGTGGTTGCCTCTTGAGTGTTCCACTACTGGGAACCTGGCCTGGAAGCCAGGATGTACCCTGACTGGGAATTGAACCAGTGACCCTTTGATTAGCAGACCTGTGCTCAGTCCACTGAGCCAAACCAGCCAGGGCTGCTTAGTCTTTTTAAGTGTCTTAGTTTTTTTAGTGCCTCTGGTTTAACTGTTCAAGTAATGCAAGCACAGGGCTTAGGCTACTATTCCCCCTATATTATTAAAAATGCTGGGATTCTAGGTTTTTGATACTTGTCATTTCTTACAAAGTAGCCTAAATTCTGTGTTTCCTTAAGTGTATTAATTTAACAATGCATGTGTGTATTTGCCTGTGGATATTCTTGCAAGCTCAGTAATATATTTCACAGTATGTTTTTTATATTTTATCCATGAACTGATTATTTTATGGAAGTAAAGCCTCTTAGTCCTTTCATGGATATGTTCAGGTTTTATGATGTTAATTCCTGTCATCTATCAATGTTTAAGGCTTATTGTTGGTATTTAATGAAACAGGCTTTCTAAACATTCTCACTAACTTTTTGTAGAAAATATTTCCTCTTTTTTCTTCCTTCCTCTTTTTTCTTCCTTTCTCTTTTTTCTTCCTTCCCTCCTTTACTCTATTTTTTATTTCTCAGATAAATCCTTCCTCTTACTGTCTTACCATTCCATTAGATGCAAAACTTGCATAATTTCATTTTAGATATTATTCAGCAAAATATGAGGTTAGAAATTGTTGCTCAAAGAACATAAGGAATTAGAAATTGGGTAGGAAGAAATGAATAAATGGAAGATTTTCACCTTCTTTATTCTTTAGGGTTTTATTATTATTTGTCCATAGTATTATAAGAGCGTTTATATTATTCTCTGTGATTCATGAGGATATAATATTTAAGTATCAGTAAGTAGTCTAGAGAGTGATTTTATATTTCACATTACTCTGTGAGGTAAATAGGGATATCACCATTTTGCAAAGGAGGAAATCAAGCTTTGAGAGTCAATATAATCTTGTCATATAATTAATAATTCACTGTGGCATAATTCAATACCAATCTTTAAAATCTTACATTCTACAGACATTTAGCATTTAATTATGAAATAACAATTTAGTATTTGATTAGTGTTTGCAATCAGTTCATAGTCAATAATAGACTGTTTTGTGGTGTTATGCAGGTATTTAAACGTTATAAAGCCATTTACTATAAGTGGAATACAATCTTCATTGGTGCTGAGGGCAAAGAGGGTCAGAGAGACTTCCAGGGCCAGTCCTTGGGGACAGTTTGTAGCAGTTCTGTGCAATGCTTGAAACACATGGTAATTTTAACTGTCATACTTAATTCTTATAAGTGTTTGGTCAAGTGTGCAGTTATAGAAATCAAAAGTATTTTTATATGATTATAAGTGGCTGATTTTGATTAGTTGTTAAAGTTTTAACAGTTGTGTTTCCTGATCTCGAGGATATGAATCTTCATTTCTCCTCTAATCATTCTAATTACTTGGATCTGAATTATTTGTCAGAACAATGTAATGTTAATCATTGGATTACTTTTGATTTAAAAATATTTGATTTAAACAGAAGATACCAGTTAGTAAAAATGCTTCTTAAAATATCACATCTAAACTGATTAAAAAATTTAAAAATACTACATGATAAAAATGTTTATGGAGAGTTCATAAAAGAGGAGATATGGACATCAAATAAGCACAAGAAAAACTGATCAGCATTATTAGCACTATGGCAATGCAAACTGAAATGGATTACCACTACACATTATTAGAAAAAGAAGCAATAATGCCAAGTGCTGATGAGGAACTGAACAATTGTCACTCTCATGTATGTTTCTAGTGGGACACAAAATCGTACAGCCAACATGGAAAGGGATCTGGCAGTGTCTTATCTAGTTAAATCCACACTTACCATATGACTCAGCAGTTCTACTTTTTGGTATTTATCAAGAGAAATGACAAAATATGTCTACATAAAAACTTATATGCATAAGAGTTTTAGTCATAATTACCTCCTCCAAATTGAAAACTGCCCAAATGTCCTCCAACTGCTGAATAGTTTTACAAGTTGGGGCACACACATACAATGGGATGTTACTCAGGAAAAAGAACTACTGAAACACAAAACAATGTAGATGAATCCAAACTTTATTATGCTAAGGGAAGAAAGCAAGAACTTAAGCATTTAAGTAACATTCTGGAAAGAAAAAGACTTTAGGGGCAGAAAGCAGACCAGTGGTCCTAAGACCTGGGGAAAGGAGATTCACTCTAAAATGACACGATAGAACTTTTTTTTTAGGTGATTGAACTGTTCTGTATCTTAATTGTGTGGGCATTTACATGACTGTATATACTTGACAAAAACTTACTGATCTATACATTTGAAAGAGTGAATATTTTGCACCTAAGTTATACCTCAATAAGACTAACAAAAATAAGACATATACGTCTAATTTGTGAGGTCAAAAAAGTGTTTTGGGCTGAAGCTGCTAAAAACTCAACTTTAGTCTCTGTTTAAAAGCTTGTAAACTTTGCAGGGTAAACCAGTCAAAGAATAAAGCATTATAACTTCCTTATCAATGTAAAAGTTTAAAGGAGTTAAAAAAGAAACAAAACCACACCAAAACAAAGAAAACCTACATTGGTATTTTTAAAAATCAGGAAAAAATAAATATTGGAAAACTGAAATTCAAAATGTGAAATAGAAGTCATGTGACTGGAACTCGTGTCACTTTCTGTGGACAGTCCCTCCTCTCTCTCCTATCTGAAATAGTGACAACCTAGACATTTCACGTTACATCTGTTGTTTACTCCACTTTATCAGTTATGCTATCTCAAATAGATTTTCAACTTACTTTTAATCTTCATAGAAGACATGTGAGTTACAGTTCTTATTTATTATTTTTCCACTCATGTAACACCAACACTGAATAACTAGGTACAAGTTATATATATCAACACCCCCATATATATACATATTCATTATATATGATGAATTAATAAATTACTGAATGCAATAAGCTGTTTTTTGACAAACATATAGTAACTAAAAAAAGGAACAATTGGTTTTGTATTGTATAGGAACATATTTAAATGACCAAAAATAAACCAAACATTTACAACCCGTTTAATACAATTATGAGCTGCGAAGGTCTGATACATCATCAGAAGTAGTTTACAGCTACTCTAAAGTGGATTTTAAAAATGGATGAAAAGTTTTCATGCCTGAATTGACCTTAGAGATGCAAATGATCCATTCTAGGACTATAAATATTTCACAGGTCTTATTTGCAAGAAAGCCTACATTTTCTCCATGTTTGGAAAGAGAAAGATACTAAAGTTTGGTGGCCTTTCCTCACCAGAGTTCCAAGATAATATTAAGCTCTGAAATTCTAAATCAAAGATTCTCAAAGTGATGTCCCAGAGCAGCAGTGGCAGCATTGTCTAGAAACTCATAAGAAAGGCAAATTCTCATGCCCCACTGAAGACAAAATTATCATGAACTGTGGAGAGTTTGTCTCAAGAGTAAATGTTGTAACAAGTCCTCCAGGTGATTTCATTGTCAAGGGGAAGTTTGCGAATGCCTTAAGGCATCCATTATTTGTTAATTTTTCTCTTACACATCAAGATAATATTAGGTAAATGTCATCTTTGGGGGAAATTAAGAAAAACAGTCGTCTTTCCTGTTGCATCTAAGACCTTTCTTCTGCAATAATTTGCCTTCTTTCTGGATACATAAATCCCCTTAGTGTTGATGCGTTGGTGGTATATGGTATTAGTTTTCGTTTGTCTAATGCCATCCTTTTCTGGTTTCAAAAACAACAAAAAGCAAAAAATATATACATATTTGCATCATGGATTTTATTAAGAACTGTTGTGACAGCTAAAAACATAAGGCTTTTATTTGAATTATAAATAAGCAATGTGCTGAAACAGCATGTTCTAGATATTTAATCATGAGAAGCCATTTAGCTCTCTGGTATGTGGTAAGTAAATGAAGCAGGAGAAGATGAAGTATTTTCCATGTCAGTAATGGTGTTTCCTTTATGCAGGATAACTTGAAATAAAGTCAATAACTTGGGGCAATTTACTGCAGGAGCAATTTCAGATCACATGTACTCACTATTGAGCCATTCTCAACGAGACCGAATGGTTTCCAACATTTATCGTGTGATGAAGGGTGGTAAGATTTGTTTAAGCACCTATGGGAAAAGGAACAGACATGTTCTTAGAACAAGATTTGAGGATGAAGCATGTCCTGTTGCCACTAGTACTAAAAAAAGTAAATTTCCCATCAGTGGTTCTCACTGTAACCTTAATATATTTATTGCAAATGTCAGAAGAATTATGCTCTGCATGTCAAGGAGGTAGTGATGACACATTTTGGGGAACTATAATATCATTATATAATGGTTAGGAAAGCAGAAACTGAAAATCTTCGGCATGAATTCTAATTGTGGCTCTGATATTTACAAACACTGTGTTTTGGGTCATGTTATTTACTTAATCTCTATGTTGCAATTTTCTCATTCATCAAAAAGATATTATATTAATAGTTCACACCTGTACCCCATAGGTTTGTTATGGTTATTAAATGAGTGAAAAATGTTATTTTAAACACCACCTGCACTGAATGTTATATGAGTAATAAATAGAACAAAATGTGCATAAATTATGTAGATAATTTGCTTTAAAGAAATATTTCTTAAATATCTTTTTATGTAAGTAGGACAAATATATTCTTTCTTCATCATCATTGTAATCTGGGTAGATTATCTTAACAATGAATCTTTATTTCTAAGTAGTCACAATAGCTGTGTTCATCAATTTCTGATTAATAGGAAAAATGCCATACTTTAAATAGTTTGTATTTCTTATCTCTTTCATTAATTCATTGATCATACATTTCTTAAACAACTGTGTTGTGGATGACATTGTGCTAGGGAATATAGAAGATATAAATAGAATGAGACCTAGTTGTTGATCTCAAGGCCCTTACAGCCAAACTGAGTTTCTAAGAGCTGTTTGTACCTAGAAGATATGTGTTATGTAATAGGCTTTCTATTTATGATTACCCTTATCTTTGATATATTTATAACTCACACTATCACCTAGTTTAGCATGTTAGAATAGAAATTTTAAAAATTCTAATTTATTCCTGACTAGTACTATTAAATGTATAATTTATATTTAGCTTTATTCTAATTTTTCCTAAAGACACCAAGATGTGAGAGAGGTGTTCGGAGGGCAGACACCTCAAAGGAACACCTGTGTTCTTGCGTAGATCACCCCCAGACTCCCCACTTCCTGTGAAAGGGAATTTAGGACAATTTCAAAGACCAGAGTAATCATTGTGACATTTTTGGCTACACAGTCCACATAGGTAAGGACGGTTGTTCACGTAACTGTCAAGTTAATATTTCTGGACTATTCAAGTTCTACCCAGATTTCAGTTGACATCAGTGTCCTAGCCTCAGGCTGTTCGGTGACATTGAGTATCTCAATAGTGGGCTTATTCTCAGAGAGGAAAATATAAAAGAGAGAAAAATAGAAAAGAGAAAAATATTCCAGAGAAACTGTAAAATTAAAAGGGAAAAAATGATAGATGAAGAAAAATATGCAATAATTTTTATGGTAGGAATTATGCTGTTTGTCTTTCCCATTTGGAGGATACATATTGGTGACCTACATTTTCTTGTAAACCATTAAATTTGAACCCAGTGACCATACAATGATAATCTTCATAAGTTCCATGTATCACAAACAAGAGATTTGTTCTTCATACTTGGAGTGACCTTGAAAATCTGTTAGTCACCCAAGATACAGACATTGCATGTCAGTAGAAAACTGTCAGCTTACTCAGGTGATGTGTCATTATTTAACATCTAGTTATTTGAGCTGAAAAACATAATGTAGCAATTTAGCTTTCAATGACCTGCAGCTAAAGAAATTAATTTCTGGAACACCAATGTACCTGATACTTAGAAAATATGAACAAAGAAAACCAAGAATTTGTAGAAAGTTGCCATTAGTAAATGACATATCATTCATTTAGCAAGAGAGAAGGATATTTGGCATTTAGTTTGTACAGTGAATTTGCCTGAAGTGGGTGTTCTGAGAGCTGCTGATATCCAGCAGAACAACATGGCTTAGCTGCAGTTCAGAGAAGTGTGCAGCAATGTGGAGTCAGGTAAGCTTTGGCTTGCTTTCTTTCCTCCCATGTTTTCTTCCCTTTGTTCTTCCTCCTGTCCTCCTACCTCCTCCTCTCCTTATTTCCCTCCCTTCCTCCTCCCCCTTCCTCCTTCTTATTTATTATCTATCTATCTCTCTATTTCTCTATCATCTATCGATCATGTCTATCTTTTTCTTTTTGGAAAAGAAACCCACCAGCCTGGTAGTCATTGGGGACTGGTGTTATTACTGTTAAGCTCTCATTAACAGTGAAGGCAAATAGGCCCCTGCTCTGCCAATCTCACCAAGAGCTGAGAACAAGAAAATCTTAGAGCAAATTTACCAGCTTCATTTTAGTAAACAGGCACCAAACAGTCATGCCATCTGCCATTACGTGCTTGGAAGCCTCAGCACTCTTGGGCTCAGACACTGACAGGCTCCTGGAGGAGAAGTTCCCACCATTGTTTCCACAATGATGTGAAGCCGAGCTCAGAAAACTTTTCCTGTAAAGGGCCAGATAGTAAAAATGTTAGGTTTTCTGCGCTATATGGTCACTGTCACAACTACTAAACTGTGCTGTTGAAGTTCCCAAAGCAGCCAAAGGACAATATATAAGCCAATGAGCTGTTTCCCAATACAACTTTCTTTATAAAACAGGCAGTGGGCTTTTGGCCTGAACTTTGATGAAAAGGCAAGATCAGCCCATCTTCTGGTCACATGGGGCCACCTTCTCTGTGAAAAGAGATGACACAAAACTAAACAGATTTCACAAGGGCTTTGGGGCTCGTCTCCAGCCTTATAAATGCCTTGTGTGAATTAATGAACTATCTTGTGTAGATTTTCACCACAAAATCTGCCCTTACTCCATAGCTGCCCCTACAAAGTTGATTTGTGTTTAGGGCAATTCAAATGCTACTTAAATACCTCCAGGCTTTATAGGAGAGTTAAGTTTATATATTGGTGCATTGTGCTTCAAACTGTTCATATATAAGTACTACTTGGATAATATATGTCAGACTTTTGTTCATTAGAGAAATTTCCTTTCATACATTATGTATTGGATACTGAACGTGAGAATACATGTATTAATATGAGCAGCACATGGAGATTTTATTCAAAGGAATAAAAACTCTGCTGAATTTTGTTCTTAGGGAGGTTGTAATGGGAATGCCACTCAGGGCTTGAGACAGGAGCTGGTCAGTTTCTTTCTTTTCCCCAGTCTTTTAATCAGACTCAGCTCTCGTCTTTCTCTGATCCCACTACTTTATCCACTCTGTATATACCTTCTTCACAACTTTGTATTAGTGGATATTTTGCTTCCCCCTTGGCTCTCTACTAAGTTTGGCTCTGCTGTTGCCTCTCACTTTTCCAGGTGTCCAGCTTCAGCTCCTGCTTTCAAATGTTTAGCACTCTAAATTCATTCAAATTCTCCAGAGAGAGTTGAATTAATAGAACATGACCTTCTGAAATAACTTTCTGCTCTTATTTTTTATAAATTTTGGGCTTCTCTAAAGGGTATATTAATGTCTTCTTTCCATATTAAGTATGCATGAACATCATATGCATTAATAGACCAAACTACAGTTATGTGCATGAATAAGTGAGTGAATGAATGAATGAAGAGTTGAAGCTATGAAGGTTTGCCCAGGAGAGAGTGGACAGTTTTTAATTTAATGTTATTTGGGAGTAAAACATAAGACAGCACAGTTTTCCTTATTAAATACCAGAATTGTGCTTGGTGTATTTTCCCATTCCCACTAGCCACAAATCCGTGTAAAGGCGATATTATCCAGAGTTTTTCAGTTGAAGAAATTGAAGCTAAAAGTGTATATATTTTAAAATGTCTGTCACCACTTAATTGTAGAGCTAGACCTTTTATCCATGTCTGTGCTGTTCTTAAACTTTCTGCTACACCTTGGTGCCTCAGAAGCCAGCATGGTAGCAGAAACAGGGATTTATGGAGGGAGCTTCAAACAGGCATTGCCCTGGAATACAGGGCTTTATCATCAAGACAAGAAGTTGGCATAGAAAACGGCTATTGTAATGACTCCTTTCAACGTTTCATGTGGGTGCCTCCACCCGTCTTCCCTGACATTCGGTGATCACAGCTGGTTTTCACTGTCAGATAGATGGAGGTAGATGGTATGGCTTTATTCCCAAAACCTGAGGCAGCACTGTATGGCATTTGATAGGTTTTTACATTTTACGTACTCTTGCAAGTCTGGCTCTTAACCCTGTGCCCTTAAGCTGCCCTGTGGATTTCCACATTCTGCTTAGACTTCTCTCTAGGGCTCTGATTTCCTAAACTGACTTATAAAACCCTCGTTTGTCCTTTATATTTCCCTTCCGAGCCGGGATGGGAGGCTGGCTTACTTCCCACTTCTGAGAATCTAGTACTACTCAACGCTACTGTAATTGCTTCTAAGGAATGATTGATTGCATGCTTTCAGGGCACATTTACCATATAAAACAAGAGTTGGTCAATCGAACTAACAAACCACTGGGAACACTGGAGACTTTTTTGCAGGGTGCGTGCCCTGTGTCCCCTGACCTCCCTGACCAGCCAGTGCAAGAGAACACAGGGCACTAGATTGCGACTATATTTTGTGGGAAGTTGACCATTCCTCTGTTTTAGAATGTGAAATATCATAAAGAGTAGGAAGTGGACTATTAGGAATAAATATAGTTATATTTAAGATTGAAAACCGTGAATAATAACCAGGTTTGGAAAATGGAGTAGAGAACATTTGTAAAAGGAAAATTTGCCATTGGCGCACTTTGTAAGAACTCCCCTTGTGAGGGATTACCTGTTCCCCCCAGATAACAGATTCGCTCGCATTCTTCATTACAGGAATTGTAGCTCTACGTGCTGCTTTTTCAACTGTCTAAATCCTTTTATCTCTATAGCACATATGGCCTCCCACCCTGAAACTGGTAAACACCACTCTGATCTAACTTAATACCTACATCAGAGTTTTAAATATTGTAGCACTAAGTCCATGTACAACTATGCTAATGTATGAAGTAGCTCAGCAGTGCTCAAACACATTACAGTTGCCAACACCATAAAATCCCATTTTCTTTTGCCTAAAAGTGTTTGATATTGAATTTGCTTTCCACTGGATTGTAATTAACAACATTCTGAACTGCTTACAAGATTCAGTTGACTGGCAGTATTAATCACACATTCACACAGAAATTGGCTACTGCATTTGATTTTCTTTCTTAGGCATTCTTGGCATCTAATCACTGATTAAAACTAAAGAAATGACTCTTTTTACCCTGTTCCATGGGCATTTATTTTCTTTGTATGTTTAGTCTGTAAAGATTCCCCTGCTTCTTTCTATGGCTCTTGCTTCTAAATTTCTGTAGACATGGAACAAAACCAAAACCAGTATTTCTTGTCAAGAAGAACAGTTTATTCCGGATAATTAAATCCAGGAATGTTCAAAGAAAACACAGCAAGGAGCATAAATTAAATTCTATCAAGGGATATAGGTCATTCCCCATGAATGGATTCTGACAAAACAATTTTGTGGGAAGCTTTGAAAAGTTATTAATAGTTTTAAAACTTTTGAAAACTAGCATGTTTTTTTAAACATATTTTTAAAGATTTTATTTATTTATTTTTAGATAGAGGGGAAGGGAGGGAGAAAGAGAGGGAGAGAAATATCAGTGTGTGGTTGACTCTCACGTGGCCCCCACTGGGGACCTGGCCTGCAACCCAGGCATGTGCCCTGACTGGGAATCGAACTGACAACCCTTTGGTTTGCAGCCCGTGCTCAATCCACTGAGCTACACCAGCCAGGGCTTGAAAACTAGCATGTTTTATAGAAGAAAGCAACAAGGTATATAGTTCTGTGTTTTAAAATGTACTTCAGACATTCACAGGTGTCTCATCCTTATATTTGATAATATTCTTGGGCTTGTATCTAAAATTTCTGTATATATACTCTTATGAATACAATGGTAGATTTTTTTTGTGTGTGTATGTACCAAAATGTCATTTGGAGAAGCAAAGAATAAAATGTAAACATCAAAATACAATGCATTTAGAAAAATAATGGGAATCTTCCCAATGATGGTAGAACCTTTCTATTATCCATAAATACTTGAAGTATATAGAATTGTTTTGTGACATAGCCCAGAATCAGACTCTGTTGTCTAGTGAGACAGAGACACTTTTCTTATTCACTGATTTTGCATTCTTGCTTAGAGCTGGAACATAATAGAAAAATAATTGTTTGCTAAGTAAATCAATGAGCAAAAATTATTTAGTCTAGAATTCCTAAATTATTTGCATAGCAAAAGTGCTGCATGCACTTGGAAATGAACTAATAGAATTAAAAATTAGAAATTGAAGCATAATAAAAATGATTAAGAGAAGCAGGTGTTGGGGTTTGAGTCCTGTGTCTGGTAGTCCCTGACCATGGGACCTTGTCAATTAGCCTTTCCTCGTCTATAAACTGAGGTAAAGAATGATCCCTATATCACAGGGTAATTATGATGCTTGAAAAGTAACTGGTAGAGGGTAAGTCCTCTATCAGAGGTTGTGGTTATTATTATTGTTATTCCATGATTCTGGACTCTGTATAAGTATTAAGGAATCATGAAAATATACCAACATATTGATTTTTCTAGAAGCCATATGGCTATGTCAAAATATTTAGCTGTGATTCTGGAAGTAAGGGGAAAAATATATCTTGCAGCAGGAGATCTGGTTATGATAAGCTTGCCTATTTGCTTCTGCCTAGCCACCCAGCCTGCCACTATCCCACCCACTTGCATCACCATTCCTTCCCAATATACCTGGTGCACACACACACAGGGTTAGGATCGAGCGATTCTGGCACACATAGACAGACATGTTATGACCCCACATATACTGAACCACTTGTAGTTATCAGACTTCAGAGCTTCCTTATGTTTACATGCCTTATGATTTGGTAGTGTTTGTGCATGAAACATCAGTGCTTACCAATTTTCAAAGCTACAGCTCTTAGGCTATGCACCTTGCCCTTGATCCTATCAGACTGAGACAGATTTTGTACTTTGTATGTAGCTACATTTCCTTGCCACCATGATTATCTCTTTGTAGACTGTAGAGCATGTGAGAACAGAGACTGCTGATGTATTTTCGTGTCCTAGTGACCAGAACCTACCAGGGTGTCTACAAGGTATTAAATGAACAGGGACATAAAAGGTATTAAATGAACAGTTGTTAACAACTTCCCACTTTCCTCCCTGCCTTCCTCCCTTAATTTGCTTTCATTTATGATGATTAAGTTTTCTTTATTTTTACACAGCATTTAGTTTATATTTTGAATAGTATTATATTTTCATTGACTATATGCTAACGTTTATATCACAATGGTAATAAGTGTTTAACATTTATAAAACATATAAATTTTTCTAAAATTTACATTTGATAGGACAAATATTCTCACATTTAAATGCTATTCAATATCTAGTTTCATAGAATTTTTTTAAATTATGAATTATGAACACTAAGAAAATGCTGTTATAAATACCAAAATAATGTGAAATAAATATAGGACTGCTCATATTGTTTTTTTTGCTCCAAAACTTAACCATAAATAAAATTTTTCATTAATTAATTTGAGAAGTGTTCTGGATTATAAGCACTATTATAGTATCTAGAGGTACTTTATCTTAATTTATTCTTTGGTTTTCATTTTAAATTGAGGATCACGATGTCATAATGAATACACATTTGCAACCTGGGCCTAATATACTTTATTTTGGTATGATACATTGTAAAGATTTTTCGAATATATTTTTCCTTGGTTCCAGATTATTCATCTTGATTTCCTGTGCTGAAAGTGTAATGGACTCATTCGTAGATTTAAATCCAAGCTAGAGGATATATTTATAGTCTGAAAGGGGAAATGAAATATGTGGGAAATTTAGAAGCGTTAAGATTATTGGAACAAATCATGCAGATTCAGAATATTAAACATCTAAAATATCCCCCCGCCCCTGCAAAAGGTTTGGTTTCCTATGTGGAAATAGAGAAGTTTTCCATTAAGTGTTGTTTTCCTTATTTTATATAAGCATTCTTTTATGGGCATAGTATAGTATAGGATAATAGTATAGGGGTTTTTTTGGTTGTTTTTTTTCCTGTTTAAGGTGATCTTTGCAGGCCTTTATGCTTTGTAGGCCATAGGGTTTCAGTAATAACTACTCTCCTCTGCTGTGATGAGTGCCAAAAGGACAGACAATATGTAAAAGGGCGGATGTTCTAATAACACTTTATTTATGGAAACAGGAAGGCCTGGTGCATGGGTCATAGATGCAGACTGGTGGTATGGTTTCATGTTTAAGCCTGTGGTCTCTGAGTCACATTTCTGGGGTTCAAATCCCACCTCCACTTCTAAGTAGCTGTACACTCTTTAACAGATTACTTAATCTGTCTTTGCTTCCCTTTTCTCTTTTGTAAAACAGGATTGATATTAAAAGCACTTACCTCTTAGAGATATGGAAAGTGTTTAGCATACTTCTTGGCACAGGGCAATTGAGTGGTAACTTCAAGCCATTATTTTTTTAATTCCTTTAAGTCTGTTAAGTGTTCTTGTAATTACAGTGAAGATTTCTGATATTTAAAAGTCCTTATTTTATTTATTAAGCAGAGTATTTTCATGTCTTTCTGTCATATGAATGAATTTTAAGTTTAATATATCAATGCAAAAGTAACCAGGACATGTTCCACATATTCCAAACGATTTTTACCTCAATTCACCGAGTTTTTCAGAGACAATTAAGGAATATCCCAATGGTACTATCCTTTTCGCACAATTTATTTTATTTATGTGTTTAATCTGTTGTGAATCAGGGAGCATAAAATGTTCTCTGAAAAATAAAAGGCTCACCAAAGTGTTATAAATGCATTCTTTCAGGGTCCTGGGACGTCACATGGAAAAATGAGTGGTACTTTGGTAATAAACGTGACAGTGGAGTCTGAAACAGATAGTGTGTCTCACACAGATAGTTCCTTTGCACTCAGACGGTGCCTACTCACTCTATCTCGTCATCAGATCACACATTAAGTGTTTCTACACAGGGGAGCTTCCCCTTTGTGAAACTCGCTGGCTTAACAATTATGCTAGCACTTCTTCCCATGATAGGGAAAGACGTGTACATGAAACTGTCATAACATTTAACACATTAAAAATGGATTTCCATTGCTATTTTTTCACTCATAGAATTAGCAGAACCTCAGCCATTGAAACATAGCAAGCAATAAGAGTTAAACTTAGGGAAATTCTAAGGTTTTGTATGAGAGGGTTTAGAGGATACATAATTACAAAATACAGAAATTCTATGAAATTCATTCTTGTGTACTTATAAAAAGATTAACAATAAGTAGAGCAACAAGTTATTCTGGAGGTTTGAATGAAAAAATGTAATTGTTTTAGAAAGTTTAAAAATCTGGGGTCTTTTTCCCTTTTATATTTCACCTGAATATATATATTTTGCTGATTGTTTTATTCTTTGAAAATAAATAGGCTCTTTCATTTTGGGGACTTTTGGCCCAATTTCTCCTTTGCTGAAGAAAACAGGGGCCAAAATACTCTTTCTACTTCTGAATGCGTTTGTGAATATGTCCTATTAGGGTGAAATTGAGGAACAAGTAGATACCCTTTCGTCTCTTACTAGCTTGTGGAAAAAAGGTTTTGGTGATAGGGGTGTTTTTTTTTGGAGTCAGGGTTTATCGGAATACAGGCCAGTGAGTCAAGATTGGGAAGTTGGGTAAAAAAGTTTAGAGGCAGGGTGATTGGTGGGGATTAGGGGTTGAATGAAAAGTCTAGGAAGAGGTACAAATTCAATGGATAAGGAGGAGAATCCCGGAGAAGAATGAGTAGAGCACAGATTAACATTTATATACCTAGCCAAGATACTGATCACTCCTCAGGATCTGTGCTGAGAATTCTCTGCAAGATCAAGTAGCCATGTACTAAGGCAAAAGCCATCACTCAGCATCAGACACCCAGGAGGACTGATGTTGTAAGGATTTACCTAATGGATTGCAGCTTAAATCCTGCAAACAAAGGGCAGTTTGGAGGTTCTGTATCTGTGCATACAAAGACATGCTGTTATGAGAGATGGCTAGGTAATATTTGGGGATCTTACAATGGACCGTATGACTCCGGGGCTTTCTAGTTATTCCTTGCTGTGTAACAAACCACCTTAACACTTAGGGGCATAAAACCAGTGTGTTATTATCTCTCATGGATCTGTGCTGTGACTGCTCATTTCTATATTTATTACTTTGTTTTATTTTTTATTACTATATTTATTACTCAAAAGTGATTTCAGTAAACAGGTGATAGGTTTTGAGTCATTTGAAAGTTCAGAATGGCTCTCTCACATGTAGGCAATGATTCCGGCTGCCGTGTGGCATGAGCTTCTCTCATAGTGGCTGAATGAAAGGCTCTTTGTAAACTAGACCCATGAGTTCTTGAAATCCATTCTGCCACATTCTAATGGCCAAGCAAGTCATGAAAGCCACACTGTTTCCGAAGGGAGGAGGATGAGGCCTCGTCTGTTGTGAGTAGCAGGATGAATGCATAGTGAGGGAAGCAATTGATGGAGGCCGTCTTTGGGGATGATCCACTCCTGCAGTACAGGAGTTTCCAATTCTTCATCTCAAATCTCATGTTATGCCAGTTTAATAAAAGATATTATGACATCACTAGAATGCCTTCCCGGTTATAATAATAATAGGTACTGATTTTAAGTGCTTATTGTGAACTAGAAACTAGACTAATATTTTACATGTATTGTCTAATTTAGTCTTTACACAGATTGAGGACATTATTATTAATCTTAGTTTCTATAAAAAAACTTAAGGGCAATTGAAATGTCAGAGTAAGTGAAAGATAGAGGGTTCTAATTTTATCAGAAACCTTACTCTTGATGTCCTATTATATCTTCCTTTGTGTTTTCTTCTTCTTCAAAATTTCAAACTCACTAATTGAAATAGTTAAGCTAGGATTTAAAAATTCATACCAAGATAAGTTTGTTCTTAAATTTTCATAATTATTATTTCTGGAATTTTCATAAATTTTCATCATAATTTATTCAAAATTTAAAAAACATTATATGAGTGACATCACTGATAAAACACTGTTGGCATTGGAGGAATCCACTTTTGGTAAATTGTTAAAAATGATATTTTAAATAGTGTATCACTCATGAAATGCAATTCTTAAGTTCTTAATATAATAAAATATGGTTATAGATGCAATAGAGTTAAACAAGTACTATCAAATGGGATTCTGCCAACTGAAAAAAAAAAGACAAAGAGAGAATCGCGGTAAGGGGCTTTCTTGCTGAGCACAGCGCGAGGCCAGTGTCATTACTTCATAGGAGACTCCATTGCGAAGACACAGTAATGATACAGGGTCCATGTGTATAGTTGGCAATATCATAGCTGAATTTATTTATTTATTCATCTTGTCTCTGGGACTAAGATTTCTAGGTTTCCATAGTCACACATGAGGGATTTCTGTAAATTTGTAAAGAAGTCTTAGGAATCTTATACCACATGGATTTTTTGCAAAGCTATAATTAGTTAAAGTATATCTTATGTGTGAGATGGCTCATGTGACTAAATTATTATTTTAATGCCATTTGAATGTTATAGACAGACACTAATTAACCATATAAGTATAATATACACATTATTTATATATTCCGCATGTGCGCATGAATATATATTATGAGTGTGTGTATTCCAAATGGTGGACTACATACAAAGGTCCTGTATAAAATCCCAGATTTTCTTTTTTTTTTCCTTAAATTTTATTTTGTTTTCAGAGAGAGGGGAGGGAGGGAAAAAGGGAGAGAAACTTTGATCAGTTGCCTCTCACACACCTCCAACTGGGAACCTGGCCAGCAACCCGGCCATGTACCCTGACTGGGAACTGAACTGGCAACCTTTTGGTTCACAGGCTGGCACTCAATCCACTGAGCCACACCAGCCAGGGCTAAAGTCTGAGATTTTTCTGCTATCTGACTTCAGATAGGGAGAGAAGTACTATGGAAATGTTATCACCTAAACTATTTTGGTATAGATCAGCCATAAAATTTTCTACCACACCTAGAAATGGACTGTAATATTTTTAGGATATCAGTATGCTGTATTAGAAATCACCACCATTGATAATCATCGCCACAACACTTACTGTATTCTTGCTATGTGCCACTAAGGTTATAATCTTCTTTGTCTAATTTTATACTTGTGGAATACTTTTCCTTTGCTTGAAAATACTTTATAGTAGTTGTGTAATATAAATTATAGAATGCTTATGGAATATGAGGGGAGACTCCCCACCAAAATCCAGAATTAACTTCTTGAGGGTGGGTGCCTTGTAGCCCAGGCTTTCCCTGCTACTTGAGTGTTCTAGGAACCCATCTGTATCTGTGTACCAGCTGATGTTATTGTGAGAGACTGTGTTCTACTTCTATGAATTTTTTGAAGACTCTTTCTTTTTTTTTAAAATTTATTTTTTAATCATTATTCAAGTACAGTTTCTATCCTTTACTCCCATTCCATTGAAGACTCTTTCAACACATTTGCCCATTTCATGATGGGTCAGGGAAGTGCCCACATGGGAGGTGAGTGTTCAACAGATTTTGACCAAATAAATGGCATGACCTCTAGAACCCCCCTTCCCTATTCACCTGATCTCTCCCTGAGGGATGTTTTTGTTTCTTTGCTTCCCTGATGGAAGAAGTCTTCAAAGGGAAATGTTTTGCTGGTGTGGAAGAGTGAAGGAAAACCCATAAAAGCACTAAAAGTCATCAAAATTTACAAGTTCAAAAACTGTTTTGAGAAGTAGAAAAAAAGTCTTGATAGGTGTATTGCATCAAATAGAGAGTAATTTGAAGGTGACTGACATTTAAACATGTAAGAATAAATAGACAATTTTTTAATAAATAAACTCCTGGAGTTTTTTGGCTCCCTCATGCTGGACAAAATGGTGCCCAGTAGATGTCAATAGTACCTCTATTGATTATTATTTTGAAGTGTCGTGCTTAGCTAGCAACATCTTTTCAAATATATATTTCAGTCAAGTTTTATTGCCTATACAGTTCTTTATAGCCACTTGAACAGTTTCAGTGGCTTAATAATGGCTAACATAATGCCTGAGCATTACCCTTCTTATGTTCATCTCTAGGCATTGTGGAGTGGCTGGGCATAAGATCCTTTCCCAATTGATTACATATCAAAATCTATGAAGATGCTTAAGTCATCCCTGACCTAGTTTTCTAGCCCATATTATTCCTTCAGGCGAGTACAGATGTAGCAGTGAATAAATTAATTCAGCAGTTGATCTTTGGATAAAAACTTGTCCTCAGATCTATTTCATCTGGCCAAAGCCTGGTTATAACCAGCTTTCCTCACAAGAAATTCATTTCTCTATTCTGGGCATGGTGTTTTATCTCCAGTGATCACCTTCCTAAGCTTATGTTCTGTATTTATAAGAAAATGGGTACTTAGCCATTTTTGTATGAGTTATTTGTTATAGCAAAATATAAATACTACAGAAGCACAGACATTCGAAGAGGTAACTACATGATGATACATCTACACAAAAGGATACTCACCATTAAATAGTTTGACAAAACATTAATACAGTTGTAAAGTGCTCTTGATAAAATGTTTCACAAAAATGTTAGGAATAAAATAGAATATACAATGTTATCTCACTACAATGAGCCATCTGTGAGAAAAATCTGTTATTGTTAGCAACCCATTGTTGTACAATATTTTGATTCATTTGTCTTTTTGTATTTCCCAGTAGTTCTGATCAGTAGGACTCAGAAAGGTGGTTTTCCCCCCTCAGAAGACATTTGGCAATATTTGGTGACATTTCTACTTGTCACACCTTGAAGGAAGTCCTTACTAGTCTCTCATTGCTAGGGGACAGAGAGACTGCTAAACAGCCTGCATTGACAGGATGGCCACACTCTCCCAACACAGCAAATAATTATTTGGCCTAAATATTAATAATGCCAAGGTTGAAAAACCATGCTCTGTATTATATTTATTTAAGATTAGGAAAAACAAAGCATTAAAACCATAAGGAAAATGTTTAAGTAATAGGATACCAAATTTTGTTACATAGATAACCTTTAAAAACAGAACACACATTTTTTAAAAATTAGAAATTGGTGGAAGTGTAATGTTAAATTCTTGTTGCTTCTGGAATTCACTGATGTGAGCTTTGGAACAAGAGTGACAAGAATTCAACTTTGCCTGTTGGGACACTCAGGCTTAGTTTCAATCATCGGAAGCTACATTTCTCCAATTGAGGGCATTGTTTGCAGTTATTTCTTAAATCCCTAGTTAGCTTATTTTGGATCTAAATTAAAGCCTGAGACAAACCAATATTCACACAAAGCTTTTGAGACCAAAAAAAAAAAAATACAAAACTACGCCTGGATGAACACTTACATGAAATACTTTTATTTCACATCCTGGCAAAACTCCTAAAATTTAATGAGGTGAAACCATTTTCAGGAAAAAAAAAGTCCAGTGATATAAAAACACAAAATAATCCAAAAATAGCTGCTAGGCTAACTACCAGTATTTTGCTTTTTAATACTAAGTGTCGGTATTTTGTTTTTTTATATCAGATCCCCATATTGGCCAAACTTTGAGATTGCCCTTGACACAGCTAAAAGACCCTGACTCATGTTTTATATTATGATTAGAGATCTTACAACTATGGTCCAAAAAGAACCCAGCGGGATCATGTTATTTTGAAGGAAGTTATATGTGGTTGAGGTTAAATTTTGCCATAACATTGCATACACACACACACACACACACTCAATTTCTTCTAATCTGCAGAGATGTTGCATATTTCAAACACTATGAGTTGTGTCGAACATGTTGCTTTCATGTTATCAGTGGTGTTGTCAGTTTCACACCTATTACCCCTTCTAGATCCGTGCCTTATTGACACAGATGGTGCCACTATTGCAATAAAAACATATCCACGTCTTCGTAGATGATGCCACTGGTGCATAGTCTCAGGTAACAGGCTTGTTGCATTAACTGCTGCAGTCTGCAACAAACAGGACAGGCTATATATAGGCTTTAAAATACTGCCTGCATCCAACATTTGGACATCACTTTCACAAATGTTATGAAGAAGACTGTATGACTTCTTCTGGAAAACTAAAGGAACTTATCAGCAGTGATGATAACTTGTCCAATGGTGATGAGGCCCAAAGATATTAATAGAGATGAGCCTGGTCCTTGTGAGTAGCTGGTATGCTTTAGCATCTCCTTTATGCCAGATGTTGTGCTGGTATTTTATATTTTGTTACAACTAACCCCTGCAGCAACCTTACCAGGTAGGTATTATTTTCCAACTTTATTCAAATGGTTCTGAGGTTTAGATCATCACCTTTTCTAAGGTCACGCAGCTAGTAAGTAGTCAAGCCAGCCTTAAAATATGTTTTCCTGTTTCCAAATCTATCACTTGTGTGCTTATTGTCCAACTTTTAGCCATGCTTCAGGAAAAGCTCCAGTCCTCCTTCCTGCATGGAATGATCTCCAAACAGTGAAATACACTGTAATCAGAAAAAAGAAAAGATAGGAAATGAGTATGCTATGATCCTCAGCTGTAAGTTTAGAAACTTTGAGTGGAGTAATTTAATTTGAAAGCTTAGTTTTCTAAGAATTCTATTATGCTAAAATTATTTTATGCTAAAATCTCTTTTTAAGAGATTTTAAGAAGAGACTAAACAATCAATATTTAATTAGCCAGTGGTGTTATTCTTCTTTAATTTAATCCTAGATAATTTTGCAGAACAGCACCTATCAAAGTGGTCCGCCATAACATGCCCCTCTCTTAATACAACCCTGTTGCAACATATATAATAAGACAGACAGGTGTCTTCTGTGGCTTTTCTTTGTTTTTTTTTCCTTCTCTTTCATTTGAAGTCAGTGAGGTGGGAATGCAGAAGATGGTGCTGAATGATTAATCACAATAAAGAACAATTTTTAGTAATTGAAATTTCTTGAGTAAATACATTAGAGAACTATATTTATATCTGTAGTTAAAATATATGCCACATTTTCCTCTCTGTACATTGAAAGGTGTTAGCAAAAGTTAGGAAGGAGATTAAAATAATCTCTCCTTGGCCTTTTTGCACCTCCTGTGTTCTGCAGCTTTCCAGTGAACTGACTGTGGGTCCAAGAGTATTGAGCTGGGACATCTTTCATCAATGAGCTTCACGATGTGCTACTTTTACTTACTATAGTGAAAATAGCTTATTAATTTAAACAGTGAAATCTGTTCTATTTTACATAAGAGGTAATATGTATGAGGTACTTTTACAAGAATTTTAGGTCGAAAGAGTCAATAAAATAGTCCATTTGACTTTATTCTTTTTAAATTGTTTTTACTATACTTTGCCCCACTTTTATGTTATTTGGTCATATTTACAAACTACATACTAAATCCATAGTAATGTTTCTTTTCCATATCAAAGATTTAAACTTTAGGCAAGATTTAATTAGGTATGCATTTCTTTAAGCTTCAAATCGCATTTTGATGAACTCCTTAGATAATCAATTAATAAGTGACTGATTTGCATAGAGTACATTTATACTGTATGGCCTAGTTGAAAATCACTTGGTATTTTCCCTACTATATTAATGGTTCTATTTACTCTTATACTAGTGGAAAATGAAGTTGTATAATTGGAAATTGGCAAGACACTTTTATAGCTTATTAACTCAGGGTAATTATCTGCATGTTATATTGCACATTGAATTGCAGTTTAAAGTATTGCATTATAATATTTAGGTAAACTGGCAACGTAAAATAGTTAAATTGTTAGAGTAACCATTGACTCGTGCTGAAAATGAACACATTTATTGGAAAAAAATTTCTATAGCATGCAAACAGTGTGTTCTCTTTTGATAACTGTTGTTTTTCTCTTGTTCCTTTTTTTATTTTTTATTTATTTTTTTATAATTTGCTGCTTGCCATTGCAGGAAGTAGAGGTTTGTATTCAGCTTCTGTATTTCATATTTTAGATTTTACATGAATCTTTACATTTTAATTACTTATGTGCACTCAATCCACATTATTTTTCCCCTTAGGATGATTATTTCCGCACTTGGAGTCCAGGAAAAGCCTTCGATCAGGGTAAGGATCTAATTATTATAAAATAAAAATTTTTACATGTTTATAATCACTGTTTTGGACATGATATTAATTGTCTTGTTATTTAAAATACTAAATAGGACAGTTTAGATGAATGGAAAAATTTTATGCAATAATGCTTTCATTTCAGAATAATGTAGTTAGAAATGCAGTTAATTAGGTAACATGGTTATGTCAAGATGTCTCAATAGATACATAACTTAGGTTACTGATTTAGGTTTCTGAATGATACCATTCCTGTTTTTCTTAGTTGAAACAAGTCACTTTGTCCAGTTTTGGAATATATTCAAGTGTATTCACTTGGAAATAATTTGTGTAAAATTTCAAAACATATTATGGCTTCGGTGTCTCTTTTTTAGTTAATAAAAACTTATTTAAAATAGACCTGACTGGTGATTAGACTCAGCTGGAGTCTTAATAAGGTCAAAATGTACAGTTTTACATATAATTAGGGTCCCCCCCCCGCAACCCTGCAACCTGTGTATACAGTTTGTAGTTCTGGTTTGCTTGCTTGAGAAGAAAAAGCAGAAAATGTGCATGAGAAAAGAAGTACTTCCATTTGCACAATTAGAATGAAAACATCAAACTCAATGCATAGATAATTATATAAATAATTAAACAGATTTTTTTACTGAATTGCAACAGTGTGGTAATTGTGGGGGGAAGAGGGTGGGTGGAGATGGAAGAAAATGTAGAGGAATAAACAGTAATAAAAAAACACTTAACAAAATAATAGAACCAGAAACTCTTCAAAGTTTGAAACAAAAGAAATTCCTTCTTTCCATAGGCTATAGTAACCTTACAAAAGATTTCTATATGAAGTAGCATCACTTAAGAATAGTAGTCATTGCCCTGGCCAGTGTGGCTCAGTGGATTGAGCACCAGGCTGTGAACCAAAGGGTCGCCAGTTCAATTCCCAGTCAGGGCATATGCCTGGATTGTGGGCCAGGCCCCCCCAGTGGAGGGCACTAGAGAGGCAACCACACATTGATGTTTCTCTCCCTCTTTTTCTCCCTCCCTTACCCGCTGTCTAAATATAAATAAATAAATTAAATCTTTTAAAAAGTAGTAATCATATTAAAGAAGACGTCATAATATGTTATTAAGGAAGCTTAGGGTATTTTGATATGTTTTCCAACTTTTGATTTAAAATTTGAATGAATGCTACAACAGCCAACCTCTCTGAGAGGGAACCACCCCAGGTGCACCTGGACAGGGAGTATTGTCAACATCGATCTTAACCTGCACTCTGAAACAGTCGTTCATATCTAGGCCCCTCTTTAACCTTAGTTTATTTCTCCTGTACTTCATGTGATTTTGCTATTATTTTCCAGTGTGCTTGTGGTATCTGCACTTTAAAATTCTAAAAAGAAATAAATTCTAAAAAATAATTTTGATTGACTACTACTAAGTCAAGTGAAATGCACTAAAAGACATACAATGAAAAATAATGACATGTACTAAGATATATTTGCAAGCTTTCTTGGGAAATGAATTTTATGATGGAATCATAAACCTTGAAAAATTGGAGTTATGTATGAAATGGATGTTAACACTTAAATTTGACATACTTAGTGCATCCAATTACTATAAAGATGCTTTGTTTTTTTATTTCCATGTGTGTCACAATGTATTGAATTGTGATTTATCTCTCACTAAAAAAATAAAAATAAAAAAGATGGCTATGGGGATGCTTTCAAACCTTAATATACTTTAAAACTGATTTACTCTAATTTCAAAGAGCCTTTCAACCTAGTAACTTGTCAAAAAACATCATCTTCATGAGGCAAAGAAAAAGCTCATTAGATGATAATAGCTGGTATTTGTAAAGAGTGTACGATATCGAGTCAGTATTCTAAGTATTGAATATATTCATTTAATCTTGGAAAGAACCCTGCCAGGCTGATGCAGGAGGGGAGGCACCGAAGGAGGTGAAGCTCCTGCCGGAGGTCAAACTCCTCCAGCGTGACTGTCCGGATTTGGGTCCAGGCAGTCCGATCCCGGAACCCTGCTTCCTTGCTAGTATGTGGCCTGCTCCTCACTTGATAAATCTATAATAAAACAATGGAATGCTAACAGAAATTTTAAGTGTATGCTTTAAAGTAACTATTTACTTGAATGAACAATAGAAATAGAGCTTGAAGCTTTGTTTCTATGTGTTAGACAATATTTTGTAGGCTATTAAACCCTGAGTTTTGACTGATAGAACATGTATGGTTGGTAAACATATATAGGAAATATTATATAGTAAAAAAAGAGATACCTGTATTTATATTTTGTTTGTTTTTTGCTTTGAGTAAAATAAACCAACCCATTGGTAGACTGTACCCAGAGCAAGGAAAATTATCATTTTCCACATGTAGTTCTGAATAGGAAAGTGCATCATATGGATAGAATAGACTGACATAAGTTAACTTGTAATATGCCTGTTGTTCTCCCTGCTAATAGAATCTTCTGTCAAGTATTATTTTCAAAACCTGATTGAGCTGTTGAATATAAAATAATTTAGAAAACTTTTTAATGAATGTTTTTAATTTGTATATATTGCCTTTTTATTGGTTTATGAACTGCCATAGCATGTCAATGTAAGTTTATTTTTCACTTTCTTTTTGGGGAGTTTGTATATTTCATGAAAGGAGTGACAAAAAAATTGCCTTAGCATTACATTTTTACTGTATTATACTTCTACTCGGGCCATTTTAAACCATATTCATTATCACATTTACTTCCATTTCTATAGATTGCTTCTCAAAATGCAGAATTCAAAGTAGCACTAATGATAATGTTAATTAATACTTCATCATATACATGACATCGTTTCTCAGCCCCAAATTCCACTGTACATATATACTTAAATGCTGGCACACATACATATACAAACAAACATACATTTTACACACAAACACACACATTTGCACCTATAAAATAGCTTTTAGGTATGATTTTTCATACATAGCTTATCTACCTTTTGGCTTAACTGTAACACACTTTCCATCTTATATAAATTTCTTTTCATTAATGAGACATTGCCACTCTGTTTACCAAAAAAGGTAAGACTTTTGGTAAAATATAATGGTTTCAAATGAATTTAAGTAAAACTATTTTGGTGATGGTAAAGCTACTGTAATATCAAAGAAAGCACATTGATGCCACAAATAAATTGCTTTGGTTATCTCCACTGGAAATGCCTGCACTGTTACTTCTCTTCATTAGCGTGGCTAATCATGAGTTGACACAACAGAAATCGACTGAAGCATAGTTTTAATGAGGACATGCATCTTCTTGAATACAGCATAAAAATTCTTTGCTTACGATGACAAGGGAAGGGAGAGATGCATGGATGAAGCTGAAGTGGTAGCATGATAAGTATGTTAATGAATGGTTTGGATAGATATGCTGTAGCTTTAAAAAAATTTTTCTTCTTTTCACTTCACTGCCTTAACCCTACCTTGTTTTTGGATGACATGTCAATTTGAGATGTAAGTGATAAGTCACTGAAATTTTTAGCAGTAATTCCTGACAGTTGTTCAGAGACTCTACTTAAGCTGAAGTGCTATGTCTATAAGGATCACCTTTTATTCAAAAGGGTTTTTTGGTGGGGGGCGGTGTTCTGCAGGCTTGGTATCTAGGTGCCCTAAAGTGAAAGAGTTACAAGCAAAATGTGCTTTCTATATTTCCCTAACTTTGTTCTTTACACCATCTTGGAGTTTCTCCACTCATCTTCAATGGCAGTGAATTATAATCAATGGACTAATAATAAAGAGGTGAAATTTAAGTAGGTCCAGAGATTTCAGGACAAACCAGTTTCATGTTATTGATGTGTTTCACCTGCTTGTGCAGATTTCTGGGGCAAGAAGTGCAGCTGTGACCAAGATCAGCACCCCTCTGTCATTTCACAGCTGTTTCTCCGTGTGCTCACTTCCTAGGTCCGGAGTTCTCTGCGAAGGGCAGCCTGACTCCAACTGGCTCATTAGGTTGCACTTAATTTAACAAAAGTTCCTAAAGAAGTGGTGTGTGTTGGGGACCATTGCTTAATTCAAGGTGCACAAAATTAGGCCAGGAAAGATAGCTATGTTAATGGCTAACCTTGCGTCTAGATGAGCTAGTCTTGTGAGAATTGGAGGGGGTGAGAAAAAAAGACTTGGCTCTTTGAAGCGGTAGTCATATGCTTAGCCTTACAGGTATCTGTTGTTTCTGTATTTTCAGGATCGATTCTTAGAGCTTTATCTGATTTTCCTAATTTCTCATATCCATTTGCAAAATTTGCCAGATATACCCACAGTCACATCTTGACCTGCACCTTTGCAATGAGTCTCTGGCTACAAGGGAGAGGATGTTGAGATTTCTTCTGGAGCTTTCATTCAATGAACAGAGCTGCCAGGGGTGTAAACTTCTGGCGTCTCTGGGCCACGCTGGAAGAAGAGGAGTTGTCTTGGGCCACACATTAAATACACAAACAGTAATGAAAACTGATGAACAAAGAAAAAGGTTTTTAAGTAAATTTACGATTTTGTGTTGGGCCACATCCATAACCATCCTGGGCTGCACCCTATGGGCCTGTATTACGCCTGCAGTTATTTCTGAAATTGAAAAAGACTAGTATTTGAGAAAATGCACCCCGAGCCTGTCTTTTCCTTCCTAAAAAATGCATGACAATACTTCTTAAGGCACCAAATGAGTGGATTTCACAATGTGTATATTGCCTCTCTCCCTGATGCCTCTAATTTTCACTTGTTTACATGAGGAGTTTTTTTTTTTTTTTCCCGTGTATTTAGATGGTATTTTTGGCCGAAGCCGGAAACAATAGGTAGGTCTGATCCAGGCTCACAATAGAGGCATGGTAGTGCCACAGTGCTGCTTTGTTGAAGATGTTGGGGCCTTTTGGCATTTTTCTAGTGGAAATACTGGTGTTCCCAGAATTGAAATTCAGTGGTGACAACATGCGGAGATGACTATATGATTACAATATTTTCTAAAAATGGAAGCTCTGAAACATTATTTGATCTGAATAGTTATTTGATCAACTCAAAAGAATTGATTTAGGATTTTTGTACAGTTTTGAAATAATTGCATGTTAGGGTACTCAGAGCTGATAGCCATGTCAATTCTATTGTACATTTTATTTTACATCATCTATTTGGGAGTCTTGGCTTATAGAAACCCTCTGGAAAACCTGTGAAGACATTGAATTCAACCTAGAACCCAAAAGTGCTTGTTCCTTTACTGCGTGCCAGATTTAGTCCATAAGAACTACGTAGGGCTTCTGTGTGGGGAATGTATTTCATCTTATCTAATTCTGATTTATTTATACAAAGAGTATTTAATTTGTTTTACACCATAATTTATAAAGTATAGAAATAAAAAATATGAACATTTTGTTCTATGTCAAATACTGCTTTTTTCCTCCACAGGTAATAAAGATTGTATAAAGGTTTGTCTTTTTAATTTAAAAGATACAATTGAGATAAATAATACTTCACTTGGTTTATATCACAGTAACCTACATAGGTGTGCAAGAAGGCAAATTATATCTATTTCTTTTTAATGATCTTATATGTTACTAAATTGTGAATCTAATTTATAGAGCAAGTAGGTAAATCAGATATACTCAAGGTATTGAGATATTTAAAAAACAATATTCTTAGCTCAAACCTTGATAGTCTAGCATAGTAATAAGTACTGGGAAGGTTGAAAATCACTAGATTCATATAAGAAGCTGTATTTTTGGCAGGAATCCTCCACTGGCTTAAGGAGTGATCTTTAGTCCCGCCTGAACTTGTGAATACTGAGCACTCATTTAAAAATACAGTTGCCTAAGTTTGGTTCCTAAACATTTTATTATAATTTAAGTGGATCAGATTCTGAGCACATTGAGTGTGTGCGTATTTAATTAAAAATTGTAAATATACATAATATATAAAACATTTTACTATTTTAACTATTTTAAATATATTTACATTGCTATACAAACATCACCAACATTCTTCTCTAGAACTCTCATCTCTTCTCAAACTGAAACTCTGTACTGATTAAACAATAACTCCTTATTCCCCTCTCCTCCCAGCCCTTGGCAACCACCATTCATTCTCCTTTCTGTCTCTATGGATTGGACTGGCCTATATTTCTTACATAAGTGGAATCATAAAATATTTTTGACTAGCTTCTTTTACTTACCATCATGTGCTCAAGGTTTATCTGTGTTGTAAAATGTGTTAGAATTTCCTTCTTTTGGTAGGCTAAATAATACTTTAGTGTATATAGCCAAGGTCTGTCCAGAAAAATCCAGCTATTGTTAATGAGAATGGTTTGCGCAGCATTGATGAAACCTGGCAGTCAAGGAGAGTGGACTGGAATATGCATGTGTGAACAATGACGACCTCACTGCTTTAGTCAGTGGGGGTGGTTGATGCCCTTGAGTGAGCATGTGTACTGTGTGGCTGTGGCATTCAAAATGAGTGAGTAGAGCAAGGAATTTGCATCAAATTTTGCATTAAGCTTGGACATTCCTTCATGTAAACTATTCAGATAATTCAGAAGGCTCTCCAAAACAGTGCAATGAGTGCAGAGCAAATAAAAGGGTGATGCAAATATTTCAAAGATGGTCAAGGATCTGTTGAAAGTGATTCACGTTCTGGAAGGCCTGGAACAAGCAGAACACCTGAGAATGTTGAACATGCATGGGCTTCAATCAACAAAGGCTTCTGGCTTTTCCCAAAACTAAAATCATCTTTGGAAAAGAAAGAATTTCAGACTGTCAATGAGGTTCAGGAAAATACAACAGGGCAGCTGATGGCGATTGAGAGAACTGTGTGAGGTCCCAAGGTGCCTACTTTGAAGGGGACTGAGGTGTCATTATCATGCGCAGTGTTTCTTGTATCTTGTATCATCTTCAATAAAGGCCTATTTTTCATAGTGTGTGGCTGGATACTTTCTGGACAGGCCTCACTGTGTACTGCATTTTGTTGATCCATTCATCCACTGGTGAATAATTGGGTTGCTTCTGTGTTTTTTTATGGTGAAAATGAAGCTGTCAACATTGGTGTACAAATATCTGTTTGAATCTGTGCTTTCAATTATTTTTTAGCATACCAGATGTTAGAATTGCTGGATCACCTAACAATTCTTCTTAATTATTTGAGGAACAACCATATTATTCTCCTTAGTAGTTGCATCATTTTACATTCCCACCAGCAATGAAGAAGAGTTCCAATTTCTCGACAGCCTCACAAGCATTTGTTATTCTGTGCTTTTTAAAAAATAATATCCTGATGAGTGTAAATCTGTTTGAATTTTAATCTCAGCATTTTATTATTTTATGCAGATACAGCTGAGAATCACAAGGCACAAGCAACAGCTTAGCAAAATAATTCCTTTTAGTTACTCTGTTCTGGAGCACTGAGAAGATTTTTATTAAAACATCTACTCTTTTGAAGGCAAACAAAAGTGTCAGGGAATTTTTAAAACATACTCACCTTTTCAGATCCAGTGCCAGAAGGAGGTGAAAAAGGGGTTTGAGAATGGATTGTGGGAATCAAGAAAAGCCCCCCAAGATAAAGTCATTGTTTCCATCGAACAAGTACTGTCTATGTGTCCGGTATTATTTTTATTTATATATATGAGACAATTGTACTAACCTTAAAAAGTTAGATATATTCTGTGATTTACAAAGGAAACTAGAGCTGAGAGAGGTTGATAAAGGTAACAAAGCTAAAAAGGTTTGTAGCTAGGTTTGAAATCTTGCATTGTGGATTTCAAAGTCCATTTTCTCTTTTATTATGCAGTACTGCTTTAGATTCAGCTCAGCTATATGCATATTTTTGTCTGTTTCTCCACTCAGACATACATCTTTTTCATGAAAAGACATGGTGGGAATGACACAGGAATGTAAGTCACCAAAGGGCCGATCATTTGGTACACATTGGATTGTATTTAGAATTGCTCCAGTACTGAAGAAGGAGGGTTGGGAACCTGTATTCTAATTTTCAGAGAATAGGAATATAGAGTTTACACTCACATATAATTGTTACCTAAAAGTGTCAGGATTGTTGCATTGGGGTGTAATTCCACCCCTTGGGAATAATTTACAGCATATCTGTAAGATAAGAAACGGTTTCAAAGGTGTATGACAGCTTCTGTGTCCTTTCTTAGAAGTCACTTTTCTTATTTTATTTTTGACCGTTTATTCTATTACAGTTATCCCAATGTTTTTCCCTTTTATCCTCCTCCACTCAGCCCACCCCTCTGGATCACAGTTACCTCTTGCTTCCTCGTCCATGAGCCATGCATCCATGTTCTTTGACTAGTCCCTTTCTCCTTCACTCCACCATTTCCCTGCTCCCTCCTTCCCTCCTACAGCTGTCATTCTGTTGATGCTTCCATGTCTCTGGTTCTATTTTGTTTATTGGATTTCAGTTATAAGTGAGGTCACATGGTATTTGTCTTTCACCTACTGACTTATTTCACTTAGCACAATAGTCTCCAGTTCCATCCTTTTGCTGTACTAAAAAGTAGGACTGACTTCTTTCTGCTGTGTAGTATTCTACTGTGTAAACCTACTACAGGTTTTTAATCCACTCATTTACTGGTGGGCACTTGGAAAGTTTCCAACATTTAGCTATTGTGTGTAGTACTGCTATGAACATAGGGGTGCATGAGTTCTTTTGAATTGGTGTTTCAGGAAAATAGTGTATATTCCCAGCAGTGGAATCACTGGGTCATAAGGCAGTTCCATTTTTAGTTTTTTGAGGAAATTCCATACTGTTTTCCACAGTGGCTGCCCTAGTCTGCATTCCCACCAACAGGGTACTATTCGTTGAAATCTCCTGACTGGAACTCTCACCCCATCTCCTTATATGCAATGTAGAAAAGAAGTACGAGTGTCTTTAGACCATTAGCAGTGAAGTTTAGAAGTAGCTATGCGTACTCACTAATAAAATCAAGGAATTGTTTTTAAGGATGTTTATTTATTTACTTTTAGAGAGAGGGAAAGGGAGAAAGAAAGAGAGGGAGAGAAACATCAAGGTGTGGTTGCCTCTCGCACACCACCTGCTCCAGGGACCCAGGCCACAACCCAGGCATTTACCCTAACTGGGAATCGAACTGGCAACTCTTTGTTTCACAAGCTGGCACTCAATCCACTGAGCCACAGCAACCAGGGCAAAAATGAAAGAACTTTTACCTCTTTAGTGTCTTTGATGTCCAGCCTCGAATTAGACTTTCTACTTGGAAATGCCATTCCATTCCCTCATAGCACTTATTATTTGAAAACTGACTCTTAAACTACAATTTCTTTCATTCTCTTCAATTTTTAGCCTATATACTTGATCGAGAGAGTACCTTCATCTTTCTGCATGAAAGTTATTTGAGAAGCTTTTCATTATTTTTAAAATCAATGATCATTTTTTATTAGAATCCTCTGCTGCTCATCACAGAGGCTGGAATGCTACGATCATAGTGTCTTCTAGCTCTAACATTTCACAATCTTTGCATTTTGCTGGATTGCTAATTTGCTTTTTAGTCCCTGGTTTTATTTTATTTTCTTTCTTCTCAGCCTGTTTCTTGAGAGTTCTGCTCAGGACCTCTTCTTCTGTGCTTTAGCATTTCTCGAGAGAGTTGAAATAAATGATTGACAGGCAGGATAGTTGGATGGGCATTTACTTGATTGTGCCATGTGGTCAGCAGTTTGAATCAGAGCTTTGGCAATACAGACCAAATTACCTTATGCAAGCAGTTTAACCGTAGTGAAGTTGTTTTCCCTTTGATAAAATATGAATAAAATTTTAATTTGCAGGATTGTGAAACTTAATGTTTGTAAGACTTATACACATAAAAATATGTAAAATGTTCAGTATTTTTCCTTCTTTTTCTTTCATATTGCCTCTAGAAAAAAACCACAATTTTAAGTAAACTTTTACTACTTTTATTTATAAAAACTTTTTTTTGTTCTGGCATAATATAATTTTTCCATTTTATCCAATATTTTAATAGCTAGAGTGATCATGGAAATTATTGGCCTCCATATTCTGGCACAATAATTATTTTGAGAGTTTATATGCAAATTATCTTCCTTGACAAATTTAGAGAAATATATAATGTTCAAGATGTTGGATACAACAACCTGTTACTTTATTATACTAAGCAGGATATGTTACAATTTTATTATTAACACAATGAAATACATTAGACTACTAGGTAGCACAGAATGGTGTGCTTAAAAAAAAAAACAACGAAACAGTCTTGGAGTTAAGCCAGGCTTTATTTTCTAGCTTTTCCAACTGTTAATCTGAAATTCAAGTTTTCTATAATTTGAAAATAGACTTTAAAAAAAATAATATCAGGACTCTCTCTTCCTTTTATAATTAAATTTCTTTTTTTAACTTGAAATAATTTGATAGGAAATTTATCTTTTTGTGTGTGGTGATGATGTTAAAAAGATCAGTGTTTCACCTATAATTGTGGGAGGAACTCCATCCCACAGAGCTCTCCTGGACACCTCGAATGAGAAATAAATCGTCCCAGACACAATCTTGTTGTTCCTCCGGGAAAAGGGGTGGCAATTCCCTCTAGTGGGGAATGCCCCTAGCCCTTCTCCCAAATGGCTTTTACTGGGAATGGTATGTGTAGGTGTATACATGCATAGCTCATCAATCAATGTCAAAAGGCTATATTCATACAAAACTGGTATTATTTATAGATAACAATGGAAAGAACACAGAGATTTGTCATAGGTCAAGGTCTGTGAGACATGCTGTCACCGTGTTTCATAAGATAAGGAGTTTGCTCCTTATGCCTTGAACTTAAACATCTGGTTTATATTGACAGGGCTATAGGCAGAGCAGGCCGCAAAGGATAAAATATAGATTTCAGGCCTGATTCCCACAGGAACCCTCAGTGTTAGAGTGGGGTCATGCCTGCTCCCTGCATTACCTGGTTTTCCAGGGAGACTTACTAGCCCCTTTCAGAGCCTGCTCTCTCGGGGTTACAGTCTCTGAAACGACACAGAGTGCTCCCCAACATATAATGCCTTGGAATGTATTTCTGTTACTTTTTAAATGAAATGGGAAAGCTTGGGCATATCGATAGTCCTTTAAACAAGTTTTAGTAAGGTTTTTTTTTTCTAAGTAGATTTCTTGTTTTTATTTTAAGTTAACAACAAAATTGAGTTGAAGTTATGGAGAATTTCTGTAAATGCCTTCCCCGCCACATGCATAGTCTCTCCCATTATCAACACCCCCCACCAGAATGGTGCATTTGTTATAGTTGATGAACCTGCAATGACACATCGTAATCACCCAAAGTCCACAGTTGACACTGTGGTACATTCTTAGTGCTGTACCTTCAACAGGTTCCAATAAATGTATAATGAAACCTCTCCATCGTTACAGTTTTATACACAGTATATTTACTGCCCTAAAAATCCTCTGTGCTCTGCCTCTTCTCCCCTCCCTTCCCTTCCTGTTACCCCTGGCGACCACTGGTATTTTTATTGTGTCCACTATTGCCTTTTTCTGAGCATTATACAGTTGGACTCATATAGTGAATAGCCTTTTCAGATTGGCTGTTTTCACTTAACAATATGAGTTTAAGGCTCTTCCTATCTTTTCCTGACTTGATAACTCATTCCTTTTAGTTCTGAATCATATTCCATTATCTGGATGTAGCATGGTTTATCCAGTTCTACTGAAGAACATTTTGGTTGCTCCCAAGTTTTGGCGATTCTGTGTAAGCTGCTATAAACATCCCTGTGCAGGTGTTTGTGTGGGCCTACATTTTCAGCTTTTTTCGGGTAAATACCCAGTAGTATGATTGCTGGATCATACGGGAAGAGTGTGTTTAATTTTGCAAGGGAACACCCGATAGCCTTTCTTTTTTCCTGCAGTCTATCGTAAAGTGGCTATACCATTTTGCATTCCCACCTGTAATTAATGAGAATTCCTATTTTTCTACATCCTTACACCACGTATTTGCATAACTTATTTTTCCCTTAGATGTTTCAACCTATAACCCTTATAAAACATCTGTAAATAAACTTGGTCAATTAGTCTTTTTATTTTTTCTCTAGAAAGTCTGTGCACATGTTTAGAATCACTTGATTATTTTTGATTATGTAATTCATTTTTCAATCTTAAGAAATTATAATTTTACTTTATGGAGGGTGGTTTAAGTATAGAAAAGAGGAATGTAGACATACTGGCCAATCTGTTTTTTTTTCAATAAGGCCACTCAGGAAACTTACCTGTGGAATATTTTATGTACAAATGCGGAGCCTGTACCCCAGTGCATGGACTTGCTACTTTTCACAGACCCTCCAACATAAATGCTTCTGACCCAGACCCGCTCCTGGCCAAAGTTAAAAAAAAATTGTTACCTAACTCCTTATTCTATTTAATGTTTTGTTCTTTTAATTCAGTGTTCTATAAGCAGCAGTGACATTGTATTATCTATTATTTTGGGATATTGATTAATATATTTGACATATCTAATTAAAGGACTGAATGAAAGTCTAATAAACAGAAGAATAGACTTTGGAGTTTGATTTTGTCTCAACCAAACGCAAGCAGATGAACTTGTCTGTTTTATGCAGTGTTTACTAAGGAAATTATGTTTAAATACTTTTAAATTATAACTTAAATTTATGCTTTATTGACAGTTTTTTGGCTTGTTGAGCATTTTCCAAGAAACATTTTCACGTGAATTCTTTCATTTGACCGTTACACACACAAAAGTCAAAATTTGTAAGTGGAGTAAGAGTGTTGCTAATTCTAACACATGGGAATAATTTGTATTTTAATTTGCTCAGATGACAGAAATACTAATAAATGCAATTGAGATTAGAATTCAGATATTCTAGATACTAGTCCTACTGTCTTCCAAGTTACTGTGTAGCCTCTGTTAATTTATCAGTGATTTTATAAAAAGGGTTGGATAGCAAAATAACCTGTTTATTATGCTTATCTTGTTAGAGAATAATTTTCATGAGTTTAAAAAATTGATAATAACAGTTGTCAGTTGTTGCACATCTACTACCAACCACGAACATTTAGTTGTTATTTCACTCAATTATCACATTAACTTCTATCTTTATTGCTTTTACTTTGCTCCCATGTTTTTTTTTAAATGTTATTGTTTTCATTACAAAGAGAAGGAAAACTGATATTTAATGAGAGGAAATAACTTCCCCCTGACCCTACAGCTATTTGTAATAAGAGTCTGAGTTCACATCTGTCTCACTTGATTTTAAAATCCAAGGCTTCTCCACATACACACCTCCTCTGCATCACGACCCCAGCCAGCATTTATGCCAGGGGCCTTGGCTGTATTCTTGGTCATTCAGTGCAATTTCAAGTTAGATCTCTTGAGGAAGCTGCAATTGACATTAGAGAAAGGACTGGATTTTTCTCACTCATGCTAACTTTGTACAGATCATTTAATCAAACTGTATGGGTTTCTAATTTCCAATCTCTAAAATCCGGAGGTGGCAAAGGATGACTTCTAAGTTTTAGCCTTTACATTTTATTTTTCCAGTGTTCTGTAAGTCCTGTGAATGGCATGTTAAGGATTAAATCTTTGAATATGTATGTTGATGTTATAGTACTTAATTCTGCCAATAATTTTCATTCATACTAGTTTCTAAAAAAGCAGTAATTTGTCACTGAAAGGATGAATTTAATTTTCAAGATAAATTTTCATAAGTAATATTTTAGAATAATATTTGGGGAAATCTTTGCTACAAACTTTCTCAAGTTTATTTTAAAATACTTTATAATCATACATATTGCTGGCTAAATATTATTTAATAATATTATGTCTGTAATAGTTAGCAGTTTTCACCTACATTCTAGTTTGAAGTTAACAAAGTTTTTATATGATTAAAAGAATGGGACTTGCTGTCCCTAACTTCACAGTGACTTAATAATTAAGGGACTTGCCCAAAGTTAAATTAAATAATTATAATGCAAACCATTTATATTAAATTGCACATCTAGAACTAGAACTCATGTCATTAATCACGTAGTCTTGTGCTTCCCTACAATACTGTGCTCCAAAATTATCACCTATAATTTTAGTCATCATTGTAAAAATGAGCTAATTACTGCTGTGCTGCAGTGGGGTTGGTTATATTTGCAGCTAAGGCCGGAACATTTAGAAATTAAAATAAATTTTAAAGCAAGATAGGAGACAACATGTTTAAAATTTCATAGTGACCTTTATTATAAGATAGGAGGCAGCATAATTTTAGAAAAATGTTGTGGGCTTGAAAATCAGTACTGGGTTTTAGTCTGAGTTGAACTAATGATTAGCTCTGCAAATGTGGAAAAGCTAATTAACCAAAATCCAAGGGTAATGTTTGCAGATTAACATTTAACTTTAGGCCTAAAGGATTCCAAGAGGTTGTTAATAAAGTGGTAGAAGAAGAAAATAGGTTGGAAAACCTATAAGCTGTCATTTAGGCTCAATTGTATCTTAATTGTTTATTCAATGTGTGCTGTATATGAGATCTGTCCAGAAGGTATCTAGCCATGTCATATGAAAGATAGAGACATTTACTGAAGAAGATACAAGATGCAAGAAACATTGTACATAGGACTGTGCACCTCAGTCCCCTTCAAAGCAGGTACCTTGGGACTTCACACAATTCTCCCAATTGCCATCAGCTAACCCGCCATATTTTCTGGAATCTCACTCATGGTCTGAAATCTTTTCAGACCCTTTCAAAGGTGATTTTAGCTTTGGGAAAAACCAGAAGTTTCAGGGTGCCAAATCTGGGTTGTAGTGGGGCTGAGTTACCTGGGTGATTTGATGTTTTGCCAAAATACTCTGCACAAGACATGATGCATGAGCAGAAATGTTGTTGTGATGAAGCTGCCACTCACCAGTTGCCCATAGCTGCGACCTTCTGAATCATCCGAATAGTTTCCATGGAGGAATGTTCAAGTTTAATACAAAATCTGATGCAGATTCATTATTCTACTCAGTCATTTTGAATGCTACGGCCACACAGTACATATGCTCACTCAGGGTCCTCTAATGTACCTACCCACTGATTAGTCCAGTGAAGTCATCATTGTGCACATATGTGCATCCCAGTCCACTCTCCTTGGCTGACTGGCTACATCAATGTTCAGTAAACCTTTCTCAGTTGTATTAACAATGGCTGGACTGTTTCTGTATATATAGAACTGTATATATATTTGGACTGTATATATAGGCCTCATATATACTATTCACATACTTTAAAAATGTTTTCTCAACATTTAAAATAAGTATAACATCTTTCATTCTAAAATGTTAACACTCCCTATCAAAAAGGGAACTAATGAACACAACATAATTTCCATTTAACAGATTCAAAACTAAGCTTATATTATCCTGTGTAACTTCTGAGCATATTTTTTAGTAATGGAGGCAGGAACTTCTGCATAAATTTTTATCCCTTGCTCATTTTAAATTGAAAATATTAGGAAGAAAATAATACACACATATATAAAATAACACATATTTTATATATTATGTATTATTTCTAAAAATAAACTTTGTGTTAATGAGCCTCTATTAGATCTTAAATCTTTTATAAAGTAAGGGTCATGTTGTTTGTTGAATTGTGGCCTCCCAAAAGGAAGGCAAAGTCCTAACCCCCAGTGCTCTGTATGTGACCCTATTTGAAATCGGGTCTTTGTAAATATAATCAAGTTAAGATGAGGTCATACTGGTTGAGAGTGAGCCCTAATCCAATGTGGCTGGTGTACTTCTAAGAAGACAGGGAAGGAAACCAACACTACCGATTGCCTTCAAGCCTCCAGAGCTGTGAGAGAATAAATTTCTACTTTTATAAGCCACCTGGTTGTAAGACTTCGTTATGGCAGCCCTAGGAAGAAGGTACTGTCAGTCATATTAAAATAATGTTTAAATAATTCTTAAGATTACTACATATACTCCCTTGCATAAGCATAAGTGTTGATATACAAACTGACTAATATCTTCCTTTGAAATAGATATTAAAATAGTGTATGTTAATTATAACCTTTAATGCATGAATTCTTTATTTTATAATGTTTTATTTAAGGAGTGTATGTGTGTTGGATAAATGTTCCCACTCAAGCAACATCTGTTTTTCTGGCTTCAGCATCCTGATGTTCCATTGGAAGAATATGCGTCACTCTTACCTTTGGACCATAAAGTCCCCATAGGTTGACCTCACTCCCAAACCAGGGAGTGGGTAAGTGACCCAGAACTGACCAGGTAGAGGCTTCCTGCTCCCTGCTCTCAGCAACTAGGTTAGAATGAGAGCATAACCCAGACCAGGCCATTTCAGTTCTGGGATGTGCAGCACAATTAGAGGACAAGGAAAGCAGATTTTTGCTGGTGTACCTATATAATATTAAGGAACTTGAGAGATAACCAGAGCCACCTCCATAAGAATGCTGAATGTTGGAGTTCAGTGTCACAAGACGAAGCAAGGAGAACCTCATCCTGAGCGTACACTTTGGGCCTTGTGTCCAACCTCATCTCAAGTGAGCTGTGTTCGTAGTTTTCTCTAACTTTTTTTCGTTTGGTTAAGCCAGTTTTAATCAATTTCTCTTATATCCAATGGAAAGTACCTCGCTGTATAGAAGTTGCACTGTAGAAAAGTCTAACGTGTGAGCTGGCTGAGCTGAGGGAGAGGCCGGGCCATGGGGGACACTCAGTTCCTGTACCGGAAGGTGTCACTCCATTTTTCATTATAGCAATGCTGTCCATGACTGGTCTGTGTCCTGTTGTCTCTCTGGGGCTTTATAATTTGTGCCTGGTGAAAACAGTCCTTTTGGGGCCCTGCTAAATAATTGTCTTTTTCTGAAGTTTCCATGTGTTAATAACACATAACTGCATTTTCTGTGAAGGATTTCTTCTTGTTTGGGCAGCCAGTATATTGTCATTGTGTCAGCAGGTGAAAAGCAAATACAAAAGTTTTCTTTTTTTAAAAAAAAAAGGACCTGAAAAGTCTTTGACCTTATAAACTAAAAATTCACTTTATGAAATTGGATTTGGAGAGACATTCAGGAAAATATTTAGTTTAACTAAGTTATGTCAAATTAAACAGTTGGTATGAACCAGGTTTCCTTCAAAGGTCAAAGCCACTTCCTCTTATTAGGTTAGTTGTTCTAGGCGACACATTAATCTACAGCAGCTTCTTCGTTTCCCTTCCACTCGGCCCCCGCAGTGGAGAGTTAGAGTGTTTCTGGGCTCTTTTGCTGGAGAAGGTTGCGTATGGAATCTGAACTCTGAATGCAGTGGACTAATCCCGGCAGCCATGTTGAAGATGCTTTGGGATATTGCAAAAAAAAAAAAAAACCTTGAATGTTGGGGAGTGTTACTGTAAAATCTTTGATCTGGATAATTTAAATGAACCACAAGCACATTTCCTTACTTGCTCCCCTACTTTAAGGATGGCATTGGGTTCCCTCAGTGAAAAAGAGCTGTGCAGACACAGTCTCAAATTCCCAGCTCAACGATCTCTTCTCTAAGTAATACATAATTTATAAACCTCGGTTTTCAGCCTATGTTCCCACTTGATAATGGTCAAGCTTTTTCAGGCAGTCAGAAGAAAATAAGGACCCAGATCCCAAAACCTTACCCAGAGAGAAACAACTATTCAACGTACTCCCTGAGACTAAAGTTATGAAACCCTGCACTGTGGATCTCTAGATGTGCTCTGGTTATTGTCACAACAGGAGAAGGGCCACCCACCCCTATGATCTAGCTATTTAAAAATAATGTCAAACTGTAAAAATCTAGAAAATCATAAATTTCATTAGAATACAGAGTAATATAAACAGCATGTGACTTTATATGTTCCCATACCCATAGTTGTATTTTTTCAGTGCAGTGGATTCCACTCGGCAGAGAAGGATAAAAAGCAAATAAAATGTAGATCCTTCTATTTAAGTAGATTTATATGTCAGAGGACAACCTGCTTTGAACCCACTTTACCACAAGTCTTTTATTTCAGAGACCTCTGAATTAAAGTCTAAAAGCATCCCCAATCACTCTGTCAGCAAGAATATTTTAAAGTGGTTTTTGTTTTGTTCTGTTTTGTTTTTCTTAGCACTTGGCTTACAGTAGGACTGAAAGGTGTTTCTAGTTGAAGCTGTCACTCTGAATAAGGCTGCAGTATGGATTTAAATAAAGAAATGAGGTCAAGGAAGACAAATGACATACATTCAGGAGAAGAAACTCTGAAACTTTGGCTGTTTTCTGCTTAATTTAGAAAAGGGGAGAAAAGTGGGCAAAGGCAACTGTGAAGCCAGACGATGAGTCCAATATATATCCAGGGAAATACATTTTAACATATCATAATGTACACTAACCAGAACTCAAATAGTTGAGGCAATTTCTGAGTCTTATTAGGAATGTGATCTTCTATCATTGGAAAACTGTATCAGTAGGAAGACTGTGATTATTTTTTTTACAAGATAAATGATCTTTCATAAAAATTTAAAATGTGAAGGTTAAAAACAGGATTATCTCATTGACAGCTGCATTCAGCAAAAGCTCAATATAATCTTTAATGATATTATTTAAGCTTTGAAAAACAATTTAATTCCAGTCTAGCCTCTGCGGGATGGGGGAAGTGGCAGTTATTCATGTAGATGGCTTGGAACAGTGTTGCCTGCATAGAATAATGGGGTTGCAGAAATAAGAAAAAAAAGTGATATTTGCAGAACTCCTGATAGTAGCCACATTAGAGAGTAGAATTTAGCTGGCCACTGTAGTAATGTTAAAACACAGGACATCTAACCTTTGGGGATGAAAATGAAGATCTGGCTAAACCAGAGCATGTCTAATTCTAAAGGCGGAAACCTAGGAGAAGTCAATGGTAAGGATTCTGCAGGGAGGAAAGATGGAGAAACAATGACCAGAATTAAAGAAATTACACACTAGATTTCAGGCTCAGAGGGCAGCCTGATATGACATGAGAGACACAATCAGAGGTGGACTTGCCCGAGGAGTTGAACATGATTATTCCACCTGAGAGTGTTTAACCGGAGTTCTTCAATTTCCTTTTGCCTCAGGAAAGGAAGTATGTCCTATAGGGACCTCTGCCGAGCAAGCAGGTGAGGTTTCTATTTCATACCCAAGAAGATATATATGTTTTGCATCATCTCGTACATTATTTCATCTGCTTATCATGACTTATTTTGGCCCTGCCTTCAAACACAGCCCTTCAGTTTAAATATCGATTACACTTAGGGTTCGTGATAACCACACAAAAATAGTAGAAGTCATAAAGCATAAACAAGAAAGCAAAAATATAATGAATAATACGTCTGGTCTTCGAGGTATTCAGTTTGTAGAAGAAATGGCATTTTTTTTGTCCTTTTGACCTTTTACCCCAAGACTTTAACCCTGTTTGTGTTTTCTTTCTGTTTGGAAATGACCTAAGTATTAGAGACGACAGAGTCAGCTCTTCCTTATTTACTAATCACTAGTCAAGTGTATTTTGATTTTAACTTACACTGAATGGTTCCTATAAAGTTTTAAACTAATTTATGGAAACAGAATAGTTTATCAATGGATAAATGTTAATTTGGGAACTAGTACATTACTCAATATATACTTAAGTACAAATATGTTCGTTGACAAAATAATTGCTTAATATATGAAGAGCCTCAATATTTAAAAATTCTATGTGGAGATAAATTACCATTTTTATTCAAGTACTGTGACCATTTTTTCCCCTCTGAAAATGACATAATTGTTGATTAGTTTAAAATATGTATGCCCTTGAAAATAAATTTAGTATTGCTCTTTTTCCCCTCTCCTGAGGCTATTTCCATTGATTTAAGAGAGGGAGGGAGGAACAGAGGCGAGGGAGACAGACAGACAGACATCAATGTGAGAGAGAAACATTGATCAATCGATCAATCTGTTGTCTCCTGCCAGGCCTAGTATTGCTTTCTATGCAGATAGGTTAAACTTTAGTAATTTTTTTTCTAGCTAGAGAATTGTTAGTTTAAGTTAAACTGACATTCTCACCGGATACAGATCTCAAAGGACATATTTGATCTTTATTGTCTTGACAGACGTATTTGATCAGATGTTTGCTATTGACAGTGCACATTCCAGAGCTATAGTTTTAATTAATGAGCATGGCTTAAGTCTTGCTGCGCTGACAAAAACTGAACCATCACCATGCTGCCAAGTTGGGTTCCATATTGCAGCCCTGTTTTCAATTGGGTGTTAAATTGCCATCAAGCTGTAGTTTCAACCCATATCTCTGTCTTTTCATCAGACAGAAGACATTCAGTGTCGCCTACTGAGCAACACAGCGATGGCCTTTTTATTTAAATCAGTTTTGTCTTTTCCATGCCTAGTTTCTTTATTTTCAGCAGTTTATTTACTTTGTGTGTGTATGTGTGTGCTTCTTTTGATAAAGGTTGGTACTTGGATTTTAAATGTTCATTTTATTATCTTGTTCAAGAATGAATTTTTGGACATGAGAAGTTAGTAACTATTATTTTGTATACATGTAATACATTATGATGACCCCTTTTCCTAGGCTGGTCACACTTCAATAGATTTCCAGAAATCAAGAGAATTTGGAGGGTTTTGAGAATCTAGAAATCTTTTAGTTCTGATATTCAGATTCTTTCTGAAAGTTAATTCTTGTAATAAGACAATTGAGAAAGAAGATAGTGGCCACTTCTATCACTCTTTATTTTCTTATATTACAGGCAATTTCTGCTGGCTAGAAGGGAATCCGAAGTACAGTAGTATATAATATACTTAATAATTTATTATTTAGTAAGTCACTTTTATTGAGATAAAACAGCTGATGAATTTCAAATGCAATTATTGGAAGAAAACAAAAATTTTGATTGCAATTTTAAGAGAGGATAGTCTTCATCTAGTAAATATAAATGAGAATTAAAAGAGTTTAAGTTCATATACATATTTTTGTAAGGGCAAAGGCAAGCCAGGAGGGTTTCTTTAGCATCCTAGGTAATGCTGTCCTGTGGTTTTGAGATCATTCGGAGACTCAGTGAGGATGGGGCCTGATGCCCTACCTGTCAGGTATTTACTGACCCAGCATAATTCTTTCAGTTATAAAGGGTTAGTTTCTGTCTACTCAATTTCACTTTCATTCTCCTCTGTGGAAAGAAGCAGTAATTCTTCCCCGAAGGACTAGTGTGAAGATTCAATAATATGTATGAAACTTTGAGAAGTATACTTAGTCCATATTAATAAAAAGAACAATAATAACTGATAACATTATTAGATAAATATGGATCCTTGATTTACATTTTAAAGAAAAACATGCTTTTTTTGTTTTCTCAAACATGATGTTAACTTGAACATTTATTTAACATATACACCTTTAAAAATGCACAAATTTAAATTACATTAGCACTAGGTTCTTAGTACTAGGTTCTTTTCAGTTTTAAGAAGTCATATTTCAATATTTGACAGTCTTGATTTCCTACTACTATGTTAGTAGTAATGTTTATTATGATGATGATTTCATGATACCGTGATTTGACTAATAGATCCTGCCAGTGGCTGTGAACTAGATTAAACCACAGTGGTGATAATGGGCAACCCCACTGAGCATCTCTGCTAAGTATGAACAATTAAGAAATAAAACCATTAGTTGTAACCGAAGAATTCATGTGTCTATGTAGTAATTTTTTACAGAAAACTAAAGAGGATGAATCCAAGTCAACCCAAAATAATAAAATAATTAGTTCTCATCGCCTCATTAGCATTTTAAGAGATAATGACTATTGAATGCTTTAGTGTGTTTCCCAGAAGCTAATTAGAAATGTAACTTATACTTTTTAGTCTTGGATACAGAACAAGTATTTATCAAAATGTCAATTTGAGCTCTTCTATTTTTTTGTTTTGCCTTTTTCTGTGATAATTATTAGAAGTGAAATGAAATAAATCTTTATCTCTAAGTAGAATACAATATGTCTTTCTTTATAAATAAAGAAAGCTACATTGGATATAAGCACACATGTGTGTTCATATGGTAAGCTCTCAGCAACCAGTTAGCAGGCCTGGCTGTGCATACGGTATCCGCTTAGGCAGTGCTGGCTTATTGACTGGGCGATAAAAAGTACTTTGTATGATCTTAGGAACTGCACAAATCCATGCATTATGTTGCTGATGGAAAAGCTAAGGTTCGATAGCATTGTAACGTGTGAAGCCGCTTAGCGCCTAGCCCTGTGTGCATCCTCTGCACAGCGGGGCAGTCTCTGCGCTTCATTCCTGGTCTCCTGTTTCCTTTTCCCAGTGATGGCCAGACTGCTGTGCCAGACACTGCTGCCACCTCCGTTTTTGCCTCTAAAACGCCAACTGATAATTGAACATTTATATTTAAGTAGTTAAATCATATGTAAATGCTAGAGGGACTCTAAAGAAAGTAAGAACTAGCATCACCAACGCTATGTGTGGTCCAGATTTCAAATCCTAAGGCACTAGATCAAACTGTCATAAAATAGGTCAAATATTCACTTGTTGACTAAGGTATTATTAGGATTGAACCACATTGACATGACAAGGAACAGATGCACAAAGAGAATAAAACTGCCGCAGCAAGGACAGGGAGTGATTGCTGGCAGGTAAACAAAACCCGTATTTGGTTTTTTCCTCCCTTCTCCATTCCGAAGTAATAATACTCTACCTCAGGCCCAATCTCCTTTTCTCTAGTTTTTCTTTGCTCATCCCATAATCCACAGGAGTTGAGCAACATCTTCAGACTAAAGTTTCACTTCTATGAATTACATTTCTCTTACTTTTATTAGTCACACTTTCTCTCAACAGTATGTGGCTTTTGTGGTGAGCCAATCATCACTGATGCCACTAATATTATCATGTGTTCCTAAATACTTCAATGACAGAAGCTGTGACCTTTTATTGTTAGAGAATAAAATCTTTTAGTAATATTTGTTTTTGCTGAAGATGATTAGTAATATAGTAGATTTATTCTCTTTGTCCTTATCAAATGTGAATATCCCTTAATTAAAGTACCTCATCATGTAATAAAATAATTTACAGTATTTACATTATAACAAACACATTTAATTTATTCATCATATCTTTTTTATACCTCTAATGGAGGTAGAACCCTTTGACAGAGTAGACTCAATAAATATGAAAATATTATTAGGCCAGATCTTATTAATTGAATGCTATTAATCTTAATATAAATATATGTGATTTTATTTTAATATTAAGGCAGAGATTAAACAAATTAACTCCTGGTGAAGTTTACTTCTCAAACTTAATTTGTTAATTATGCTTCAAAGATACGTTGTCATAAATAACATATAAAGAAAAGAAATGATCTTATTCAACACAAGACAAACACCTCGTGGGCGATAATGGAGCAATAAGCCTGGCTGAAACTGTAGGACACTGGACTTCAGGTCTGACATTCTGCAGAGGTGCACAGCATTTCTACTTATTGGGGTAATGGACTCAAACTGTCCTTGCACAGATCTTCATAAGAAGTAGGATTACTATTTTAAAAACAAGGGCTGAGAGGAAGGTTTCCCCCTGCAAGTCACAGGGCTGAGGAAAGAATTTAGTTAACATTTTCTGTGCGTAGTCCTTATGCCTGTAACCATGGCCATTTGTACACGGGATTCTTCAACAATGTGAGTGGGAAGGATGGCAAAACAATCCCGGAGAACTGGAGAATGAGCTGACTGACGTCTCAGGATGGAGAGCTTCCTCTGGGTGGCGTTTATGTGGAACACAGCTATCTACTTACCCTGCGTCTATTCCTGGAGAACTGTCCTCCTGTCTCTCCCACTGACCTCTTGTCCCCATTCATTCAGTCTTGTCCTTTCCATTCCCATGACCAGAGAGCCAGCATACTAGCCATGGCCCATGATTCAGTAACTCAGTCATCTCTCCTCCCTCATAAAGTAGATGATATGATGCACATTTCCCCGCACTCTGCATATTGTAATTAACCTGTATCACTGTATTTCAGGGTAATCATGAACAGGACCGTAACACAGTGGAATTCATTTCTGACCTATCCATAAACATGGGCCATACATTTGAGCTTATTCTTTATCACCACCTGAGACTGTATCAGAGGGTTGAAGGAAACTTGGCATAGCAATAAGACTGAGTACCATGGGTATCTGAGTCATCCACTCAGGTTATTCGTGATATAAGACATAGTTGGGTATGCTTTTATATATATAATTTGTATTTAATTATGGAAGGTTGCTACATATTAGATAGCACCCATTTATAATGGGCCGATTGGGCTACCTACTTACTTGATTACCCCTGGTCAGGCCTTGGAAATAAGCTAGAGATTATTTTTCAGGTTAGTAATATTTGACAACAAAAAATCCTAGCTTTCTGAACTATAATTCTCCTATTTGGCCTTATACTATAAGGCTTAAGTAGCCAGAGTGCTTGCATCTGAACCTAGACCGGTATAGTTCCTTCCTTTCCAGCAGGCTCTACCTAGACAAGCAGCTTTATGGCTTGTTAATGAATGCACAGGAGCAATACCTGATATGGGAATATTACACTGTGCTTGAAACTAATGGAACTCTCATCAACTTTACTAATGTGACAAGTCTCAGAACCTTTGCAATGTTTATCTCTGTTCTCTGTCAAGCAGGTGAATAACACAGAGATAATGCTGTAGTACTTCAGGTATTATTTTTATTATATATATTAAAACTTCAGTAGATGATGAGTGGGGTCCAAAAAAGTTAAGCAGTTAAAATGCCCATTTTGCATTGTGATGAGATTGAGAAACACTCTGGGCATGCCTGTGTCTTGTTCCTCTGGAGCTCCATGGGTTCTTTTGTGCAGTCCAAAATTAACCTTCATTTGGGTTGCTGTTTGCTGCCACCTGGTGGTGGCTGTTTGACCTATCTCTGTAGAGTTATGGCGTCATTTTGTGTCTTGCGGCTTGCCGTTTCTAGGACAGTGGGCGTAATTCTGTGTATCTGCCAGCTAGTAGGTGCCAATTTTTCCATCCTGATCTGAAGGAATCGAGCTGGGAGAGTAGTGGGGATGTGGGAACTATCCTGCTTCCTCTCATTTCCCTGCTTAGGCCTCCTTGTCTAAGTTGCAGTCCCTGGGTAAGGACTTTGGGTCCCCACTTAGGAGAACTTGACTGGGAAGTAAGATGATGCTGCCTGTCACTGTTCATAGCTACATCAGAAGACTGATGGCTGGCGAGCTTGCAAACTCAAATCTTGGTTGGCACTGTGCATTCCAGGCCTTCCTTTTGCAAATGAGCTCCCAACTCACTCTATGTACCTACCTGGCAGCCTCAGTCCACCAGTATGCTGGATGAGTCCTGCTTGCTGGCTGGGTGGGAGGAGTGGATGCCACTGACTGTGGACCAGTGTTGGCCCTGGCAACCAGACTTCTTAGCCACCTAGTGGACTACAACCTTCTTTAATGAGATCTGAGCCCCCAAACTGAGGAGGAAGCAGACTTCCTATATCATCACTAGAGTATTCTTCAGTGCTCTCTTTACCCCTTTAAAGCTACTCCTCTGCTATCATTAGTAATTCCTTATTTAATCCTTCCCTTTCACTTACTGTGTCTTTGTCTCCTAATTGGACCTGGATAAGAGTGATTGTACCATTTCACACTCTCACCAGGCATGTGTTAGGGTTGATGGATCTAAATTCTTGCCAATGATTGTTTTGCTCAGTTTTTTAAAATGTAACATTTCTTCTAGTGGTAAAAAATATGCACTTTTAATTTTATGCCAGTTTGAACAGATGCTATTAGGAGAATATCTTCTGCTTCACAGCTCAGATTGAATTAAATGGTCATAATACATATATTGTTTTATATTGCTACACATTGCGTGTGTGTGTGCCCTATCTAATGGCAGCAGTGTCTGGCCTGTCTTTTGGAGGCCTCACGTCGATGCTTGTCTTCATCCTTTAAAGATTAGCTTCTTTGTCCTTTTAGAGAGAGTCATGTGGAAATTATTACTTTTACTACTAAATGGGCAACATTTTAAAAAAGAGCTTATTGAGGGCTATGGAGAGTTTAGTTAGTTGATTTTTTTTTTTTTTTGCATGGGCATAGTTCCATGTCCTAAGAAAAAGCCGAGGAAGGCAGAGTGTCACTTGCAGTGGACCAGAGGGCCTCCCGTGTGGGGGTTGCGGGGGCTGCTGGCAACAGGTGAGATTCCTACAGAATCAAGAATCAATTCAAGAGCCTTCAACACAGATCAAATGCTGATGGCCAGATATAATTCCACACTGCAGGGGCTTTCCTTCTATTTAATGTTTTTAATTGTTTATGCTATTACAGTTAGTTGTTTCCTCTTTTTTCCCCTTCCTACCTCCACCCAATCCCACTCTTCCCTCCCTCCATCAGTCCCCATACCATTGTTTGTGTCCATGGGTCACACATAAATGTTTTCTTAGGAATCCATTTCAGGCAGCATTTTAACATGAGTTAATTTAATCATAGGGATACTTAGCTCTGATATTGGAAAGACAATCTCAAATAAAAATCTTCATGATAGGGATTCAATATCATCTTTATATGTCAAACAATAGATTAGAAAATAGAAAACAGTAATAATAGGTTTTTACACATAATTTTGCTGGAATTTACATATTTTGTAAAAGAAACATTACTAGAAATTATCACTTTAAGGAATTTGTAAGAAAATATATCCCAGTGATGAAAAAACAATGATAAAGAATGGAAGAGAATGGTATTTTAATATATTCATTAATCCTTTAACTAGGCTAGACCAACTATAGGATGAAATTCTACATTATACTAACATCTGAAGTTTTTAACTTTGATTTATTAATGCAATAAATAGATACCCTCAATATACCTTTATAAGACATTATTGAAATAAACACTATGGTAGTTTGATAAATATTTATTATAAACTAAATTAACCCATCAATTGCATGTGAATCTTCTAGTTTTGTAGACCGACATATTTAACATTTGTAACAAGGAGATCAGAGTCAGAGTGGATGGATTTTATATAATTGAAGTAATATTAAGGTTCGAAACTAAGAAAGTCACTCCAAAGACTTGCAGCCACAGTTAATCACATTTAGCACCAGAAAATTGGCTGTCAAAGTCTAATTAACTGTCAGGCATTAGCTCCACTTTCCATGCTGCTCACTTGCACAGCCTTTCATTATAACATCTGGCAAGTTTTTTTAAATTCTCCAGAAAACCTGTTCTTCCTGTAGTTTTACAGCATAGAGGTACAGTGAAATAAACTGTTGTTAGAACTACACCAAAAGCATATTTGATGTTCCATTATTGAACCATTAAGAAGCTTTTTATGATCATGTTTGAGTTAGTGGTCACTTCGTTTTATATGAGTGCACACAACTAAGCTTAAAGAGCCATTTCACCAAGTGAATGCTGATATGTAGTTTGATTTCACTGTTTAGTGGGGTTGTAATTTTTCCAAAAAATTTCCAAAATTGAGACCCAGCTCTCAATAGCACAGTTCATCTACTCTGAAATCATGATGAATACCCCACTTCGTCTTTCTTTTCTTGAGTTTTCCCCAACTGTTAAAGAGTTCTTTTATCACATAAATGTATTTTGTTATCCATTGAAATTCAAAGAGAAGGACATATTTGCTTATGTGTTTTTTATCATAGTTGGAGATGAACATCCCACAACCCAAAGTATTGATGATAAGGAAATATAATATCCAGGAAGTAAAGGCTGATTAGATTACTTATGGAGAGCTACAGACTGATGACAGACATTAATTAGTGACATTTGATGGCAAAAGAACATGAAATAATAACATCATTATGATTAGGAAAACATAATTATCAAATAATAATTACAGACACAGCTAAATTATCACTTAAGTGTGACTGGAAAATAAACATACATTTAGAAAAATTATTTCAAAGTTTAGCACAAATGGCACATGTTAAAAAAATTACAAAAGGAAATATTTCAGCAAACTGAAGGAAATGATAAAAGAGAACCCCAAGTAAAAGTGGATTGCAAGAAGAAATTGATGGGCAAAGAAATTGGTAGATTTCATTATTTTAAATTAGCTATATTATAAAAGTAATAATAGAAAGAATGACTCATTTGCAGGGATGAGATGGTCAAGTCAAAGTCAGGTGTAGCTCATTGAAAATGGTGAGGAATTTGAATGTCAAAGATTAGGGGTTAATGTGTTCTAAGGTCCTAATATTCTTCAGATGGAGGATAAACTACTTATTATATAGTTCTTTGCATTCATTTATGCCATGTGTGCATGTAAACTTCTAAAAGAAATCACTAAAGAGATTTCCTAACTTCCAAACTAGCAGAGAGGAAAAAGGTATTAACTAAAATACAATCGATACAATACAAGGCAGGCAAGAGAGAAAAAACAGAACAGAAAAAATATATTGCAAAATAGAAAGTACAAAACAAAGTGATAGAAGACATAAATATATTTAAAAAATCGCTGTAGATTAAACAGAAAAAGGGAGACATTAGACTTCTAAATCCAACTAAGGGTTCTTGAGGGCTGCCGATAAAATATAAAAGTGAAAATTAAAAATAAAAGAATTGGGGGAAAATTGCCAGGCAAATACTAATAAAAAGAAAATCAGTTACCTCAATATTAATGTCAGAAAAAATCTACAAATGGTGGACATTATGGTCTGGAAGTTAATTCAGTTGATTCTAGTCTTGTTGCCTCATTGTACATTTTCAAACAGACCAGGGCTTGATGCTCTCAAAATCTTCCTTTTCTGCTCTTTAGTCATCACTGTTCCCATCCCAGTCTTCATGGTGAGTTTTTTTACAGTAGGTACGTATCCTTTCTGTTGCTGACATTTAGTTTCCCTGTTATGATTGCATATTCTGCAGAGCATCTCCAAATTCTTGTGTGTGAGCATTCTACCACACAAACTTAATTATGCCACTTCCTGAGTTAAAATCATTCAATGACATGGTGTTGCCTATGCGGTAAAGCTCCAAAAGTTGTTTCTATTAGTGTTTCTTCAAAAATGTTGCAGGCAGAATGTACATTGTATATTATTTCATCAATCTCTGTCTTTCCAGGAATAGGGCATCCTTTTTATACTTTTATGCTACTTATATTGTTTCCTTATACTGGAGTTTTCTTTCATTGTGTTTACTATTTATATTGCAAAGCCTACCTTTGTTTTCACTCATTCTACTAATCCCCCATTCACCATGATATGATCCCCTCATCTGTGTGTATGTGTGTTTCCACATGGCTAAATATGTACATACACATACAGAATTTCCACTTCATAGGTTGTAATTGCCTGTTTACACATCTCTCTTTGAATAAAATGGTGAGTCTGTTGAGGGAAGTATCCACGTCAAGCAGGATATCTGGTGCAAAAAAATATGTATGCAAATTGAATAATCTACTTTGAGGCCAGAATGTGAATTTGGAGATTATCTAGTCCAAATCTGTGATTTTATAGATGCACCTAACAGGCTGTGCAGGAATTACTAGTCTGTACTACACTGCTGTCTGAAAAATCTGTGTTCATGTTGGGAAAGGCGAAGTTTCTGCTGTGTTAGTCAAGAATCTAAGAAGTCTTTTCTCTGGCATTGGCTGAGCTAAGGTAACTACTTCACCATTAATTCCACCAAAAATGCTATATAGTACAATTTAAGAGTATTTAGCCTAGAATCATTAGTATGTAGTAATTATTCTGAAATCCAGGCTTCCTATGGAAAATCTCTGTTAAAATCCAGAAGTGAGTTTGTGCAGATTAGGTGTTTTGATTTTTCCTGTTAAAAGTTTATATCAGTTCTTGTTATTAACTGTAATCTCTACTTTTGCGACTTAGTGAAGCCACTTTCCGCCTTGTCTTCTTTCAAGACCGTGGGTAGGAAAGACGAGCACTGTCCAGGGCTCCCCTGCTCCGCTCCGCGTTCAGCACCTTTCACTGTGCGTGTTGTTCCCCAGGCCTGTTGACTGCTGCGTCCTTACTTTTCAGTCCCCCTTGCACTGGGGCTTCTGTCCAAGAATTAGATCTTTCCTTGGTGACATGCCTGTCCACATTCACATTTCTTTCCTGTTTCTCACCTGCTGGCTTGGGTGCTTCCACCATTAGGAGCTAGATTGGGCTGGTCGTTTCCTAGCTTATCCTGGTTTGGCAGTAAGTGGGGAATTCTAGATGAAAAAACAAGTATTCTGGTGAAAGTAAGTGAAGGGAAACGTACATCACAAATTAAATGCAAAGGTTAATTTTTTAAATGATTGTTTGAAATTCAGAATGACTCTTTCTAAAATAAAACAGAAGACAGTATCAGTTAGGTCCCCAGGGTAGTTCAAAACACTCAGAAAGATTATGAAAGGTTAGGATGAGAAAAGACAGCCGGATGAGTTTAGATGCACTAGCTGAAATCTTTCTAGGGGTACTTTTACAGGTGCTTGAGAGAAAGTTAAATGCTATCATACAGAGTAGGACAGGAGATATTCATTTGAAAAAGAGGAAAAGAGGAGGATAGTAACAGAGGGTGAGGATGAATTTATGCCGGGCCTCTTTAAGATATAGGATTGATTTCTAATCCATGGGCTTCAGCCAAGAGGAAGATAGTTCTGTTATTGTTGTGATTTCAGGGATAAAATCTTAGGCATCTGTATTTACAGTGTGTGGTGTTTTGTAGTTTTTAAGCTGCCAAAAATATGAGTTCTACGAAAAAATACAGATGGTTAAAAATCACATGCACAGAAAGTGAGCTTTTCCTTATTGCAGACCCTATGGCTCTGATTCTTCATGTTTACTTTTTATTATATTTTCATCTCCTGACAAATACTGCTACTGCTTTATGTTATCATTTACATAGAATTTTATGCAAAATTTCATTAAATTGATTTTCATGTGCTGTCTTTGTTCTGATAATACCCTCTTTATATACTATTTCTTGAGATCTTATTTCTTTTAAGTGGATATAGTGTAAGAGGAGTTATGGAACTTTTGCAAATTTTTCAATGTGGTCTGTAAAAGGTAAAGGAAACTGGAAGAAATAACTAAAAATAACTATTAATAGTATACACTCAAGTGTAACTAGGTTAGATTAACCAGAATAGTTTTACATGTACCGTAGTGTGGGAGGAACTCTGCCCCGCAGAACCCTCCCACCCGCTGTGGATGGTAAATAAGTTGTCCTGGACACAATCTTCCTGTTCTGGTGGGAAAGGGGGTGGCAATTTCCTTTAGTGGGAATGCCCAAGCCCTTCTCCCAAATGGCTTTTATTGGGAATGGTATGCGTGGGCGTATACATCATACATGCATAGTTCATCAATCAATGTCAAAAAGGCTATAGTCATACAGAAACAGATGTTATCTATAGATAACAATCGGAGGAACACAGAGATCTGTCATGAGTCAGGATCTGTTAGTCATGCGGATGCCAGAAAGTCTTTAGGACTCGTTTCATGAGACAAGGAGTTTACTCCTTAGGCCTGGAACTCAAACATCCCGTTTGTATCACCAGGGCTATACAAAACAAAGCAGAGCAAGCTTCAAAGGATACAATGTATTTATCAGGCCTGGTTCCCACAGGAAGCCTCAGTGTTGGTGTGGGGTAATGCCTGCCACCTGCGTTTTCACCTGGTTTTCCAGGGAGACTTACTAGCCCCTTTCAGGGCTTGCTCTCACAGGACTACAGTTCTCAGAAACCACACAGAGTGGTCCCCAACTCTATAGTGTCTCATTTCAAAATGAAAACTTATTTTTCAGAATGATATATCTAGATTAACTACATTCACAATGAGCATAGGATTTGAATATGAGGTACAGTAGTAGGTGCAATGATGTTTAAATGTTAGAATTGTGTAATTTTATTGTTTAAAAATGATATTAATAGTTAAAAATCAAACTAGACCAACAATTAGAAATAACTCAAAAACATTCTAATGCATTCTAAGTTATTAAAAGTTTTTCTTTTATGTTGTCCAACAGAAGCTATACACTTAAAAGATACAATAGTTCAATGAGACAGTTTTTTAATTAGGGGTAATTGAAGCTGTGATAATATAATGAGAACATTCTAGCAGTTTGCATTTGCATAATGAACAAAGTATATTCAACATTTTACAGAGACTAAAATAACTAGCTTATCTTAAATGTTAGAACTACTCAGAAATTAAGAGAAGCTATAATTGATCTAATAATTACTCATGGAAAAATTGTTTAGTATGGAGGAAATTGAAAACATTTATGTTCCAAATAGATGTACTTAATGTATTGACTATTTTATTATCTTGTATATTTATTACTTAACATTTTTAATGTGTTATTATTCTTTATTTTAAATATCATGCTTATGTGAAATCTCAAATAAGCTTTTGCAGAAATATACTTTGAATTTTTAAAGAAATACTATATATTTATATATGTATTTTATCAAATTCATTATTATCAAAGCATATTCACTATACTTAGTGTATTGACTAAATATGCTTAAAATTTACCACATTTTAAAGCTAAATTTGATTTGTACTCTAGATGTTAGTTCTGATTTACCCTTGATTTAAGATCTAAAGAAGATTGGCTCAAATCCACGTGTCATGTCCAGCAAAAACCCAGGGCCGGCCACCAATGCTTCTTCATGCTCCAAATGCACATTCTTCTGGTCACTAGACTTTATTTTTCTACATGCACTAGAACTTCCTTTTCCGTTTGCCATCTTTCAAGAATTCTTTCTTTCAATTTATACGTGTACCCAGACGAGACATTTGATGCCTTTTTCTTATTTGTACCAACTCCCTCTCTGGCTTTCCACTCACAATAAATCACTACAAAACACCACTAATTATCACCAATAGTAATTGCCAGTAGCAGCATTATTCATAATAAACAAAAATGAGGAAAGAACCAAAATGCCTATCAATTAGTAAGTGAATAAACAATATACTGCATATTCATACAGTGGGATGATGTTCAGGAACGTAAAGGAATAGAGTAGTGATGCTTGCAACACCATGGTTTGGCCTTGAAAGAAAACATTGTTCCAAATGAAGGAAACCAGCTGTAAAAGACCATGTATTGTATGACTCCATTTAGATGAAATGTTCAGAATAGACAACTCTGTAGAGACAGAAATTAGACCAGTGCGTGCCTTGTATTGGTGCTTGTGGAGGAGTCGGGGGTCAGGGGGATGATAATGAAAGGATATGGGTATTTTTTGAGGTGTAAAAATGTTCTAAATTGATTATGATCATAGTTTCACAAATGCAAATATACTAAAAATCAGTGGATTTCGAACATTAAAAGAATGATGAATTGTGTAGTCTGTGACTTATATCTCAATAAAACTGTTACTTAAAGTATCACACACGGTCTTTGTGTTGGCAACCACTGAGACAGAGGTTTGTTTCTGGATAAATGACAGCTCAAACCTCAGGCACACACAATTGAGAAATGAAACTGCAACATCTTAGTTCTCACTGTGATACACTCAGCCAGCCCCAAAGTATGGCTGCAGACTTCCCTTGGACATCCAAAATCTCATTGATGCCCAATAACATCTTGGGTTTCATCCATTTGCTCTACTCACCTGCATCTCCCTAAGGAAAGTATAAACTATAATTTTCCACTGACGGAAGTATTTCAGTAGCACACCTCAACTTTACTTTTCCACCTTTAGGAGACAGTAGCAACTGTGGGACGTTTTGGTGTTAAAATTCCTGTCTTGATTACACATTGTTTGATCATGGGGTGCGTACATTTTCCTTTCTGAGTAGAAGAGGTGAGACTGACGTGCAACTCTATTCACTCTGAGTTTTGTGGATAGAAGCGGCAGTATCACTCCATCAAAGAATGTGAAGACAGTTTACAGCTAAATGCTATATAAACTCCTGGATCAAATTGTGTTTGATGGGATTAGAGACCTCTAACAAACTCATTTTAATAATTTATGTACAAATTTCTCCCTCTCATTTTAGATCCAGCTAAAGATCCATGCTTAAAGATGAAATGCAGTCGCCATAAAGTGTGTCTCGCTCAAGACTCTCACACCGCAGTCTGCGTCAGTCACCGGAGGCTGACACACAGGTAAACACCGTTACGGAAATCACCATTACATGATTACATTACGTGAAAGAATGGCACCCCTTACTCCATGAATAACTTCAGAGTATAAATATTTGGCTATGTCTGCTAAGTGTGAATCCAGAGTTTTATTGAATCAGCTTCAGAACCTTGCTTAATACAATTGTGATTCACTGGGGTGAAACATCATCAATCAGATTTACTATTATGGGTTATAGAATTTAGGCATATGTTATTAAATAGAAAGGATCTTGAGAAGGTTGGATTAGGTGGTATGTTTGCAGACTTACGCTTTTTCAAGTTTGAGACACAGGTACAGTCCTACAGTTTTGCTACCCTCTAAATGTTTTTACTTATGCCCATTCAAATGTTCTAGTTCCCTCAAGGGAGAATTGAAAACAAAGGTAAAGGGCAAAAAATGAATGGTTGATATTTATAAACAAGTTGAAAGTCACAAAATAAAGATACAGGCCTGGAACACTTCAAGGCACTTTTATTTATGGAAGCACTCGTCCTGGTGGAGTCCTTGAAGTCCATCCCCTAGAGGCTGGCACAAAACTGGCAGAGGACAAGAAAGGGTTTTAAATATCTTTTATAATGATCATCACTGCTTCTGTAAGATAGGCTCTATTTTGAGAAGGATCAGCGATTTAGAAATAGCCTGTGAAGTCTGGTGCTGGGCCTTAAGGATTGGAAGTTGCCACAACCAAAGGTGAAATCACTGGGTAACTGACTGAAGTAAGTAGATATATACGTTCCCTTTATTACTTTGTGATAGTGGGCCTAATTGGTGTTGTGCTTTTCATCACATGAGCATGGGGGTTTCTCTGTTTGGGAATGTGCAAGGGCTAATAGGATTTTGGCTTTAGTGCACTTATATCTAAATTCTATTATTCAGACACACAACAGACAGAGAGTAAGAACATTAGAGAATAAATATAAGTAGCATATCTAGAAAACAGCAAATGTTTGGTTTTTGATGTTCCTTATTGATGTAAAGGCACATATGCATAAAACCCCTGATTATATGCGAGTGGATTAGAAATCTTTTTTCCATAATGCCAAATCTATAGTGGCAGATTTAAAGTACCAAGGCAAGCCAATGCCACCAAGATAGAGGGTTTGGAAATGAGTTGACCTGGAACAAATAATCACATCAAGGCATATCAATGATGCACTTGCAGGAGAGAGGGAGAGGGAGACGAAAGTTTGGGCATGTCAAGTGTAAAAGTCCTCTTGGAAATAGCATTGCTATAAAGTCAGCATACTTTGGGAAGGCCCAGAAGGATGAGGCAGAGTTATCAGTAATGTATCCCCACTCAGCCATGACCTCTACCTTGGTTTTGCAAAGGGGCAACAAAACTTTGGGCCAGAATTTTATTTTTCTATTTATTTCCTTTAGGGTTCCAAAAAGCTTCTGAGTATCTTGGAATTTCTATTAATTAATTAATCACCCAACATTTAAAATAGTAGTATGTGAAATGATGTATTAAAGAATAGGTGGGGAGTGGGTTTTTGTTTGAAAAATCAATATAGGGGGATTGTATTGACATGAATTCCTGCATAATCCCTCACCTAAATTGCAGAGACCTGGGCAGTCATTTCCTACAAAGCAAACACTGTTTCATCGCGAGTGTCAGAGGCCCAGGGGAAGGTTTCCATCTACCCAGTTGACACCTTTGATTAGTCTCATTTGCCATTTCATCTCTGGGGTCTTGGACCCAAGTTAGTTAAAGAGTAACCAAAGACCTCACAGTTATTACTGTATCATGCGGGGGGGCAGAGAGACACTCTCCTTCCCACAGTTGCTGAACACCGAAGCCAGGAGAGACTCGAGTTCATGACTCGAGATCACAGAACTACAGAGCACCAATTCCAGTCTGTATTTGCGAACCTCACAGTTCGGGCTTCTTGAAACTGTGCTGTCTCACTGCTTCGCTAACTTATTATTAAACATTTAAGTATGGAGAAAAAGAAACTTTCTTAACAAGGTCATGACCCTCTGAAACCAATAGCTGAAGTGTTTTCTTAGTATACGGCAAAGCATCCTAAAAGGAGAATCGCCTCCAGCTTTGCCTTTGGTGTGGTGGTGGGCTGGGGCTGTGGTGGAGACGGCTGTGCTTTGCCTGGGTGGACTTCAGAGTGTTTTATGGAAGCAGAGTTTAGTCTCACTTTGTTTCTGATAGACACTATCTTACAGCTTAGACTTGACACACACCAAATTCAATAAATAAGTAACAAGTTTCTAAAGAATTGATATTAAGATTAATGTTTGATATGCCTTATTTGCTTTGAGGATGTCAGTGCCTAAGTGAATGTTGATACAACACTTGGGGAAGGAGAGTTTTGCCAAGCAGTTTGATCAGTGAAGGTGGCTGTTATGTTGTGTGGTTCTTAAATTTGGGGGTTTGTGTGTATTTGGGAGATGGGGTACAGAAAACAGAAGAAGGTCTTAAATAATAAATTTTGGGTGTTTGCATAGTTCAGATTAGAAATTTCTACTTTTCTCATCTAAGGAACAGCCTTTTTTGGTTTTCGTGGTTTCGTAAAAGGGAAAAGAAGTGGAACTGGCTATTTGCTTCAGTAGGGGGAAATCTGCTTTTCAGCAAGGTCCTCTAGGTCTACCCCTGACTCCCAGCTAGATTTCCTCCTCACCTTGAACTGCTCATCTTGTAATCCTCACTTCATGGGGAATAGATTGTATAACATCGATCTCCTTCAGTTGTCTGGAAGTTTTGTGATGTCTATGTCTTATAACCTCCTTATCCTTGGAACTTGACATGCTAACTAGTATATATTTTCTGTGAAGAGTGTATTAAAAAAGCTATTTCTAGAACATTAAAAATAAGTAATATGATCAATTGAACTGGTCAGTATAGATAATATAAGTCTAAAAATTGTTTTCCGTGTGCCTTGTGCTTATTTGTTAAAGGTGGCCCGAGAAGGGTGTGAGTCAATCCACAAATACTTTAAAATGAATTCATTGAGTGAGTAAATAATAAATTATGGCCAGGAAAAAAGGAAAGAGGGGGATATGAAAATATGAGAGATAGGTGAGTTCATAACAACTGATTGAAGGAAACTGGTAGATCCTTGCCTCAGATTTGTAAATGAGTGAAATAATTGCTAAATATTTCCTTACTTTGTGCTTCACATAACAACACAGTCATGCCCTGCTTAATGATGGGATTGCTTTCTGAGAAATGGCATCCTTGGGTGACTTCACTTACATGGGAACATCAGGGGGTGCACTTGCACAAACCCGGATCGTGCAGTGTACTACTGTAATTGTATGCGCTCTGCTTTCATGACACTGGGAGCGCAGTAGGTCTGACTACACAGCAACACCACAAAGAGGTCAGTAATTGCAGTGGAAGTTCTGGCAGTTGTCTTCTTTCTTCTTCTTCTTTTTTTTTTTTTTTTCAGTGCAAGAGCCTGATATAGATTCGATTGTTGAGGCCTCCACTGTTAGGGAGGCATCCATTTCAAAGACAGCTTCCACTTCAGGGAAGGCTATCTGGAATAAATACATTACCAGCCACACAACTAGATTAAGGGCCTGGCCACCAGCACCCTCTGAGGCTTCTTTGTTTTAGATCTTGGTTGACTTTGATAACTGACCGTTTGAACTACTTCTTTTTTTCTCTTCCTGTACTTTAAATCCCTACTCTTCTGTTTTTTTTTTATTTTTAACTTTTTTTTATTGTTGTTCAAGTACAGTTGTCTCCATTTTCCCCCCGACACTCCCCCCACCCCTGCCATTCCCAGCTCCCACCCCTGATTCCACCCACCTTGGTTTTGTCCATGTGTCCTTTATACATGTTCCTGAAAACCCTTCCCTATTTTCCCCCCATTATCCCCTCCCACCTCCCCTCTGGTTACTGTCAGTTTGTTCTTAATCTCAATGTTTCTGGTTTCATTGTGCTTGTTTGTTTGTTTTGTTAAATAGGTTCCACTTATAGGTGAGATTATATGGTATTTGTATTTTACCACCTGGTTTATTTCACTTAGCATAATGCTCTCCAGGTCTATCCATGCTGTCGTGAAGGGTAGGAGCTCCTTCTTTCTGCTGCGTAGTATTCCATTGTATAAATGTACCATAGTTTTTTGATGCATTCATTTACTCTTATGTTTTAAACTGACCAGTAAAGAGTGATCGCTTGTTGGTACCCTAGTCCCCCACCCTCATCCCCAATACAAGTAGAGCCTTAGACCTGCGCCATCTTGGTTATGAGGCATCTTGTCATCCTAACAAGAACCACAAGGGTCGGTTCAGTTCTCACACTGGCTTAGAAAGAAGAGATGTCTGGCCCAGGGGACTGACTGCGCCCAGGCATCTCTGACTGATGGCATTAGTAAGGGCAGACTGAGACCGCAAAAAGCAGTAGCGCGTAGTGCTGGGATATTAGGACAACTATGGTGTGTCTAGGTGACAGGCATTTTTCAGCTCCATTGTCACCTTTGTATATGTGGTACATTGTTGATTGAAATGTTGTTATGTGGTGCATGGCTGTAATTGTCTTCTGAAATCAAAGAAACAGCCTGATTTGGAGGCTCATTATATGTTTTGCACTAGCTTTGACAACTATAGCCAATATAGAGGACTGTGTAAACTATCCAAATGTGATTTTCAGGGTCATATATTTGGATATTAGTCTTCGAATGTTTTTTTTCTATGAAGAATTGGCCCCAAACAAGCATGATATCCATGTTCTTGTTCTGGCTTTCTGTTATAATTGCCATCACAGTAAAAACCAAATAGTTATGAACAATGAGAAAGAACTTGAATATAACACATTTTCCAAAATTGTAACATAACTAATAATTTAGATGCTTTAATATAAAATATATAATCACTTTACAGGCTTTGAACATGACCCATTTTTTCCCTTTAATTTTGTTTTGTGTTGGTTTTGGTGTACAGCTTAGTGGTTAGACAATCATATACTTTATGTAGCATCCCCCTCTATAGATCCAGTACCCCAACCAGCACCATTCATAGTTATCCCAATGCTAGTGAGTATATTTCCTATGCTTCACTTACATCCCTGTGACTATTTTGTAACTACCAATCTCTGCTTCTCAACCCCTTTACCTTTTTGACCCAGCCCTACAAGCTCCTCCCCTCTGGCAACCACTAGTTTGTTCTCTGTGTCTATGAGTTTGTTCCATTTTTGTTTGTTCACTTATATTGTTCTTTAGATTCCACATATAAGTGAAATTATATTGTATTTGTTTTTCTCTGACTGACTTAATTCACTGACTATAATACCCTCTAGGACCATCCATGCTATTACAAATGGTAAGATTTCATTTAAAAAAATTTTTATTGCTGTTCAATTATAGTTGTCCCCGTTTTTCCCTATTACTCTCCCCTGCCCTACCCACCCCCCGCCTCCCACATTCAATCCTTCCCCCACCCCATAGTCTTTGTCCATGGGTCCTTTATACATGTTCCTTGCCTTGACCCTTCCCCTGCTTTCCCCTGTTATCCCCCTCCCCCCTTCATGGCCAAATAATATTTCATTGTATATATGTACACAGCTTTTTTATCCACCCATCTATTAATGGGCATTTGAGTTGTTCCCATAGCTTGGCTGTTATAGATAAGGCTACAATGAACATAAAAATGCATACAGTCTTTTGAATTAGTATTTTGGGTTTCTTAAGATAAATTTCCTGAAGTGGAATTGCTGGGTTATCAAACAAACCCATTTTTAATTTGTTGAGGAACCGCCATACTGTTTTCCATAGAGGTTCCCACAACAGTGAGTCAGGGTTCCCTTCTCTCCATGTCCTCTTCAGTCATTTGGAGATTTATTGATGATAGCCATTCTGACAGGTGTGAGGTGACATTAATTGCGATTTTAATTTGCATCTCCCTGATGACTGGTGACACTGAGCATCTTTTCATATGTTTATTGGCCATCTGTATGTCCTCCTTGGAGAAGTGTCTATTCAGGCATGACCCACATTTTTATATTGTTACCCTGGGGAAAATTTCAGAGATGCTTACTATAGCTGATCATTTTTTTTGTTCATTGTCTTTGTGTATTGTGAGTGAGAAGCCCTGTATTTTAAGCCTTTGCTGCCTATGCAGCTGCAGATAATTAACACTATTTCTAGATCAGTGTTTTGGGCACCAATCAATACTGCTGATAGTTTTAAAAAACAGGTTTAGAATAATAAGACAAAGTAAGGTTGAAGAATTTGTGGTAGGACAAAACTAGCCATGCTGATTTCTGCTCTATTTACACCAAAGGTTGAAAAAAAATCAGTGAGGGATTTGCTTTTGACCACCTAAAGAGACATTATATAAAAGGATAATAAAGGTGATTTAAAATGCTACTCATCACAATAGGTATCAAAAAGTGAGTCCTAATACTCCTCTAATTTAACGATGTACTTTTAGAATTCATCATTTTAATGACTATATTCAAAAGATTAGAATTTCTTTATACAAACTTAAGTAAATGACTATAGTATTTATATTTCCATTGCTATGATATTGAAATATTTATTATGGGAAGATTCAGTCATACAGACTGAGTTATAGTAGAGTTCAAAAAACATTTGTTAAACTGACTTGAATTTATAACTATTTTAAAATGTTCCATATACTTAATGTAAGATTTCATCTTTATGTTATATGAATACATTGAAACTGTCCTTAGGGCAATTATTTATTATATATTTAATATATGCAAAGCTTTTCCTAAGTGCCTTAAATTGATTTAGTTTTTACAGCACCCTAAAGATTATAATGTTTATTTTAAAGAAACAAAAGCTGAAGCCAGAGATGTCAGGTGCTGTGTCTGAGATTTGTTACAGAGAAAGGCACCAGGCAAATAGACACATGGGGCATAGTCAGGGTTTAAAATCGGGTCTGTCATTTTTGTGTGCACATTACTTCTTATGATTACAAATGAATTTTAATCATGTTTGTGAAGAGATGTTTATATTTATAAATACCTAGATCTCCATAACTCTCTTTTGGTTAGAATATAGTGGATCTAGAACACTTTTTTTTTCAATAGACTTCATAACAGAGCAAACTTAGTTTTACAGCAAAATTGAACAGAAAGTACAGATAATTTATTTCCCACATAACCTCTGTACCTGCCTGTGCATAACCTCCTCATTATCAACAATCCCCACCAGAGTGATACATTTGTTATATTTGAAAACTTACACTGACACATCATTATCACCCAAAGTCCATAGTTTAGTTACTTTTTAATATTAATTGCATTTAAAAATGGGTCATAGTACTTTGGGTGGTGATTATTGTAACATTACCATACTTTTCAGACCATAAGACATACCTAGGTTTTAGAGGAGGAAAATAGGGAAAAAAATTTGAAGCAAAAAATGTGGTAAATATTTAATAATGTAAATAATATAATATTTCACCAATGTAAATGTAAACAGAACTCAACATCAGCATTAACAACCGTTATTCCTTCCAAATTTGGGGGGGAAAGGCTACATCTTATAGTCCAAAAATATGGTATTTGATCTCTCTTTTTAAACACAGATAATAACTAAACTTTGTAGTGTTTCATTTATGTCTGGAGCTCTTTAAAAGATTGTATATTTGTATATTTATTTGTATATATAAAACATTCACATACACAATGCATATATGAGGTCTATCTGGAAAAAATCCAGCCATTGTTAATAGAACAAGAATGGTTTGCATGGCATTGATGTAACCTGGCAGCCAAGGGGAGTGGACTGGAATGCACTTGTGTGAACAATGATGACTTCACTGTGCTAGTTGGTGGGGGCAGTAGATACCACTGAGTGAGTGTGTATACTCTGTGGCTGCCACATTCAAAATGACTGGTTGAGTAGAGCAATGAATCTACATCAAATTTTGCATTAAGCTTGAACATTCCTCCACGGAGACTATTTGGATGATTCAGAAGGCCACAGCTGTGGGCAACTGGTGATTAACAGCTTTATCAGGACAGCGCGCCAACTCATGCATCATGTCTAGTGCAGAGTTTTTTTGGGAAACATCAAATTGTCCAGGTGACTTGGCCCTCCTACAGCCCAGATTTGGTGCCCTACAACTTCCGGCTTTACCCCAAACTAAAACCACCTTTGAAAGAGGATATTTCAGAACCTCGATGAGATTCAGGAAAATACGACAGGGTAGCTGATGGTGGTTGGGAGAAATTTATGAGGTCCCCAGGTGCTGACTTTGAAGGGGACTGAGCCATCATTGTCCTATGTACAATGGTTCTTGCATCTTGTATCTTCTTCAATAAATAGCTCTTTTTCATATTACATGGCTGGATACATTCTGGACACACCTCGTATATACATAATACTTCATCTGACAACAGTGATATGAGGTAAAGTGGGTTACAGTTATTGCACATATTTATAATGATAAAACTGAGACACATAATTTATGTGATTTACTCAGGTGGGAGGCTTGGACATTGAACTTGGTCATTGAGGTTTCAGAATTTGTTCTCTTGATTATTAAGTGTTAATGTCTTTTGAAATATTATTTAATACTTACAGAGCATGTTATATGAAAGATTCTTCTAAGCATTTTAGAGATAACTCATTTTATTTTACAACAATCTTACATTCCTTTATAAAAACCTAGATAAATATTGCCTAATATACCGTTTCTCAGCACATTTTAACCCAGGCTTTCTTGCTAAACACATAAGTCTTAGGATTTTCTTTTATCTGATATCACTCTCAAGAGAGTAAATCCTTAGCTACTGGAGAATTGCTCTTAAGGAGAAAATTTAATTCATTAGAATGTACATCTAGATCAGTTTCAATTTTGATTTGGTCAAGTTCGTGTTATGTATTCCACTTATACAAACAAAATACATGTTTCTCCAATACAAAATTTAAGACAACATGGACTTTATTTGTTAAGTGCATAGCACATCTTATTATTGTGTTATCATTCCTACTCCTGTGGAAAATCAGGGGCCTGCTGTTTCAAGTCCAATATTCTTAGCAATGCCCCTTATAAGCTGACCCCTGTAGCTTTACAGCCTGAAATGCAGCTTTCCCCTGTGGCACATTGCAGCCCACTGCAGCCAGAAACTTACCGTGTGCTGTGAATGCAGAGCCAGACTGCCTAGCTTCGAATCCAGTTCTGCTCTCCTTAGCTGTGTGTCTTGGGTGTGATATTTCAACTGTCTGTGCTTCTGTTTCTTCCTCTGTAAAGTAGGAATGGTGGAAAAAGTATTTTCTGATGCTTTTGTTTTAAGGATTAATGGGTTAATACACAAAAACATTTAGAACAGTATCTGATCCATAGTAGGCATAGGTAAGGGCTACCTACTAATTTTTTCCTTCTAAATATGTTGTATATTTTATAATAATAAACTTTGTTATGTCTGATATTTTTCCTAGTGAAATGTTCTGCCCATTTAGTTTCTTTTTCTGCTGGCAAATACTCCGTTTCTGAAGAGGCTTTTAGCATAATGGTTAATGGTATGTAATTCGATGCTAGTCTGGCTGGCTTTGAAATCTGTCTCCATTTCTGGGTAGCAAAATGACTTTGGGCATATTAAACTCCCCAAGACTCAGTTTTCTTGTTTATACGACAGAGATGATAATTATACTATCTGTCTCCCTCTGTTTTTATAAGAATTAAAGACATAATTTGTGTAAAACACTTCACACAATGTAAGCATTCAATAAACATTAATTATTGAGACATCGCTATTCAGCTTTCTCCCACAAGCCTCCTAGCCCAAGGTAGAATTAAATTCTCCTTTATCATTATGCCCATAGAATATTAGCAACACTTTTATCTACCAGCATTATAGCTATTTACCAATTTTTTTGGACTATAAGACACACCTAGGTTTTAGAGGAGCAAAATAGGGGAAAAATTTTGAAGAAAAATGTGTTAAAATAGTTAATAACATAAATAACATATTTTACCAATTTAAATGTAAACAAAACTCTACAGCAGCATTAACAACCATTATTCCACCCAAATTTGGGGGGGGTGTTTTATAGTCTGAAAAATACTGTATATGTTTACCAGCTACAGGTTGATTTGTTGAGTTGTAGTTGATACAGTATCTGTAAAAACTGGTTGACTGCCATCATAATTACGGGAGATAAAATGTGAGATTGCTTTACATTTCAAGTAAGAGAAATTATTTGATTTTGCCAGTTTAGAATGGAAAGGGAGTGATGTGTTTTATGTGTTAGGGAAAAATGTGAGAGACCGCTGCTTAAAGGGAAAATAGCAAGGGAGCAGGCATGCAATTGATAAAAGTGTTATTCAAAATCTACCCAAAACTCTTAAAACTTAATAATAACAGAACAAACAACCTAATTTAAAAATGTACCAAAGACCCTAACAGATACCTCACCAAAGAAGACATATTGGTGGCAAACAAGTATATGAAAAGATGTTCCATGTCACACATCATCCGGGAAATGCAAATTATGATGACAGTGTGCCACCACACACCTATTAGATTGGCCAAAACCTAGAACACTGACAACACTGAATGCCGGGAGGATGCGAAGCATCAGGACTTCACACACTGCTGGAGAAAATACAAAATGGCACAGCCACTTTGGAAGAAAGTTTGGCAGTTTCTTTTAAACATATGATAAATATCCATACTTTTTCATGTGTTTCAGCAGTCACATTCCTTGGTATTTACTCAATTGAGTTGAAAAATGTATGCACACAATTAAACCTGCAGACAGATGTTTGTAGCAGCTTTATCCATAATTGCCAAAACTTTGAAGCAATCCAGATATCCGTCCACAGGTGAATGGCTAAACTGTGATACACAAACAATGAAACATTATTCAGCACTGAGAAGAAATGAGGTATCAAGATGTGAATGAGTCTGTAATGCATATTATTCAGCAAGAGAAAACAGTAAAAAAAAAAGTAGGTAATTTAATACATGATTCCAACTATGTACATTCTGAAAAAGGCAAACTATGGAAACAATAAAAAGACCAGTGGTCACCAGGCATTGGGAGTGGGGGTAAAGTGATAAGCAAGTGGAACACAGAGGATTTTTTAGGGCGGTAAACCCATTCTGTGTGTTGCCATGTAGTGGATACATGTCATTATACATTTGTTTATACCCTCAGAGTGCACAGCCCCAAAGTGAACCATAATGTAAACTATGGACTTTGGGTGACTATGAGTGTCAAGGTAGGTTCATCAGCAGTAACCATGTACCTTTGTGATGGGAGTTATTGAATATGGAGGAGGCTATGCATGTTTGGGGACCATGTGGGAAATCTCTACTCTCCTCTTAATTTTTCTGTGGACCTTAAACTGCTCTAGGAAAATAAAGTGTAATTTAGAATTTTGGTATAAAGTCTTACTAATCTCTCTTCAGTTCCAAGAATAAGTGTGTGTGTGTGTGCATGTGTGTGTCCTTAATAATGGATGGATTGTGTACTGAGTGGTGGTGGTTCGGTACCAGCCATTTGCTCCAAGTTGTAACAGGCTGAAACATGAAAAATGTACGAGGTGAATATGAATGAATAGAATTTACATATTGAAAATCACAGTGTGAATAGAGAACTAAATAAGAATCAAGTTCCATATTTTGACACTAAATAGGCCCAACATTAAAATCATTTTAAAAATATTTTTAATCAAAAGTAATTAAATAAAATAAAGCAAGGCAAAAAAGATCATTCACTTAAATACAGCAGCACATGACTCTACATATCTTAATTATTTATCTACATTAGTCAGCTACAGAATGAAGACTTTCTACAAAGTTAAAAAATTAATACACTCCAGCCCTTAAAGTCCATTATGCAGAAATACTGTTGTCTGCCTGCCAATACTCGGCTCGCAGGTGGTGCAGTTGTAACTTATGCAGAGCCACGTGGCAAACCCTGCTTCCATTCCGTAGTTGATTTGTTGCTGCCAGGCCAGGTACTACAGTTGTCAACAGCTCTTCAGGATAGTTGTTAGTTCTTTGTGTGATAATGTGACTAGAATTTGGGTGACAAACCAGAGTAGAAGTAATGTCTGTCAGTTCAGAGACCAGGTGGTTAACAAACGGTGTGACTGCCTCCTCTCTACTCATGGGCTATCAGCAAATAATTCTGAGACAAAGGTCATAGTAGAGCCCCAAGATATAAGAAACTTGGTTACCTGAATTACCATGTGAAAGGTCATTCAAGGAACAGTGTCATTGGCCTATTATATGAAAAAAATAAGCTTGTTATATTCAAATGGACGATCAGGAAGATATAAGAGTGGCTTCAAATGGTGGAAAATAATGAAGTATGTGATGGAGTTATAGTATTTATCTCATCAAGTTTTATATTAGTTAAAAAATCAGGATAATAGATAAGTGTTTAAAGAACTTATCTACTAGGGACCTCATCTGGATATGTCATATCCTTTTCTGTCACGTAGGCACCATGTCTTCTCTGTGACCAAAAGACATTGTGTGAACTATGAGAAAGAAAAATTTTCGAGCAAGTAAACATGGTGAAAGTTCCACTTTGAGATGTTTTGCTTCCTGGCACTTTACTTTGGCATTGAGCCATTGAGATGAATGGGAACAGTAGTTTTATAAATTTGGGAAGTTTGGAGAAATTAATTTTGAAGTGACATTACTTCATTTTCAGATTTTCTTTGTGATTCCAAATTCCGTATATTTGGAAGCACTGCTGTTGAACAAAGGAGAAAGATATGTTAAAATTTTGGAGCTTAAGGAAAGGGAATATAATGTCAGCTTAACCTTTATCCATTTCTTTTGCATGAATGCACTAAACTAAGATAGAAATGTTGATATTCTGGTGTTTATAAAATTAAAATTTTGCATTGATAGAGAAGAAATATCTCCTTTTCCCAGTTAGCTTCATGGAATAAGTCACTCTTAATCTAAGAATTGGTCTTTACATTCTTTTCAACATGAAATTAAAATTATCTACCTTTTCACCAAATTATATAATTTTTGGGTTAATCTGAGGGCCAGAAACTGTGATTATGATTATTTTATATTTATGGACCATGTAAAACTTCACAGCTTTATAGAATGGTTTCCAAGGAATATGATTGTTGCAGGTGATTTTTCATTCATGAAATTCTGATATTGAGCACAGCATTAAGTTCTGAATGTTTTCTAAAAACAGAAAAATGAGCACAAATGGACGGGCGGGCATTTTTTAAGAAGGAAGATGTGTAACACAGTGGAGTGCTGTGCCGTTTTCACAAGGGCGTTTGATGCAGATGCAAGTTTCCGTTGTAACCTTCCCGTTTCCAAAGTGGTGGGCTCCAAAATTTGACGTTACCACTTCTCTTGGTCAGACTGAGGCTAAATTATTGCCAGTTTATGATTGCCAGCCTTTTGGAAGGGCATTCCTACTTTGATGCTTTTTTCCATGTTGAATTCTCATCACGAAAGATTTCTTAGTTCCTTGGTTTCAAACCATCCTAAGCAACCAAGTGAGAAAATAGGCTGAGGTTTTTCTATTTTATTGCCAGTTTTAGTAGTGATCCAAAAAGCTAATAAATAAATACAAAGAATAATGAAATTGGCAATGATAAAGAATATTTATAATTGGGCTTCTCCTCTGGAAGCTAAAACATGTCACTTTGAATATAGAGAATACTGTCTGTATCCTTCAGGTTCTTTTAAACCACATCTTCTCTATCCTACTTCAGTTACAAAGACGAGAAGTAGATTTATCCATGCAATGAAGTAAAAGCTTGATCATTAAAGACAAAAATTAAAGAATTCTTGTTATAAGGCAAAAGTACTAGTAAGGACAAACTGATTTTTTTAAAAAAATTACTATTATATACATTTTATAATTTATAGTTAGAAATAAAATAATGATAAAATGGCTAAAAAGGAAGAAGCCATGGTTGTGTATGATCTTATAATAGAGAGGAATGTTCCACATCTAGGCCATCTGTGTACTTTGGGAACTAATTCTTTTACATTGTCCTGGTTCATCCAGTTTCTGCTGTTGTAACACCCAGAAATTCTCCCTCATATTGAGCTAAGTATAACTTTGTAACATCTATCTTATTGATCCAAGAATTTTTTTAAAAGGAGAATAGCAACAGATGACAAATAAGGCCGAACTTCACAGTATATTGTCATAAATTTAATACAAAGTGCTTTTCACGTGCAAATGCAATAGTGATGTTTGACCAATTCAGAAGCTGATTAAATTGTAGAGCTACAGGAGGGATGGAGAGCGACTTTGTGTTGGAATCGAACTATATAGTTTATCAAATTAAATGCTTGAATTTTTCTTCCTGAGATTTCTTTTCTAATGTTTGTAGAAAAGCATTATCAGAGGATGGTGAAGTAGTAAATTTCATAAAAAAATATTTTAGTGACCCATTTCTATAGTGGGCATTGAGTGACACAGAAGGGAAATACTGATTTAGGAAAATCTTCTTTATCTACATCCATTAAAAAGTCTGTGTGTTCTTGTTGCTTCCAGTACTTTAGATCTCAGTGACCCATCTCCCTTAGATCTTAATGTGTTCTGAAAAGCCCATATAACCTTGTTCTTTAATCTAGTAAATTAGCAAGGAAAAGATGATTATATTATTCAGAACACATGAACATGATAATTAAAAAGGAATTTAAGTGAATTTGTTGTATTAGATTTATAGGAAGTGTAATTTTCTAGGAAGATGTACAGTTGCTTTAGTTAGCCTGAATTATTCTTTTTTAAATACAATTGAAGACTGATTAGCATATTGCTGAAAAGACATACCATTTCTTAGATTTTCTGTGATTTTCCTGAGAAATGATTACTGCATTGTAAGTATTTCTGTAATGCATGGTCTTTTCTTCCTATTGTTTTACTATATTAAGTAAATGGGGGAAATATTTCTAACTTAGTGTATACTTATTAAGCACCTACTATGTGTAAGGCATGGTGCTAGTTACTGTGAGAAATCCAAATCACTGATAAAATATACTATAGTGTAGGATTTTGAACAGCATTAATTCAATAGAGATATAACCATGTAATTCCATATAGAGACAACGTACATTTAAATATAAAGTATTTGAAAAAATGAATGGTATGTTTCAGTTTCATGCAGTTCTGTGCTCTTGTTATATATGTATCATCACCAAGTAGAGATGACAAGGCAGAAACTGGCAAAAATGGAATAATGGTCATTATAATGGTCTCTTTTCTACTATTCCATTGCTATGTTTTACTCTGTTGAGTATAAACTCAATTCTCTATGGAACATCCTGAAAGTTAATGATTGTGTTATTGGAATGCAAATGCATTTTATGTATTTGTATGGCTCTACCTTATTAACAAGGGCTCTATTTAGATTCATTGGACAATTACCTCAGGAAGGAATGTGGGAAAGACAGGTTAATAAATCACAAATATTGCCACTTATCTTTATCAATAACTGGCTACTATCCTAGTTCCTAGGAATACATTATTTGAGTGCAGACATGGACACTCTAAATATAGGGACACCATGTTCTTAAAATGGGTAAGAATAAATATGGCTTGAGCGTTACACCTTGCTTCTGTACTCATTTTATGTTTGTCAGTTTGGAAGTGTATAGTTCAGCTGGGTCATGTATAGAAATGTAAGCATGAGTCCAAACTGTATTTTCTTCCACTGGTGAAATTTAGAATTGATTTTAAATTGTTTACTTGCATAAACCTAAAATAGTTATATTCATTTGTAGAGTTCATCATTCAATGTGTTTATTCTTATATGAGTTATGAAAAAAGTGTTTTAATTTTTCACACCAGTGACAGAAGAAAGACGAATATCAAATTATGAAAAGACAGCTTTATATTACCAGTAAACTTTATTTAAAAGCATGGGATTTCTTCCACTGCAGTGAGCTCTTAATTGACACAATCAAGCAAATTGTTGGCAATGGTAATAGAGGAAGACTAAAGAAGATATTACTGTATTTATTTATTTATCTATTTATTTATTTATCCACCCATTAGTCCATCTATCTGTCTAGCTATTATTTACCTACAATATGCTGCCACTTCTAGGAATGTTATATATATTAGTAAATATAAGAGACATTCATTTTTCCCTTAGGGAGGCTAAAATCTAATATGACTTTTTAAATTAAAGAACAGGTTTATAAAAATACAGTCTGAGATCACAGTGATCAAGATGGAATTGGTATGATATCTTAGTTGACAGAGTTGTTAGACCTCTAATCAAGGCATGACAGAGGATTAAATGGAGGTTCAGGTGAAGTACAGGAAGAAGAGTGAGGCAGAGGAAACTGCATGTGCAAAGGCCCTGAGGAAGGAAAGAGTATAATATCTATGAGGAGGGGAGAACAGAAGGAATAAAGAGTAAGGCATGGACTAGGAAAGTAACCAGTTATAGATGGAGAGAAGTAGGTCATCAGTGATAGATTCTGAAAGCAGAAGCAACAAGGCTCACTGATTAATTGTATATGGAGAGTGAAGGAGAGGTAACAATCATGTTTATTTCCAACTTATTGTATCAACCATGTTGGCAGATTATGGTGCCATTTAAAGAATCAGGTAAACCTGGAAGGGAAAAGGAACAATAATCTAATTTTACAACAATGCAAAATTATCTCTCCATTTTACACATGTTAAGTTTTAAAAGGACAATGAGATATCCAGTGTATTAAAATTTGTGGAAATGGGTGAGGGAGAGACTGAAGACACAGAAGAGAATAGATCCCTGGGAAATTCCAGTATTTAGAGGTGGGCATTGAGGAAGAGCCTACAAAGGAAACTGAGAAGAAGGAACTAATGAAGAAGGAAGAAAATGAGTCCACGGTGAAACCAAAGCCAAAAGGGAGATTTTAAGCTGGAGGAAATGGCTCTGGCTGGGTGGCTCAGTTGCTGGGAGCATTGTTCCACACACCAAAAGGTTGCAGGTTTGATTCCCAGTCAGGGAACATACCTGCATTGTCTGATTGATCCCCTATTGGGGTGCCTATAGAAGGCAATGTGAGAGATGTTTCTCTCTCACATTGATGCTTCCCTCTCTCTCTTCTTCTCTCTCTAAAATCAATGATCATATCCTTGAGTGAATATTAAAAAAAAGATGGAGGAAATTATTGTATGTGTCATTATGTACAGAGGTTGACTGAGATAGTTACAGGAAAATAACTGTTGAATTTAATAATTCAGTGTCGGGATTCACAGTAAAATAGATAGGGGAGTGAAGAAAAGTAAGGAAATAGAAGACATGTTTTGGGAGAAAATAATGGGAGTCACAATAAAGACCAAGTTATTTTGTTTTTTGATACTGTTTTGATTTGTTTTATTTTAGGATTTGAGCTTATTACCAGAAAGTATTTGGAACTGATGGGGCATTCAGTGAAGCAGGAGAGGCTTTTGGTGCAGGAGAAAGGGAATCAAAGTCTTTGAGAGAATGAGAAGTGAGGGGTCCTGTCTACACATGGGTGTGTAGGGAGGATTCTGTGTTAGAAAGAGGGGAGCTCCCTCCGTCTTACCAGAAACAAGAAAAGAAAGTGTGTGCAGATGCATGTGAATCTGTAAATTTCAAATTGTGAAAAGTTTTTTTCCTTAACTCCTTCTATTTTCTAGAGGAGTTATCAGTAGGTCATTATAGTTCTTAGCACATAGTGTATTAAAAATTGAAGTATTGTGATGTTTCTTGTTATTTGAATAAGGATGCAATCACATGTTTTAAGATTTAAAATATACTAAATTATATACAACTTGTCCCATACAACCTAGTACTCTTTCCTGGATCAGATGATGTTCTTAATATCTTTTGAATATTTACAGAAAAATTTTATTCACATATGAAGAGATGTATTTTATTAATTTACTTTTCTCCTTTAATTTCCCATGAACTTCTCTGTGTGTGTTTACTTAATAAGGTATTTTGAGATCATTCCTACTAAATAGAGCTTCCTTCTCTCTCTCTTTTTTTTGCAGCTACACTGCATACTTTTTTATTGTTTTAAACTGATTATATATGTGGTACCTTATATACAATGTATTACTCTGAGCTCAGTGCATGGTGCATATATGAAAAATTTTGTTTTCCTTTTCTTCCATATTTTGGAGATATTATGAGTCTCTAGCCCCAAACCAGAAGCATGCCATCAATTTGTCCATCTTATTTATCCAGCTTTCACCTTAATGCTATGTTCTAATAATTGAGTTCATGTGTTATTCTCAACACCAAGTCTTGTCCTGTTTCTCTTAATCTTATTGCTATTTGACTCCTGTGGACATGCTTTGATTGCTTTGAATTACTGTTTTTTCCTTACTTGGACTAAACCTCTGCTTGTCCTTTCCCAGTATGGACTTAGGCAGGACTCCTCAGTTGGAATTGATGCCAGAGGTTCTTATAGCTAACATTTAATAAAAAAGAAAAAGGTAGAAAGGAAAAGTAAGCTATCAGGGCTCAAATATCTTAACTGGAGAAATTGCGGCTTCTAATATTACATACGTGGTTCTTGGTCCAGCATTAGTGAAAATATTCTTATGATGTACTTAATGGTAGACAAAATCAAAAAGCCTGGATCGATACGTGCTTCCTCTATAATGGAAAACTTGTCCTTTGTTTCAACAGAGTCAATGGAGACTTAAGTAGATTTATAGCAATAACTGTGAATCATGACTAGACTTGAGTCAAGAGCTTGTATTACTAATAGGAATCTAAAATCTTTGTATATATGCATTTGCATTTTTGCCAGGAGAGAGAAAATTGATGTAATGCTATACTGATTCAAATCTGTTTTACATCCTTCCTTTTAAAAGAGGAGAGTTTTGGCAGCCTTCCCAACTAATGGAACATTTCCAGAGGCAAAAAAAAATGACTATCAGATTTTGGCTTCACTATCAATGAAACAATCACTTAAGAAGCATTAGGTTTAAATGACTTACTCTAGAATGTTCATTCAGACTTATCTGATACCAAGACCCTCCAAATCTCCTTGAAAATATGCATTCTGAAATTGAAAATGAGTATTCAGAATCAATCCATGATACATTATTATGAAAGTAGTACACAAAAATAATATTGGAAATTCCGTAATTTAAAAGGATAATCATGATAAAGATTGGCAAAGAAAAATTACAGTACTATCAGGGAATGTTATGCATATGAACTTTTATAAGTAATCCTTTCCTCCCTATTTAAAAATTATCATAATGAATATTTTAAGGTATTCATGACATTTACAACTCTTTATATATTTGGTGTTCTATCTAAATTTTCATAACAGATTAACTATAATAAATATGAGTTAGTTCAGTTTACTTCACATAAAATAAAACCTTTAAAAACAAATGACTCAACCCCTAACTTATATAATGCTACTGAGTACAGCATGCTTATAAAGAGATTAAAAACCCAATATTAAAAAAATTTTAATACAAACATATAATGTTTTGAGTAAAATGTCTGAAAACAACAAAATAATCCATATTTAAGTACAGTAAATAGAGAATAACTATTGGACACCTTATTTTATTGTGAAAATATAGACTGGTTTGCATTTTTTCTTTGCTTCTTATTAACTGTGAACTTGGGCATTCTGCTTCATCTTTCTGAATCACAGTCATCTCATATAAAAATCAGCTACATTTCAATATTAGTCTACAATTTATAAGAGAAATGGTAAAATGAAAATAATTAGATAACATGTTCAGTATCTAGAATACCTTAATAAATGTGAGTTTTCTAAAAATGGCAAATCCTAGAGATGGTAAAACAAATGGTTAAAACATTTAGTATTTAATAGCTAGATTGAGCTCTTAAATCTAGACATAATAATCCAGTCTATTTGTTCCTTCAGTAAATATTTAGTGAGCAAGTCTTGGTTTAATGGGTTTTACTAGACACTAAAGGTACAGAAACCTAGTTTTATGGAGAAAAGGAAAGTAAAGGAGTGAAATAGAATATTTGTTGAACTGGAGGGAGAGGATGTTGTAAGTTTAAGTAAGGCAGCCAGGGATGGCTGTGCTGAGAAAATAAAGACCTAGAAGCAGTGAGAGGTTGAGCAAAGTGTGTATGCAGGTCCAATCTGAATACCAAATTCTAAGGCTGAGGGCAGCACCAACGTTCAATGTCATAATTAGACTTTACTTTTTATTGAATTTCTTGGGGTGACATTGGTTAATAAAATTATATACATTTCAGGTGTACGATTCTATGATACATCATCTGTATGTCACATTGTGTGTCACCACCCCAAGCTAAGTCTCCTTCCATAGCCATTTATCCTCCTTTCACTCTCTCCTACCTCCTCTCACCCCGCCTTCCCTCTGGTCGTTACCACACTGTTCATACTGTTGTCTGTGTCTGTGGGGTTTTTTGTAGTGCTTTGTTTTTGCTTAATCCCTTCACCCCCTTCACCTTTACTTTGCATAAGCACTTGAGCTATGCTGAGACTGGGGTGCAATGGTCAGGGGTAGCAGCATGGAGACCAACTTCAGTGATGCAGGTGGGAGATGATGATGGTTTAGGCTGAGATCATACCAGTACAGACAGTCAAAATGTATTAAGCTCTGAAATATTTCTGTTGTAAAGCCAATAGTGTTTGCTAACAGATTGGACATGAAGTATGAGAGAAAGAGAAGAGTCAATGATGCTTCTGCAGATATGGCCTGAGCAACTGGAAGGATGAAATTTCCATTAGGTGAGATAGAAAGTGGTGGAAACTGGGTTTTTGTTTGTTGGCTGACTTTCTTTTTTTGGGGGAAGGGGAATGTATATGGTGGTTAAACAGAACCTTGTTTTGGTACATTTAGATTGAGATGTCTATGTAAATGAACATACAGGGTCTGTCCAGGAAGCACCCAGTCACATACTCTAGAAGCATTTAGTGAAGAAGATACAAGAAACATTGATACCTTAGTTCCCTTCAAATAGGCACCTTGGGATCTCACACAGTTCTCCCAGTCACCATTAGGTGCCCCATCATATTTTCCTGAATCTCATCAATGGCCTAAAATCTTTTCCCTTTCAAAGGTGATTTTAGTGTTGAGAAGAAACAGAAGTTGCAGACCACCAAATCTGGGCTGTAGCAGGGTTGAGTCACCTGGGCAATTTGATGTTTCACCAAAAAACTATGCACTGGACATGATACATTAGCAGATGGGTGCATTGTCGTGATGAAGCTGCCAGTCACCAGTTGCCCATAGCTGCAGCCTGGATTATGAATTATCTAAGTAGTTTCCACACAGGAATGTTCAAGCTTAATGCAAAATCTGATACAAATTCCTACCTCTACTCGCTTAGTCATATTGAATGCAAAGGCCACACAGTCCACATGCTCACTCAGTGTCATCTACCACCCCCACTGACCAGAACAGTGAAGCCGTCATTGTTCACGCATGTGTATTCCAGTCAACTCTCCTTGGCTGCCAGGTTACATCAGTGTTGCCCAAGCCATTCTTGTTCTATTAACAATGACTAGGCTTTTTCCGGACAGACCCTGTATAACTTTGGCATTTAGGGAAGAGGTTTATTTATATTCCAAATTATGCCTATAGGTATGTCATTAGATATAATGATATAGTGTGTATGGAAAAGTTTCAAGCGTAGAGCAGTGGGGAAGTCCAACATTAATAGGCAGGGACAAAGTTGAAAAACAAACAAAGGATTGAGAAGAAGTGGCCATTAGGGCAGAATGAAAACCAGGAAATGTGATGTGATGTAATTAAGTGAGTAACTGTCAGAGAATAGGATGCACTGAATTGTATCAATTGCTTCTGAAAGGTCAAAGCAAGGACTGTGAATTTACCATTTAGGTTTTAGTAATATGACAGTCATTTTAAAATTTGATGAGAGTGGTTTTGGTATGGTGAGGGTTCAAGAAAGCTTGCTAATAGAGCAATTAGAATGTAACTGTTGTGAGGAATTTCATTGTATAGAAAAAAGAGAAATGGTACACAATTTATTATCAGCTATTCAAACATTAATTATAAAGATTAATATTAGCTTGTATGTTTTAATTAAATCTATATAGGTAATATCCAAATTGATAAAGGATGATTTGATTGTAACTAAATTTCATGATTTGCAAATTATCTGAAGTATTTTTTGTTTTAAAGTTAATAATTTATAAAAGCTAAAAATACCACCCTACCATCTGTACCAAACTTTAGTTCTATAATCTTAATATGCTAAAAATACCTTCATAACTGAATAATAGACACTGGATATTTGACTACTATTTTTAATGGACTTTATATGGTCCATATAGAAACCATATTGTTACTTGTTTACAACAATCTTACCTATCTTAAAATTGTGTAAAGGATTGTTAAGGCTTTGATAGGATTCTTCAAAATGACTTTTCAGATTTATTTCCTGAGGAAGGTAAACTAGTGGACTCAGCCACTGACATTAGATTTCAGTGTACTATTTAACCCATGAATACTTCTCAGGCAGTAGTTTCATATTTTAAAGAACTGTTAAATTTGTATGTGTAAATATAAATTTGTAAGTATAACTTTTATAAAATATATATATTTGGAATATATATATATATATATATTCCAAAGGCTTGTGTTAAAGTTCTCCTCAGTAAAATTTGCTTGGTTTACCCTCATAACTTAAAAACAACTTGCATTGCTATTGCAGTTATCATTTTTCACTCTCAAATCATACTTTTTAGTGGTAATTAAATCAACTGGCAATCAAACCACTTTTGTTGAGAATATAAAGTGTTCTCATTATCTTGTGAACACTTATTTAGGGCAAACTGATTTGCATTAATTTTAACCCAAGAATAGTGGACAAGTATTTTCTCTTATGTTGCATATTAATTATATTTTTATGAAGTTATTTGTCAACATTTTAAAAATTAATTGAGAAGACTCAACTTGTTTTAGTAACAACCACCTATAATGAAGTAATCCATACTTCTGATTTAACTAACAGGTGTTGTCCTCATTAACAAGTTTTTACACTATAGCAATGTTGTACATGTTTTGGAGACAAATTAACAATTATGGATATTATATCATGGAAATAATCTCACATATATTTGAAGATGCCTAAGCTGTTGTTTATAGTTTAAAATAAGAACATACTTTTTACAAGCAGAGTTTACCCAAGCTGCTGAATTATTTTTTAGTGTGACTGATTGCAAGTGTCCTTTGATTCAATTATTAACATCTCACATTTAGTAACTTAGTAGGTTAAAACTACTCTATATATTATATACTTCAAAGTATTTTGAATAGCTTAATATATTGCTAAGACTGTGGTGTAATTGGTTCCATTGTTGATCAACACTGAAAAAAAATGAAAGTGTGTGCTTCTTCATATTAAACACCTTCCAGGCAATGTTGAGTCATAACAGGCAAAATGTGATATGTATTAAGAAGTTTATACATTTTTTGACACAGGACTACCGAGCATTTTAAAAATACTTTTTCGAATTTTAAGAGCTGTCAATAAAGAAAATCGTCATTTATGTTTTTGCTTTTCCCTCTGAAAGTGTTAAATATTTGATGTTCTTTTGATTTGTCAGTTTTTCTTTATGATGTGCTTGTCAAAGCAGGGAGCTAACTAGGGACCGAGTGTTGTGAAGCTGCCGGCACTGCTACTCAGAATGGCATCATTTTACATCGTAGCATTGCTGTGTGATGAAGGCCAGCTGGTGCATTTAAGTTTCTTATTGGAAATTTTCATCTGATCATTATTGTGATTTGTGGTTTTGTACAGGAACACTTAATCATTCTTATGTAGCAAGCACTTCTGAAGCTGCTGAAGGCTTTCTCTTTTGCTGAGTAATTCGTGCTATCAATCTAATGGTTTGGAAGAATTTCCAGTTTGTTGTATTATCATTTGTTTGCACAGGAATTCATGCAACACAGTGGCTGAATTTATAGTACTAGTTTGCAATGGACTATTGAGCAGTACTGTGTTCATGATGATGTTATTATATAATTTGGATTAAAACAATTATTGTGTACCTGTTTGTCCTAATTCTCTTTCACCATCTCAAGAGCCAGCAGGTAATCCTATGCTTTTTTGCAAAGTCAGTTAACTGTGCCTCATGTCCTCTGTGCCTTGGGTGTATTTTTTTATTTAAAAGAGATTGGACCTTAATATTTTGGGGTGTTTCTTTAATGGTAGTGGTGTGCCACTAGTAATTTCACAAAGATTATTTCTATCTATACTGTTAACAAACATTGCTTTAACATTTGTGTTTGGTTATAAACAGAAACTACTGATGTTTAGCATGTTTCAGGAAAATAAGTGCATAAATATATTGGTTTTATTTTATTTATTGAATATTATCTTAATTATAGGAGTTATATTCTCAAACATTGCATGTTTTGTATTATATATATTTTTAGATTTAAATCTAATACTTTTTGGGTAAATAACAGGTATTCACATAAATCCAAGAATAAAAATACATTTTTATAAAACAATTTATATTTTATGATTATCTGATAACAAAAAGTACTCTTAAGAAAAGAAAAAACATGATTCCCTCTTTTTTACTAAGAAGTAATAGGAACACTTCAAACACAGGAATAAAAGTACAAAATATTAGGTAATCTCGAAATGCCTGTCAAAGACATCGTTTTCCTCCCTTTTCCTCACATCTGTTTTCCAATATAATCAAATACTTTAAAAACACACTCTTTTTTATGAATGAACTTAATACAACCAAAATGTCACTGAGTCTTAGGGACACAGGAGGCAAAGTAATCTATGCTAGTAAAATTCTTGACATATTCATAAAAATTCTAGGGATGCTCTGTGCACAAATATTTATGTATCAGAAAACTTAAGAATGTTTCACCATTCTTCTCTGTCTCACATCTTGGAGATCCCCCCTCGATTCTCCTTCTGAATTGGATAAATTACACATTGAGATTAAATGCCAGGAAATGCCCGTGCCTCTGATTTATTCTAAATTGTCTTACTTAGACATAGAAGTTGCATGACTGGAACTGGGCTGTTCCAGACAATTTCAATATATTGTATGGGTTTAGGAGTACATCATTTTATGATATATTACAAGTTCCCAAGTTCTATGTTACTCTATTTTCTGGGATCTTGTTTCTGGTATCCATAGTTCTATGTAGACTTTTATGAGGATGCAGTAAATTTAAGAGCATATAATGGCCCATTGATATTGTAGTCAGTGCTCAAAAGAAGTATAGACATTCCATTCAAAAGTACCAAATCTCTATAATAAGGTTAAAAAACCTGAATATTAAAAGGGAAAAAAAAACTAATGAAAATCTGTGTAACTGATAACTGTCCAGTAAAGGAAAATGCCCACACAAAGATAAAAAAGTTCAATGAACTCTTCAAACCAGAATCATATAAGGTGATGAAGATGTATGAGGTAACTGTTGTCAGATATTGGAAGTTTGTACAGGGATCTGATCGCTAAGATCCCAAAGAGGAGGAGGATCACATCAGCAGGGCATCAGACAACTATGCAGATAAAGTACGCAGTGGATTGGTCTGGCTGAGTTGGGGAGACAGAGCTCAAATTTGGGGCTGCTAGGGAGACAGATGTTCGAAGACCGGCACTAGAAGGATTTCTAGAAGGAATCTGCTCAGAGGAAGGACTTCATAATCCACATAGGAACAGTCTTCCATCTTGCCAAATATACAAGATTAGCTAGTTTAGGGCAAAGTGTGGCACATGGGAGCTCTGATTTAAATGGAAATTCTGGAGGTTACAACGTACTGGTAGATATGTTACAAGGCAGAACCAGGGATCTCTCTGTGAATCTGTGTGGGCTCAGTTGACACTCTAGGTGAGTGAGGTTTTGGAGTTAAGTCTGAGTTAACACTTCTACAGTATTCTTACAGTGTGATCCCTAAAGCCCTGGGGACCTCTAATACATTTCCATGGGGTCAGTGAAGTCAAACTATTTTATAGTAATAATATTATGGTAATAAGTTCATTGCCTGCTGACTAAAACTGTGATACTTTAGCATAAATTGAGGCAGTAGCAACAAACTATGGTAGTAGTTGTTTTATTTTCACTGCCATGAAATTTCGGCAGAAAAGAACACTTTCACTTAAGAGTATCCTCTTTAAAGTAGCAAAATATGTTAATTTTATTTGCATCAACCTTTTTATGCATTTTAATAATCTGTATGATGAAATTGAAAGTGTGCATAAAAAACATTCTGCTGCAAAATGAAGTTAAAGTTGTTACCACAAAGGAAAGAACTTACATGATTGAGTTACAAACAGAACTAGCTTATTTTTTTACAAAATAATTTCATATAAAATTACTAAGAGAAATTTGATTATTTTTTTAAAGATTGTATTTATTTATTTTTAGAGAGAGGGGGAGGGAGGGAGAAAGAGGGAGAGAAACATCTATGTAACAGAGAAATGTCCATTGCTTGCCTCTCAAATACACCCCAACTGGGGAATGAATCTGCAACCCATGTGTCCTGACCTGGAATCGAACCAGCAACTTTTCACTTTTCAGGATGACATGCAGCCAACGGAGCCACATTGGTCAGGGCTTGTCTTACTTATTTAAAATAAAATCTCAGTGAATAAAGTAGACCTATCATTTCAAAGGAAATATCTAATAAAACAGTTGATAGTAAAAAAAATATTTGATTATACTGGCAAATACTTTCCAAAATTGGTAAAATGTGATACTAATAATTCTAAGAAGTCCAGTGAATATTCAGTAAGAGAACAATTACACATTTCACTAAAGAGATACAAATGAGTAACTTCAGAAACAATAGAGGCATGAGGACAATGGAATCACATTTTTGAAATGATCAAAAAATATGTGAAACCAGAAATACTCTGCAAAATTAATCTTCTAAATTGAAGGTGAAAAAAGACATTTCCAAAAAAAACGAAGAAAAAGTTCATTGCCCATATACCTTCCACTACAAAAAGTCCTGAAGGACATTCTTCAAGTTAAAAGGAATCCAACCATGTTAAATCAGGTCTATAGGAAGGAACGGAACATGCTAGAAATATTACATATGTTGGTAGATTTATCTATATAGATGTGTATGTTTTTAAAATTTTTGAATAAAGTGATTTTAGAATATAAATTACAATGTTCATTATTGAGTTTATGCATGTGTGTATTTCTGTATAAGAAATTTTCTTCTATATTGTTACATATATATTTATATACACATACAGAGGATATTTTGGGATTAAAATTCTATTGAATTCTATGGGATAGCATGGAATAAAAATAAATGATGGCATCCTGTGTGCCCTATTTTAAATTGCTCTGACTTAGTGTACATTCTGATTTACCATCTTCTAAGTGCTCAGAGAGGACCCAATGTATAGCAATAACTACACGTTTGAGACTGAAGTCTAAATACCTTTAAATCCCACAGTATCATAGGTTGATCTGCTGTGCTTTAAATTTTTATTCTTATTTTAGTTTTTTCTTTCCTTTCAAAATATTGAATTATGAATCTTGATAAGAAGAAAAGAAATGTTTATGCATAGCTCAGTTCTTAGGATAAATATAAATTATGTAAGAAATAGTGTGTTTAAGAAGGGAGTCCTTTGTTTATCTCTCAATGCATTTATCTATTAAAATTTTATTGACCACCTAGTAGTACATATAGACAAAACACAAGGTGGTAACATTGCTTTCAAAGAGTGTACAATCAAATGTATGGCATACAAGATAAGGAGCTAGTGGGTTTATCAGTATGAAAAGTGGGTAGACATGTTGTGGAAACAGAGGAACAGAAGACCTTGTTACACAGGGTAAAATTTTCCATCCTGAGATTCTCATGAAATGACCATTAATTTATATTGTAACTCATATTATTAATCAAGGTGTTTTATCCAGGGAATCATGATATCTAATACCTAATATAATAATGATCTCTCATTTAGTTTTTAAAAGTCAGAAGAAAATAAATTCTGACATTGGAATGAAAAACAAGTTTCATTTTGTGCCATCAGTGAATTTGTATTCATTTCCTCCCATTGAAAAGTGGAGAATATTAGCCAAAGGCCTTGTATAAAAAGGAAATCAACAACATTTTCTGTGTGGAATATTTAATAGCACATTTAAAAACATTGGATCAAATAATGAAGTGTCAGTTTTACATGGATATTGGCTATTCAGTATTACCTCCTGGAGTTTTAGTTAATGAATTTTAATATTGGAAATTTTTGGCTGCTTGATGGCATTAAAAATTATCTTGGTGTTATGGAACTAACTCTAAATCTGTTTAATATATCTCCTGCCAACAATGATAATTCAAGGATAAAATTCTAACTGATAGAAAAGGTTAACTTCTTGTAATGAATTCAGAAGAAACATTTGTGCCATTCTGTTAATGTTAACATATTACCAAATAACAGATTAAAATAAGTAAAAAAACTGTGTGTGTGTATATATATCTTTGTTTACTTACATTTCTATTTAGCTGTCTAAATTGTGTATTTTTATCCACCTGTTGACAATAACAATGAGGTTGTTCTGCTTAACTTTTGTTAGTAATGGCAGGAAATTTACAGGAGAAAATTACCGTCAGGGTGAGAGTGTCAGGAGGTCTGTTTTCATGGGGCACAGAAGAAGTAGAGCTAAGGTTTGGGAAAATCAATAATTAAGATTTGATAATGCAAGTACAAGAGGCAGGGACATGAATTGGAGATATTTTGACTATGGAGAAAAAAGAAGCAAATTGTGCTTGTCATGAAATAGGCATGAATGCCCAAATGACTAAAGGAATGATATTTATTCAGTGTGAACCTAAATAGACTAAGTAATATATAGCCAATTTTGAAACTAGATGTGATGTGATGTTTACATGTTAGGATACTCATGGTTTAATGAGAACCATAGTCATTGTCAACTATGGAGTTTTGTCTGGTGATTCGACATATTTTCCATAGTTGAATTTGACATTGGTTCCTCCTTTGATTGGAAATAGAGTAAGTCATTTCCAACAGCTAGCTAGTGCTTTCCTTTTGTTTACAAGAGCTTGCAGATTCTATGGAAGTTCTGAAAATGTTTTCTTAAATAAAACTCCTGACATGGGAGCATTATAATGCAGTGTAAGATGACCTCCTATCATTTAGATACAAATTCAAAGAAAATCAGTTTCTAGCATTACACCTTTCTTCTTACATCCCCTCTCCTACAGCTGTTCCCACTGAAATATTTCTAGTTAGAAGTGACATTTGTGTTACCTGTAGAAGATTCTCTAATTTTAGGGGTAATTATGACACAAATATTGGCCCCAAAAATGTGCTAGTTTAACACTTAAGCAAAGACTGTGGCATGTCTGAGTTCACTCTAATTGCAAGATCCCAAGTTATCCTGACGCAATTTCCTGGATGCTGGAAAAAGTCACAAAATCACTTTCCCTATTCGTAACATTAGCAACATACATATGCAACTCTTCCTACAGAACAGAAATAGCTGTTTGCATTTTAAATAACATTTTATTACAGAATTTAGACCAATATCAAACAGCTGAAGAAAGAATGATATTCCTAAACAAGCTAAAAAACAAAACAATCTACTACTCATCCTCATGTGCTGAGGCATGCTTATCTATCTAAACATCTTTGAATGTATGCTGCCAAATTCATGGGCGTTTTAGCAGATAGGGCATTGAAAGAGTGCAGTGTAATGGAAGTTTTGTTGTAGTTTGTGTTTCTATTTATGTAAGAGACTGAGTTCCATCTACTCATACAACCAGAGGAGATCCGTGTTCATTGGAACTTTCAATAATGTTAATTCATAAGTACATACAAAACACATTTGGGGAGCAAACAGTTCTTCGGTAGTAATGTAGAGCTAAATAGCAACCGTGGGATTGAGATAAAAACTGGCAGTGAGGCAGTTTATAATTAAAGACCTTTATTGCTTGATAGCAAATTGTTTTGTAGTAATGGACTTAACCATTGTGATGTGCTATATGTTATGTCTAAACTCCCTTAATGCTCAGGGAACTACAAAAATTAGGCACCATTGTGACTCCATTTCACTGAGGAAAATACTTCGGGTCAGAGGAGCTGACAAAGTGAGGAAGTTGATTTTGAACACTCAATCTTCTGTTAGGGTTATTTTCTAAACAATTATTTTATACTCCTTAAATGATCGGTGTACTTTTCTTCAATTTATTGTTGTTGCTAAATTGCAAGTATGAAAACCCTCGGAAACTCTCTTTTGAAAGCTTCAGGGTAGATTTTCTTTTATAAGGATTAAGGAATAACTAGCAGCACCCAAAAAGAAAAACTGATCCAGGCCTCAAGGATAAATTTGAACCGTTAGTTTGAATACCATCAGAACTCTTTGAATCTGTTTTGATTTTCTTTCTCATAAGAGAATGGCATCTCAATTTCTCTGCCCATGACTACAAGGTTTACACCCACAGAGTGTCAAGAGACTAGCTGAATGGATTAAATGGAATACATGTATTTTTTTTGATATTTGCCAAGTTATTCCCCAAAAAGTTTCTTCAATACTTTAGTCACCAAATTATGAGAATACCCAATTCAACACATCTTTATTTAAGTTATATATTTATGTTTAATACGTTTGTATGGCTGCAAATATCTATGCACCTGTGTTTAAGTATTTTGTGTTAATTTCTTTTTTAGTTTATAGGAGCGATTAATGTATTTACAGTGTTATTTTGAATTTTAAGTGCTCATGCTTTGGAATTTTTGTCAATTTCATGGGTGCAAATGTTATCAGTTCATGTTGTCTGTTTCTGAGGTTGATTTCTTTCTCTTGCTTATTATTTATAGTTTCTTTTTATTGCCCAATTATATCATTTGCATATCTTTTAATTTTTTGTCAATCTGTTAAATATATTCTGATTATTCCAGTCATCATTTAAACAAACATAAAGTTCTAAATTTACAACTGCCAGATTAATCATTTTTTGGAACAAGAATGGTTATTTCTCTTCCAATTCTACAACTTTTGATGGATCCAATGTCCTTATATGCAGGGAATTCACTACTCAGTCCTTGAGTTCTTCTACACTATCATATGCAGCCTTATTCCCGTCCTTCTGTCCTTACCACTGTAAGACTGACCAGACTGGATTTCTTAAAACCTGATCAGTCACGTGCCTGCCCACTGCGATTGTTTTTCTCTTGCCATTCCTTGCTTATACATATTCACACATAACTTGCCAGTGATCAGTGTTTATCCTATTCTGATTGCAAGCACAGTTTACCACTCTCTGATCCAAGCATTGATTTAGCTGTCCTGGCTAACTGGATAGGACCTCTTTTTACTTTACAATTCTGAATGCAATTGCCACACTCAGTAAGGAGGTTGACCTGCTAGAGAAGTGCTTTTATTTTTATGGCATTGTATGCGTAGCTGTCCTCCCCTATCCAAGTCTGCCAAAGCTCTTAAGATTGATTATTTTATACTCTAGGGTAATAGATATTCTGAGAGAGCAGACATATGTATGCATCCTTCTAAGTAAATTTCAAGTGTTTTATATTCAGTGATTTTTTTATGTTTCCCACCTGAAGTTATTTCTCCTTCTTCTGTATCTCATAGAAATTTATATCCCTCATTGTGGCTTTTCACTATTATATGAGAGGTATCTGCCATCTGCTAGGTCTGTAACTCACCTTGTCTTTTTTAGTTTTGCATTCTCCATATCAACCTGCACAAAGCCTTGCTTTGATAGTAATGTAAAAAAATTAATTGGTATAAGTGAAACTGTTAAGAGAGTAATCCTTATATTATAAAGAATTTTGCTCCTCAAACTGTATTTTTTGATATTTTTACAATGAGGATATACTGCTTTCATAATCAGAGAAATAATTTCATATGAGTTATTGAGTTTGTTTCCTAGGAGTAGTTTTATGAAAGAGTTCCAAAATAATTCAATCTAATTAGACTAAAATGTTTCAGTTATTATTCTAGCATGTTTTTTATTGTGCTTTATTTTGAAAATAACCACTAAGGGAAAATAAGAAAATTTTTAAACATTTTATGTCTACTCCCTTATTCAAAGTCTGTGTTTACTTACTTATCATGTCTATTTTATTTTCATCATATAATATATATACTATACTTATAAAATAATCATATTATAATTATAACCGTGTTACTAGTAATTAATAAATATCTCTAAACCTCAATAAGATGTAAAAACTATAGTTATATTTTAAGTAAAGATGGTGTTTTGCATTCTTATCTAATTATGTTTTTTTCTTATTCTCCTACATTCTGTGGTAATTTAATTGCTTCCTCATTTAACCTATTTTTCTTGTTTCTTTCATATGCATTAATTAGTTGGAAAAAGTCACAGGCTCTGTTTTCTAACTTATGCACATCTTCCTTGATCACTCCTTATTTAATTCTTCATTTTTTTCTCACTTCTCTTAACAGGAATCAGGTAAACAGTGCCAAATGAGCAAACCATGTTTGCAGTGAGTCCATTTCACACATTCTAAAATCATTAGGAAGTAATTAATGCTATGCATAAAGCATCTGTTGGATGCTTGTCATATTTTGTGAAAATTAGTATCTTTGTAACTGGTTATGATATAATATAAAATATCAAAGATTTAAATAACATTATTTAAGCTTGTCACTGTTCTCTTTTTTAATGACTTTAAGTTCAAAAAAGGAGGGAGGATTTCTCTCTCCTAGTCACACCTTTCTTGCACCTATGTGAGTGTCCTTCACAAACATTTGCAGAAGGAATGAATACATTCCTCAGTTCTAGGGATACACTGCTGTGACAAATCCCAGTCTTCACAGACTTTACCTTCTAGTAGAAGGAGAAAGAAAATAAGCAAATTAAATAAACCTTTACTTAAATATCTTCTCCTCAACTTGGACATAATCACCACATTTCAATTGTAACATTTCTCCATGTCCCACTCGAACCCCTCGCCTCTTCCCTGATCAGTCTCTAGAACACTCTATGCCTCCTATCTATTTATTTATTGCATTATGTGATTAAGGGAATGGATCACAATTGTTGCTTTTTTGCAACAAAACCATTGTGGGGTCAAGGACAAGAATCGAGGCCTTGAGACTTACTAGGAAGCTACTTTCAGGGGAGGTTATGATAAGTGGGTAAATCTGTAACATATTTAAAGAAAGACTCAGCTACTTTTGCTTCAGGTTTTGAGAAATGGTGCAGAGTCAATGATATCTCCAGGGTTTTAGCTGGAGTGACTAGAATTATGGATTTGCAGTTTAGCGGGATGGGAAGACTTAAGGAAAGAAATATTGGGGGTGAAGAAACCAGGAGTGCAGGTTGGGCCATGTGTTTGTGCACATTTTTTTCTTTAAGAGAGAACAAATGGTAAGTGCTGTAAGGGAATAGTGTGATTTAAGGGCCCATTGACATTTAGTAGTCCATGAGTTTAAAGTGAGGCTAAATACTGAGATTGTGTGCTTTCCTTCAAACATGCATGTCAGCATGGGATAAGGGCAGAGCTGGGGTTTTGCAAATTGTGTATGATGAAGTGAGAGGGAGGGGAGTGATTTTAGTAGTAGTTCGCAGACTCTAAACTGGTAAAATAGAGGAGGGTGGATGTAAGCAGGATGAGGAAGATTGAAAACATTGCTGGTTGGGATACAAGAGGGAAGGAGCTTGGGTTGGAGATCGTGGAGCCTGTAGAATGTTATTGGTAATCACAGAACTGATGTGGAACCATCGAGATGAGTGTCTGGGGTTGGGTAGAAGAAAATATCATTGTTATCAATGGTATTGAAAATATCTACACGGATATTAAAATCACCAAGAATTCTGTTCAGGTGTGTGATGATGTACCAGGAGCAAAAGCCATTGAGAAATGTTTAGGACCACAGGGTCTATGGATGTGACTATAAAAAGGAAAGATGGAAAAGCCTGATGTTGTAAGATTCACATATGGGTGTTTTTAGGGGGAAGTGACAGAGAGTGAGGAGTGAGGGGGACATCTATTTTGCTCATGTTATAAGTCAGATGAAACAATGAAAAACCTCAAAGAGGCAGAAGAAGCAGTGTCGTTAGGAGACTTGCAAGTTTGGTTAGAACAAGAACACGAAGGAAGTATATATTTGCAAAAGAACACTGTTAATTACTAATTTATATCTGTATGTTTTCAGAAATATTGGAAAGTATGTTTATGGGCTACTGAAATGTAATAAATTGCATAAAGGTCTGTTTATAATATGGAGGTAAGCCTTTTGAGTCCCTGTTGGAATAGGAATAGTATAGCAGGCAGGCCGAGGAAGTAAATGAGATTATTTGAATAAAAGAAATGTAAGGATTAAGGACAGTCCAATATTTTAAGGAACAATTCATATTTTTTCCATTCAGGGAAGCTTGTATATGTGTATTTTTTGTTCCAAACCACAAATATTAGCAAAGGCTTTTGCACATCAATATTTAACACAGTCGATACAAATGTTCTGAAATTATATTATAGTGATGGTTTTCTGATTCTGCAAATTTCCTAAAAATCATTGAATTGTACAGTTAAGTGAATGAATTTAAAGGTATGTGTATTATACTTCAAAAAAGTGTTTTTTAAGTAAAGCCAAGAATCTTCTAAAACAACATTTAAGCAACAAAACTAGGAACAAAAATTCCAAAAATTAAATGTAGTGCCAGTGAGTTTTAGCCGGAAAAGCTATTTTTTTTTGCCAGCAATTCTGTAATTGGAATAGTAATACATTATACACTTTGATGCAATAATCTCATTTCTAAGAATGTTTACTAAGGAAAATAAGTTAAAGGAGGCCAAGCAACATGCAGAACTTTGCCTACAACAGCACTTTTGCCCCGATGGTAGTGTTATAAATGAATAAGGATGAACAGTCACTACATTATGCAATATTTGTACTGTAGAGTTTTGTGCAACATGATCACTTTGAGACTTCAGAAAATGTGCAGCAGTGGAAAAGGATAAATAATGATAAATTGTCATTTCAAAAGTACAAATAAGTTAATATTATTAGGAGGTAAAAGAGCACTTCAAATTTCTTAAGGAATTTGTTTTTTATACTAGGATATCAGGTATACTATTAAGTGATACTTTGAAGTAAGTTTTAAGGACACTTGGTATATTTATATTGTCTTAATAATCACAGATTGAGAAAATTATTGTACACTTTAAGTCAAAATATTTGGGAATTTTTCAAAGGTGATGTTGGCTGTTTTGTACTGAACATTTTCACGTGTGTATTCCACAACTGTCTCCTGTCCATCTGCTCTGTGCCAGGCACTGTTATAGGTTGTTGAGGGGACATCTGTGAGCACAGTGGACACCATCCCTCCCCATGGGGCATCTACATCATAGTATAGAGAGAAAAGCTGTCATCATTTAAGATAATCAAGTCTAGGGAATAAAGTACTATGCAACATGCATAGCAAGGTAAGGGGGATCTAGCACGGCAGGGAGAAAGAGAATGGTCAGACTGCAGCACCGCAGAAGGAGGTCAAGGAAGCTCCATTGTGAAGGTGATGTTTGAGCTAAGATTTGACATATTGAGAAAGCTGATCAGTTGGCTCTCAACTGAAGCATAATTTGGGCAGACAGAAAAGTTAGAGCAAAGGACATACAGCAGCATGTTAACAAGACATGCTAGGATGCTCTGAAACTTCAAGGACACCCACCAGTGTGGCTGGAGCAGAGTGAGCCTGGGGGATCCAAGTGGATAAGCTCAGACAACGAAGAGAACATGTGACTATGTAAGACTTGTTAACCACTGCGCTCTGAATTAAACTGGGAAGCAGTAGGGTCCTGAACAGAGGAGTAAATGGCTGTGTTATTTTTGAGGTTATTCTGGTAACTGTGTCCAAGATATAGTGATGAGTTTGGGAAGGGTGGGGCCGGGGGGAAAATGATAGAAGTGGAAGCATGGTCCTGTTAAGAAATTTTGCAATAATCCAAACGAAGCTCCTATTACATGATACCAGTAAAAATGAATGACTGATTATGATTTGGATGTGTGTTGAAGCACATGCAACAGGATTTCCAACAGGGTGAATGTGAGGTGTGAGAAGACAATGCTGAGATTTTTGGCTTAAGCATCTCGAGATGTCCTCACCTCAGACAAGAAGGTTGTAAGAAGAAGGATATTGGGAGGAAGGACAGAATTCAACTTTGAACATGCCAAGTTTAAGAACCCTATTTGTTATCTAGGTAAAAATGCCTAGTAAGCATTTAGGTATATGAATCTGAAGTTCAGGGTAGAGGTCTAGGCTCTACCCTGAAAATTTGACAGTTCTCGGGAGATAAATATTCCTTCAAAGTTACTGAACTGAATGTGACCACCTATGAGCGAGTGAAACTGAGTTTCAAGGCAAGAGGCCTGCGGCAAATTCAGCATTTGAAAATTCTATGAGGGTCAGGACAAACTATTAAAGGAAAATGAGATGGAGAATAAGTAAGGTAGAAACATAAGATAAATAAAAGAGTGTAGCTTTCTGGGAGCAAAGAGAAGCGATTCTCCAGGTTGAAGGGACAGTAACAGGCCAAGTCTGGGACAATTTTTGCATCTTCATAATAATAGTACCAAATTATAACCCATAGAATAAAGTTGGAAATCAGGAGCACAGTAATATAAACACATTAAATATAGTAAAATTTTGATGAGGAATGGAATATTTAAATCTCAGTGTACTTCCAACACAAATAATTTTGTACAAAGATTCAAGTGACCAAGTTAGCATTACTATTAAAGGAACAAATTAAATTCACAAGCTACATACTACAATGCATGAGAATACATCATTTCCCCAAGTTGAGTAAGCTGAATCTAATCATGAAGAAACTTCAGGTAAAACCAAATTGAGAAATACTCTACAATGTATCTGACCTGTAGTGTTCAAAGGTATAAAGGTTATTAAATAAAATCTCAGAAAAGACTTAACTGTTCCAGATTGAGGGAGACATTTTTTAAAATGTCAACTAAATGAAACAAAATAGGATTCTGGGTCACCTTGATTTGCTAAAAAGACATTTTTGGGACAATTAGCAAGACTTGAATGGAGTTTGGGGTTAGATGGAATAATGCATCAGAATTAATTTTTTCATTCAGATGGCTGCATTGTTGTCACATAGAACATGCGTCTTTGTAGCTGATACACACGTAAAGTCTTGGGGGATCACCAAGTACCATGTCAGCAACGGATATTCACACCTTTGTCCAATCCTCTGTTTAATGTAGAAGAAGGACTCTTCTGTCTTTTGAAGAATACTTTCTAGTGTAGTATTGAATTAAACTGTCTTTATGACAACATTGATATCATAGTTATTTGTACCTAGTATTTAATAATACTGTACATATTTAGTGTTAAATTATATAGTAAAAAAATAAATCTTTCAAGCCTTTTATACTATTTTTATTTTAACTTTACACAGTATAAATTTAATTAGTAAAATATTTTCAAATTATAAGAAAAAGAGTACTACTGGCATTTATTACTCAGACTGCCTTTCTGTGTTATTCTTCAGATTTATGGCTTAACCTTTATTTTAAACTGATAATTCAAAATAAGAAAGTATAGGATACATATGCATAATATGACCACACTTGTATATGTCAAAACAAGACACAAGAAATATTTCAAAATATTTAACATAAACAGAAAAGAAACATTTTGTATACACTTAACTTTGATGAGTATTTTCCCCCCTAACTGAGTCTCTTTTCACCAAACTGCAAAAATTGACCAATGATTTGAGGTTAATTTGAGCCTAATGTTTCCATGATTTTATGGTCTTCTTTTTGTCAAATTTTAACGTGGTCTTTCACTAAATAATACCATTGGGATCTAATATATGCTGACTTTGAATTCTTTCAAGTCTCTTTCCAGTTTGTTCTGTGTTTGGAGACTTCCTTCCAAAAACATGTCTATATGACCAATGGATGTAACTGGCTGTAAATTAATTCTTTATTTTGGATATTAATGCCATGCCTTTGAGTGGCAAACTTTAAAGAAAATCAAGTAGCTTTCTGGAAGTTTTGTTAAAGTAACACAAACACACAAACTATTGAAATGGAATGCAATCAATGTTTTCTTTTTTCATATGGCAAAAAGAGACTATCAGTATGTTCACATAATTTCCTACAAACTAACTGATATAAACAGCTTCCACACGTCATAATTTTACATAATGAGGATTCTAAAATGGCTCAAAATTGCAATAAGTCACTTTCATTAAACTATGAATATTGAATAGCAATTATTGCTTAATAGGCTTTTTATAAGACACTATTTACAGTACAGCTGGTAAGTTGCTATAAATTGTGCTTGAATGTATCATGCAAATATCAACACCTGTGATACTTTCAGAGTATTAAGCCAAATTCCATAGGTTATTCTTAGTCTAATCTTTTCTGTTCCATAGCTTTTGAGGGGTTTTTTTTGCTTATTGACATTTTTTTTGTAGTTTGCCTCAAATAGACTAGTATCCATTTATTGCATAAAAATTATATAGTTTTCTGTGGATGTTGGGGGTTGTTTTGAGGGAAAAGTTCTCTCAATATTTCTAGACGTCATATCTGCTTTGCCTTAACAGGCCAATTCACTAAAAATTACTTCAAGAAATAGAAACAAAATGTTATAAACTCAAACTATGGATTTAACAACTACATTTTTATGTGTGGTTATGGTTTTAGAAAGCTAAAGGAGATAACATTTAAATATGTTTATAATACGTCTTTAAAATGTCAAATGATGTTATATTAGTTCTTTATTTCTATGTAGCAAATTATTTGAAAACTGAGTGGATAAAACCACAAACATTCTCTGATTTAAGATCGTCTCATGAGGTTGCCTACAAGCTGTTCCGGGAGTTGGAGTTGGCATCCTTTCAAGACCTGCCTGGGGCTGAAAGCTCCACTTCCCATCTCACCCACGTGTTTCTTGTCAGGATTCTGTAGGTCTTGGATTGTTACTCAAAAGGGCTCAGCTGTTATCTTGCCTGGGAGCCCCACCAGAGGACTGACTACTCCCAACATGGCGGCTTAGTCCTACAGCATGAGTGGTAGAGAGGGAGGGCAAGAGAAAGCGAGCAACCAGATCAGAGGGCAGCCACGTTCTTGTAACCTAATCTTGAAAGTGCATCTCTTCACTTTTGTTGTAGTCTATGTGTTAGGAGCAAGTCATTGAGCTTAGTCCACACTGAAGGAATGACGCTACACAAGACTGTAAACCAGGAGGCAAGGATCATTGAGGACCATCTCAGAGGCTGCCATCCACACACACTGAAATATTTAAAAAGATGGATATGTGTTACAATTTTTCCCCTTCACGGTAGTAGTTTATCTTTTAGACTATGGGAAGGGTAATGTGTCAATGGCTGCAAAGGGGGAAGATCCAACAGACATGGAATCAACCACCTTTAAATATTTCTGTTTTTACGTGAAATTAGTAAATGATGTTTTTCTTAACATCACTTGCTAATTCCAGCACAAAATCACAACAAAAAAAGGTCAGCATTTGGTTTTCTGTTTCTCTTGTTCACAGATTCTGCTTTATAATTTCTCCGTGGGGATTGCCAAGTGCTCTCTGCATTCTCTGGAGGCATACACTGGTTGGCCTAGCTTCTGGTGTCTATCCTGAATCCATTTTAACTGGGACCAAGCTTGTCTATTTGTACGGGACAGCCAGTGGCTCTGTTTCGGGGGTGGGTGAGGGAAGCTCTGGTGGCTGTAACCAGCAGAGGTCACAGGCATTTCTGAGAGAAAAGGGAGCAGTGGAATCTGGGCACATACTCAGAAGGTGCCACTTGGAGATGATTGTTATATCAAGGTGACCAGAAGGATAACTGAGTCACCAAAACGAATAATTCTTTCCCGAAAATCATTCCTAGATTGTTTAAACAATAGTAGAAAAGATGTTAGAGATCAATATGATCACTTTCCTGTACATTATACATACAATTGGCCATTGTATTGTCCCTTTTTCCCATTTATTTTATTAAACTTGTTTTAAATCTTTATTACTATAGAAAATGTCATTTTTTAAACTTCATTTAATCAATTAGTCTGGTTATCAAATAAAATTTGGAAAAAAGTAAAATAAACTAAGAGGTTTTTATCTTATGTGTTTGTAGTTTATTGTAATTTCAATAATTGGTACCATTCTAGTATAACAGCTTTCTCAAGAGAAAATAAATTAAATTCTATTTACCCAATCTTATTGGTAATATATTTGTTGGAACATCCCTTTTTCTTATTAAATGTAAACATAAAATGGCTTATTATTTGGAGTAGTATGATCAAGTCTCTGGTTTTGAGCTATTTTAAACAGGATTGAGGGGGTCAGATAAAACTAATTTAGAAATCAATCCTGATTTATTCAGTTCACATATATATTAGAGCTCTCTGTCCCCCAGCCACAAACAAAAATACATATTTATCTAGTAAATAACTTCTCCCTTTAGATTTCAGTTCAGGTATTATTTTCTGTCAGAGAACTCAGTATTTCCTTCTTTGCACTGTGTTGTATTTGTTAACCAACTAAATGTCATCTTTTATTCTCTGGATTTCCTATTCCTTTTCTCTTGTTTCCTAAACGTGTGCTCCCCACACTATCTCCTTTTATATTTTCCCTACATTCTCTCTTTCAGAGATTTGTGTCCTCAATTGAAACTATTGGCTGTGTATTTTTTTTGCTTAAATTCTAAAAGTTCATACTTATGTTCACTTCTGGGTTCCAGTTATGAGCTTGCAATTATCTTCTAAACATTTTTTTACCAGACTGACCACCAGCATCTGAAATTCAAAATGTATATAACCACACTGTTACCAACATATATTTATATGTTCATTTCATTTTATAGAAATATAATTTTTCATTACCAAACCAGAGGTATGAGAGATAAACCTTATGATCCTCTTATTGGGATGGAGAAAACTATTTCTTTTAAATTCAATACCCACTTATGATATAAATATCTAACAAAATGGGAATGCAAGGAAACTCCCTTAATCTGAATTTTCCAATCCCAGTCTTCTTGTATGAGTGCAGTTAGATCAGTCCCACCCTTTTAGTAACTCAGTATGATCTCTTTAATTTTATTACACCGTATCTAATCTGTCAAAAAGTCCTTTTAGCTCTGCCTTCAAAATATGTTGGAATGCACCTGCCTCTCATCATCCCCATGGCTAGAACTTTCATTCAGGCTACCCTCACGCCATGCCTTCATTAGCGGAATTGCTCCCTTAACTACTTGTCTTCCTATTATACCCTTGTCTTATTTCAGTCTGTTCTCTACACAGCTGTGAGAGTGACCCCTTTTAACTGCTTACATTAATTCTTAAGTTCAAACTCACTCATGAACTTTTGTTACCCAGGGTAAAGTGAAAATCTTTTCAGTGGTTGGTATGACCTCTTGGTGGGATCTGGGATGTTACCTTACTTGCAGGCTACAGGTAAGGTAACCCGTCATTGTTTCATGGCTGCTGGCAGAAGATTTGAGAATCCTGGGTGACTGATGGAGGACTTACTGTTCACAGCAAAAACAATAGCCAGAGCCTCATATTTGTGTTGGAGTCTCCCTGTCCCTAAGTTCCATGATCCTATCATGGGTACCAGCGCATGTGGTGGGCTACCAGACAGGAGAGGAGCATTGAGTTTGTGGTCTCATGACTTCCAGGAAGTGGAAGAAAGCCTGCTCTTTGGCCAGGATGAACATTACCCCATATCTCAGGGTGACTCGCTGAAAATTCCATCTTAAGAAATAGGTAACAAGTAGTCAGGGTCTATTTCTGGAATATCCAGCAAGGACATGTGGTCACTGCCCATTGTGGATTGCCCCCTCTTAGAGGCCTACAAATCTGGACTCCCATTACAATTCTGCTTTCCTCACACTCTTGGTATTCGTTGCTTACATATCTTTGTACTCTCCTATGTGTTTTTCTTCAAATAGCTCAAGCTCCTGCCCCTTCCCATGACCGCTTTTTCTTATTAAAGCCCAGGGTAACTTTCCTTGAAGTTTCCTCTACTTGGAATTTTCATAGCTTACTCCACCTTTTCTCAATTTTTATTTTCTCAAATATTAACATTTTGGCCCTTAGCATCCTATTTAAAACTGCAACACAATCACCTTTCCCTCTTTATTTTCCTTGCAAGTACTCATTACCATTTAAACCGCCTCTGGGAGGGCACTGAAGTAAGGCAGTAAGCATTTTGCCTTGGATTCAGAAATTCAAATGCTAGGAATTTATACTACAGAAATAATCATAATAGGCCTCCTACAGACACATCAAATAGTGTTTATCACAACACTGTTTTATGTAGTAATAAATTATTATAACAAATACACATAGATAAGAATATTTTTTAATAAAAATATGCCAGACAGCTGACACAAAGTTATCTTTGGATGGTGATATTATGATTTTTATTTTATTTATGTGGTTCCCTAACTTCTGGGTATTCCATATTATCTTCTGCTTATTCCCTTTTCTTCCAAGCTTTCCTTCATATTATTTTTATACTTTCAAATTTTTCCTCCATTGTTATGCATTATTAACAACTATAAAGAGTTTGAGATTTCACCCTTATTGTGAGCAGACACATTAGCCTGTCTCAGTTCCATGGATTCTAGTAAAGACACTATACCCAGTGTCAGAGACAGAGAACGTGGTACCCAAGCAGCACTGGGCATCAGCACATCAGCCCATTCCTCTCATTCTCAGTCCTGTGGGGGCAATGTGGGGGGCCCAGCTAGATACCTGCCCACACTGTGGGTTACATTACAGGAGATAAATTCTGAACTTGGGTTTTAACCCAAGATTTTTATAATGAGTTGTAAGCCTTCATGCATTTTGCTCATTATACTTATTATTCTAGACAGTGAACAATTTTGCCTTTATGTCTATAAGAAAACACATCTCTGTGTTCCAAGGAGGTTTCTAATACACTGATCCTTGAAAGACTATACTCTTAGGGATCATTTCTATAGGTTGTTACAATACATTGATCCTTGAAAAGATTGTTTAGATCAATGGGCCATTGGTGCCATAGTTGCAAGAAATGCAGAAATGGGAGGAGGCTCACATGGAGCATAGGTTCCTAATGTGCCTTAAATCGTTAGTGATGATGATGGTAATGATAATAGTACATTTTTCTCTTTGGAAGGAGAAATGAGATTTGCTGAGAGAGCAACAGAGAAACAGAAAGAGAGAAAGAAACAGAACTCTTGTTACTTCAGTCAGGGAGGAATTCTCCGTGGAAATGACTCAGAGCTGAGATCTAAAGGATTTGTAGGAGATTTATAAAAGAGATTTATACAAACATACCAGACAGAGGGCAAGATAGTGTGTAAGCCCCACCTGTGAGGAAGCAAATGAAAGAACTGAATGGAACAAGCAAGGCTGTGGCGCCGAGTGTGAGGGGAGGCTGTGGCGTGGGCGAGGCAGAGGCTGCTGCATCTTTTCAGGCCCAGTAAAGGCCTTTGTTCTTTATCTGAAGATCAAAAGGAAAGCATTGGAAGTTTTGCTTCTTTGTTTTTTGTTGTTTGGTTGTTTTGTTATTTTTGCAAGAGAGTGACAATTAGGTTTTTATTTTGAAAATCTCTTCTGACTTCTGCATAGACAAAAGATTCAGTGAAGCCATTATTATTAGTGATACAATTTTAACATTGGAGTGAAGTTTATTCATATCTGAATTTTGAGTTAAAATTGGCAGTCACATTTACTTTTTTCTCAGGGGATACCTTGTTAGTGAATTTATCAATGCATATAGTTTTTGGTGTTTTTGTGTCAATAGGATTCTTGTAAAAACTCTTAAGTAGCTTCTTATGTTAATTATTATATCAACTCCAGTGACCTTGCATGAAGGTTGGAGGGACATTGGGCACACAGAAAGACCTTCCCACATTAGCAGTGACAGAGTTCTTAATATCACATTGCTTATTATACAAGAGCCAAAGTAAATAAATTCAAATACATGTATTGTCTAATTATGTTCATCCATCCATCCATCCACCCATCTTTCTATAAGTGAAATAGACTCTTTCCTAATGAATTAAGCAATTGATTTTTTAAAATTTTACCTAGATCTCATTTCAATGAGAAATTAGTTAACAGCCACTGAAACCGACATTTTAGCAACAAAAGTTTTCCAAAATTACAGTTTACTTGTAAACCATGGAACGGCTTCACAAGAGTTTAGTTGTGGCTGGATTTTCTGAAAGAAACTTCAGTTTAAAAATAAGGCTCATTAAAAAAATAGAATGATATTTCAGTGTATATTGACTTAATTATCATGTTGTTGCTCATATTCAGATATTATCAGAATTAGTCTAAATTTAAATGAAAAATCTGAAATTATATGAGGAATACTTCTTTTCTAGGAACAATATGACAAGCTTAATGTGAAAAGTACTCAGTTTAGGAATTTTCTTGATAAAAGAAATGTGATGTCTTGCTATTACGAACAAAGTATAATTTATTAATAACTCATAGAATATCTTTAATTGTGTCTCTCTACATAAATTGGGGGTTAATATTAAACATTGTAAGTTAATGTAACAAGCTAACATATTTTTAGACTTATTTCTGTGACTCAGGGATATGTTTGTACCCTGAAAAATGCATGTCAAATGCATTTTTTCAAAAGTGGTACAGGTGATGACTATGAAATATGAGTTTATATTACTACTTAGGAAACATCACAATTCATATTATCTCACTCTGTACCTCTATATCCATGTACTTTTAATGTATAAGATGTATAGGAGAAGTGCCAAGAAAGAAAGAAAAGAAAATATCTAAAAGTTCAACAGAAATCAGGAAGACCCAGTAATAATGAAGAAGGTGGATCAAATTCCCAACAATTATTTGAATAAGGCTTATGGAGATCCCGATATCCATTCATCCTGTTCTTTAAAGGAGCTTAAAACTTTGATGTTCTCATGTGTAGCGTATTCAGTATCAGAAAATATATTGCAAGTGGTTAATATAAGAGAAATGAACATTTTTCTAATCAGAGAAATGAACTTTTCAGTGCAAATAAACACAAAGCATAAATTTAGTGTTCTAAGTGTAGTGTATCTAGCAGTATACAGAGAAGAGATACTAATCACTGACAATTCATGTTTTTAAAAAATAAATATTTTTGAGTACTTACACAGGGTGGGGAAAATGTAGGTTTACAGTAGTTTTTATGGAAAATAATACATTAATTAATAAATAATAACACAAGAATAAACTGTTTTGTGTACTCACAACTATGAACCAACTTTTGCCATCCTCTGTATATTAGGGAGCATTCTAGTCACCAGGGTACAGAACTGAATAAATATGTACAAATCTCTTCTGCTATGAAAGAGCTTATATTCTATTGGAGGTAGGTTGATGATAAACAAAATTAAAATCTAGAGGATGGATATTAGATATCAGATAACCTAACGCAATATAAGTTGCTTTTTATCTATACCAATGGATTGCTTTAAAACAATTCCTATTTCAGTGCTAAAGGAAATGAAAACATTTCTTGCCACTAGCATGACTAAGCTAGAGTAATGGAAGTGATCACGGCACGTATGGATATAGGAAATCCTCTGTGTGAGTGTCTACAAAAAAAGGGAGGAAGACATAAATGGAATCTCTAAAACAGCCAGTTTACTCTGTGGCAAGTGACAAGTTGATGTATTGACATTTTTTAGTTGCAAATCAGAGTTTGTGCTTTATATTTAAAACAATTTTTAAAAGTGATCTTAAAAGAATTCTGTCAAACATGCTATTTGGGGGCAAATATAAATTGATCTCATGGAAGCATGTGCATGTTAATTTTCTTGTCCATACTTCATGTTAGAATCATTTGGAAGGAAATGCAAATGTTTTCTGGAAGTGCCTTCTATGTTAATATAAGTGTCTGACCTTTTTATAATCCAATATTTTTTTAGTCCCTTCTCTTTGATTTATCTTCTCTCATGAAATGCTGCCCTTTTTTTCATTTTTATGGTGCCAGCAGAATTATTAAAGAGCTGTCAATTGAACTATGGCTGTCATTGTCCCTCTTTACAAGGAGAGAATATTAAACAGGATTTATGTCAGTTTCGTTGGAAGAGCTCCTTTCTACAGACAAAACACTTGTTGCTTATAATGACAGAGTAAAATACTGTAATCAAAGATGATAAAACCTACACAAATCCAGCATAAACACTAAGTGAGGAATGTTGACAGCTTTTATATGTGTGAACATTTATTACTCTGTGTTTTATGGCTGAATTTTTTTCTTTTTTTTCTTTTAGTTTATTTAGTACAGTTTCTATCCTTTATTCCCATTCCAGCCCACCCACTCATCCCTCCCCTCCGCCCTCCCCTTTCCAACCCCCCTAGTTTTGTCCATATGTCCTCTATATTTGCTCCTGTAAACCCTTCCCTTCTTCCCTGAAATTATGGCTGAATTTTAACTACCCTTCTCCCTTCCCCCCACGCCCACTGTTCTGAGGAAACACTGCATGTGTTTTCATAATTATAATACTTTATTTTTGAAAGATAAGTCATGCTTCTAGATAAAAGTTTTTTTTTCCTAAAGAAAACCACTCATATTTATCTAGCAGTAAAAGGATTAAATTGGCAACACTGTAGAATCTTCAGAAATAAGATAACTAGCAATTTACTAAAAAGTGTCTAAAAACAGCGTAACCCCAACTTTGCATCATGATCAATATTCCTCATTGAAATCTCTTAGTTTGCCATTGTTTAAATCGAAAGTTTCTAACAGACTGACTAAAAAAAATCACAGCAATTTGCTATTGCTTTTTCACTGTCTATTAATGATGTACACCCGATATATTAAAAGTTTTCCAATATTATATTGAAATCTTTTTGAAAAGTATGTTTTTACATTGGCTCAGACTAATAATTCAAGCTGGATATGGTGTAAGAATCACCTGGAAGGAAAAAAGCAATAGTTATGAATTACCTTATTTTTCAGTTATTACGGAAAGTAGTACAAACCTTGCTGTTATATGTAAATGAAGCAACACATACTAAGAACACTAAAGAACCAAATTGATTCAAAAATAAAAGGAGGTTCTTGATTTTTATGGAAAAACTGCATAGAAATGGCAAAATCGCTAATAAAAATATACCTGGATTCACAGCTTCATTGGAAGGATATTTAAGTAACTGACATATGTTTGCTCCTTCATTTGATCTTATCAAAATCTTCTAGGGAAGATTTGTGATCCCAGCTCAGGAGCAAAAAATGTAGGAGTGACTTAGTGATATTGGTCAGTGGTCTCTCTGTCTTTACAATGTGAACACTTTAGTAAGGAAAACATTCACAATTCAACTCCTGAAGCACTTTGACATCACTGGGGATAAAATGAAAATTTAGAATATGCATGGAAATTTAGCAAATTCCTCATGCATGCACTGGGAAAATTTGGGAAATTAATTCCAAGCTAGTGCTCTCAGAGCCCCAACCCATCAATTCAAACCACAATCCTGCAAATGTGTTTTGAACATAAAAGTAATATTCTGTTTTAATTGACGAACAGATTCTTCAGGATAAAGAAACATCAAACATTATTAACATAAGTAAAATCTTAACAGAATTTATAAATTCTACTCTTCTGTAGCATATAAACCTTAAGCAGAAGGTAACTCAAATATTCCTTAGCATTTTCCTTTATATCAAATTCCTTCTTTATCTGTAACTCTTTACAAATTTACTTTGAAAGTATTTTAAAGTTGTGTTCAACACAAAGAGAAAAATAGTAATGGACAAGATAGAGATCAACAACAGAAAAGAATAACACCAAAATTATAAATAAAAATATTTATTTTTATTGGTAATAACAGCAACTTACAATACAACAATGCTATACTAATTTTGTCAATAAATTAACAATACTTTTGAAAACCAATAGTAGAAGGTTATTTACCATTCAAATGCTGCTGGCAGGAATGATTCATTAGGAATTCCAGTAGTGAAATATTTATCGGACGTAAATGTGATTCTGTCTCTACAAATAATTTTAGTTCACTGACACCAATTTATCTTATGACATAGGACTCCTCCCTCCTTCAGAATGTTCCACCTGCTGGCTGTGAATACATTGGAGGCTATGGAGTTATTGCCATATACATATTGATTGAGATAACACCATGAAGTATTTCCACCATTTTCCAGAAATGTTTTGAGTAAAAAAATAAAGTTGCTTCCTGTAATTATATAATTTCTTAATGAGCAAAAATAAAAGTGTAACTCCTATCAACTGGGAGTCCAAGGAGGGTTTTTTTGTTTGTTTATTTTAGTTTTAGTTTTAACTTTATAGGATGTTTTGACTAGTCAAGGTTGCAAAGTACTATGATAAAGAAAGTCTTTGTTGTTTTTCTAGTCTCTGCACAAAACCATACCAGCATTGTCTATGTGAACTTATAAGAGGCTTTCAGCTATGACATACATGTTGGATCTTTCTTTAGGGAACTTCCGCAGGCTGCTTTACACCTCTTTTGAGGGATGTAAGCACTATACAGTTTAATATTAAATTATTCTAAAGTTTTCGTCTTTGACATTTGATAAAAATATTGAATCTAGAGATGGACTAGAAACTTTAAGGCAAAAGCAACAATGGGGACAAACAGAAGATTTTTGACCAGTGTAATGAAATCATCAGTTGGCTTGATAAGAACCAGACTGCAGAGGAAGTAGAATTTGAACATTGGCAGAAAGAACTGAATAAAGCTTGCAACCCCATCATTACCAAGCTGTACCAGACTTCAGGAGGTGTGCCAAGAGTAATGCCTGGGGACTTCTGGTGGTGGCCCATCATTGAAGAGGTTGTTCCAGAAAGAACATTGAAGAACACAGATTTGTAGCCAATTCCATGGCATTTTTTAATGTAGAGCTGCTATAGTAAGTGGGCATTCTTGACACTTGAATATGGAATATGTGCATAGAGAAAGGAAAGAACATTGCATAAGCATGGTATTGTAGGTGAAAAATGCAGTGTCTTAATAGAAAAATATTTATATTGGAAAGAATGTACATGTATGTTCAATAGGGCTATTGTCCCTCTAAATGTAATTCAGAGAGTACATTTCCACAGGTTGAGGTAAGAATTCATTAGATTAAATTACTAAAATAGAACTAGAGGGTTTTTTATCTGAAGCATATATAGCTATTATTATCTTTTCTCCTATTCACATTTAGTGGAAGAAGTTAGGGATTGTAGGGAAAGGGCAAAAGTTAAACTAACTTTTATCAGCAGTTGGGCTGCATTGAGATGGAAGCGACAAAGTCCTGTCAAGGACAGTCATCAGAAGCCTAATTCAAATAGGTTGTCAGACAGAACTGATCTCAAATGTTTCCACGAAGATATTTCTTTTTTTTTTCTTTTTTTAAAAGTTTTTATTTTAGTTTATTCAGTACAGTTTCTATCCTTTATTCCCATTCCAGCCCACCCACCCATCCCTCCCCTCCTCCCTCCCATTTCCAATCCCCCTAGTTTTGTCCATGTGTCCTCTATATTT